>CM061921.1:309924943-309942229 GCA_031002005.1 Vandiemenella viatica | reverse complement strand
AATATTGCTATAGCTAAAAAGCCGTATTAGTTTTTTGTTTTTTCCTGTTTATGAAACACCACTAAAACCACAAAGGTGACAATACTTTTTGAAATTGTGCCTTCAACTACTGACCCCTCATCATGTTTTTTGTTTTGTTTTGTTTTGAAAAGAGTGTTCATTTCGCCTTAAGCAGCTTTCGTTATTAATGGTAGGTGAAAATTAGTTTTTTTGACGCTAAAATACTGTCAACTCAGAATGCGTTGACGACATCTCATGTCACCGACAACAGTCATTTAATTATAACTTTTTCCGTATGTTTCTAAAATATTAAATCTAGTAGTAAATGAACAACATGTCTTCATAGTACACAGCAAAATTAACTAACTTCAAAAATCTGCAATTATTTGTCAACGCACTCACCTAAAACTATCTTTACATGGCAAATATTGATTTTATCATTAATAGTCAGTTATTTTAAGTGAAAGATGATCGGTATAACGTTTTCGTTTCTTTTGACGCTAGCGTTTCTTAAAAATTAATTTTTTGTTTGAAAATGTTAACTTTTAATGTTCTGTATGGACACGTATTTCTCTTGAATGTTTTAAAAAACTAAAATGAAGTCCTTTCAATGTCTGCACAACTCTTTTATTAACGAAATACAATCCATATTTTCGTTTCTATAACGAATATGTTAAAATATGTCACGTTTTTTTGTGAGGTGGGTGAGTCTCAAATTTTGGATATTAACATGAATGTACCACCTACCGGGTATAGTACTGTCTTGGTAGAGGTGTATAATGGGTTGAATAAGTCCCAGGATGAAATGTAGCGATGTGCAATGCAGGTCGTTCGGATTAATATGAGCATGGTAGTACAAGTGACTTGGTGCGTTACAGAAAGTATTCGAAAATTTTTCCAGTCACGTGAACCGAAGTGTCCTCCACATTATTTAATTAACAACGCCATGTTGAGTAACCGTAGAGAGTCTTTGGAACGTCACTTGGGTCACGCTTTTGACAACTATATAATCCCTGGGCTTCCACCATGCAGACACCTTTGCCCATTGAAATGATTGGATCATCCAGTTTGACGTGGCCACAGGTGCATTTGGAAGAGAGTCATCATCATGGCTTACTATTAGTTATAAATATCCACTGTCTTAGATCCCACGAAACGTACGACTACATTGTGAATAATTCCTCTGAAAGACAGGATTCTTCTCGCAACCGTAGTTCCTCAGGTGCAGTAATTACATTGTTTTTCTCGATACAAAGTTATCTGGTTCGTGTTCCGGTGGTGGAGAAATTTTTGTCATCAGAATAATTTACATGATGGTGCGCGGTTCCTTATCACCAAATTGGGTCCCAAAGACCCCATTAAATACGAAACATCTCCAGAAAACACACCAAGTGAGCGTATAAAGTGCTGTTGATAAACATTCACCTGTCGGCTGGGAATGATAAGCATCGTATCACCGTGGTGTCTTTCGCAAGAGTAGGCATTAAGTTCTGACGATCTGCCGGGTTCTTGAGCGTTATGAATAGTCCACTGGCCTTCGTTGTAAGGGTTCTATTCCTGCCAGGAGTATGGGTGTTTCACATTAAGTGAAGAGTTCAGTCCTATGATGTTCGCCCTTTTTGGAACCCATAAGCTGAAAAACTTGATTTACATTAATGGTTAAAACAATGGCAAAGCTTGAGATGGTTATTTGGCTTACTTATCAAAAAAATACAGAATATATAAATCTTTTTCTTCTTTCACTCTCATACAGAACACAACACATAACTCACTAAATAATTAGTACCGTCATCAACATGTATACAGTAATATTGGAACCGTGAGGAGAGAAAATTAACTGTAAGAGCTGTCTTTACTTGTGGTTCTACGTTTGAGGGAATAAACTAGAAGGAATTCGAACATGTAATTTTGAAGTAACAAGCCAGGTGTTTGGAAATATTCCAGGAAGCATGGAAAGCCTAGCTCTGAATGGACCAACCGGGAATCAAACTCATATCATCCTGAATGCCAGGCTCGAGGGTTAATCTCTCACCCACCAAGCTCGGTGGGCATAACATTAAACTCTCACACCATGAAATGTTGAAAAATTAACATGTTTGCCTAAGAATCTCGGTTTTCACTACCAGTCACGGAACTGAATTGATAAATTGTTTGACGGTACGCCACATTTTAATAGACTGTGTATTGTTTTTAGACTTAAGGGCAGACGTTGGCTTGGCCAACGATCTGTCCCTTATTTTAAACAACGAGACCAGCAATGTGGCGAGTGTTTTAAAATTTTGTGTTTTGGCTGGTCTAGTGCCTAAATTTTTAGGCAGATCGGCCTAGTTTTAAGATGGATGGGTGGTCTCTTTACAGCCACCCATCCATGTGTACTGTTTATACAGCCAGCGAGACATGTAGTGGTTTTTAATTCTTCTGCGAACCTGTTTGGCACTTCTACAGCCATCCAGGTGTTCTGCAGCCTTAGGTCGTGGTGGCCCCTTTAAAGCTACGTTTTATTTTTGCGATTTATTTTATTTGCTGTCTGTGTGGCCGACCCTTTTACAGTCGACCATGCAGACGGTATTTTAGTATATTTTTAGCCACAGTTGTAGCTGGTAATCGTTAGGGCGCTAATGACCTCGATGTCGACGCTCCCTATAACAACAACAACAACAACGATAAATTGTTATTTTTACTCTGCAAGCTTTTTATTGATAAATCGGTAATTTCGCCCTGAAGAGAAATGTGGTTTGCTCCTTGTTCAGTAAAATTAATTGTAAATCTAAAATCACGTCCTAAATTAACAGACTTATTATATACCCACCGTTTTCTTCTGAGCAGGGTTTCCGTTTGAATCCGTAATTTATAATTCATATGAAAAATCGTGTTCCTGCTTCTGGGGAATTCAACTCCCCGAATATGCAATTTGTTTCAAAAATTTATATTTTCTACCCTCCTATTCCATGGTTCATTCTTCACACAAATGTGTCTGGTGTAGTCGTCCTTGTCCAACATAGCGACACTGATACTTTCAGCCAAACTGTTTTGTGCAAGTTTGTAGTGTGTAATACTTTTCTGTTTTTCTTCGGCTTTGCGCCTCGTTGAAATCGAGTTCTTAAAAAGCGGGTGAAGAGTGTAGAAAATGAACTGGAAGGAATTCGGCAATAATCTTCTGAAGGAAATATCCTGGAATTAACGGCTTAAACTGTAGTACGCCACTGTATGTCTACCAACGGGATCTATACTAAACCCGACACCCCTTTACATCAACATATCGAATCTACGAACAAGGACACCATCCAGTTTCTGCAATATCTGACCTCATATGTATCACGCATTACGCATACGCCATAAGTGCTCTGTGCGCCTCATTACGGTTACCTTACCTCAAAGCAGACACATTCGAAAAAAATTATTTATCCACAAAGAACATTTGCAACAGGATCAATATGCCTGATGATGAGGTGAGAATGTAAATTGGTTCAATGGTAAGCAGAAGTAAAAGAACGCTGTTCAAATGTCGATGTTCGGCAGCTATGAAGTCCGCTTTATCTTGTTTGGGTTTGAATGGTAATTTTTCTTTGAACATATAAGAGAAATTAATTAGATCAAGTTTCTCTTTATTTAAAATTGCTTGGGTATTGCGAATATTTGATACCGAAAAGGTATGACTGTGGTAAAATATAATGTCGTGATATTATGTACAATGTTGATTGAATTTTTTTTTAACTGCTTAATGTCTTTCAACAGCGAGGTCTTTAGAGACGGGAAATGATGGGGGCAAGGAATGGGAAGGAATTCGGCCATGGCCTTTTGAAGGAAGCATCCCGGCATTTGCCTGGAGTGATTTAGGAAACCATGGAAAACCCAAATCTGGATGCCCGGACGGGGAGTCGAACCTCCGTCCTCCCGAATGCGAGGCCAGAACGCTAGCCGTTACACCACCATGCTCGGTATGTTGATTGAAAAAGGAGATTGAAGGGCCTAATATTCTCCGCAGACAGAGAGGAGTCTAGTTGGTTACTAGCATTGAGAAGGCACATAGTACAGATCTTTGATATATGATGTGCATGCAGTAGTGAAGACACCGTGAGATGCGAGTGTCAACATTTACGACCAATGCCCACCAGTGACCTAATGCGAGACGGACTGTCAGAGACAATTCAGTAGTTGGCAGATGGAAGAAAACAGACAGTTGGTTAGAAGCCATACATTATTTATTTCCAAAGTGGAAAGGTGCTCTCTTCTCCGCGGCGACCTTGATATTTATAAAGGCAAAGTAGCTCAGCGGCTTAGGTTTTATACAAAGCAAGGAAAAGGAATAAACGCAAGTTATGTCATTTATTCAGATATACCTAAGCACAACAGTTTTTTAACAGGTATTCGAATATTTGATAAGTTCGATCTTAATGTTTGTCGCCGGTCTGTCAGACAATCCCATCCAAACATCAGCACAGATACACTTTCGTGAGGGCCGCAAAGCATGCTGCTCTTTTTGGTACACACATTGACTTTAAATCTGGCCGCAACTGAAAAATTCTATCACTCTTATTTTGCACAATCTGGCATCAATGTCATCCCAGGCAACAGTAACGCAATACTGGCTCCGCCCCTCGCAATTTCATTGGTGGATATTTTATTCAGAGCCATCTATACTGCAGATTTTTCATTTCCTTAAGTCAATGCAGGAAACAATTGGCTAACAGGTAGGAATTAAGCTCCTCCCACTGACGATTCTGATTGGCAGAACAGTTCATCAACCTTCCATTACATTTCTATAATACTTTACCAAAATTCAGATCTTGAAACGTATCCCAAAAGTGGTAATTAACGGGATTACGCAGGAAACAGGCTCAATGCTATATATTACTAAGGTTGATTAGCATAAAACTATAACGATAAGATTGTTATACTCATTTTGATAATTCCTTCGGATAATATTTCACTCATATATCTGGTCAGTCCACAAACCAAGGGATAATCATGTTCCATGAGCTAGAATTATAGTACTACGAAACTACAGAAACAAGAAATTATTTAGGAAGTGTCTCTCTCCAAGATGGATTGAATGAAACAGTTTTCCTTCGCTGCGTGGTATACACCTATACGAGGAAAGTATCACCGAGCGTCCAGTGGTCCTACTGTTAGCATTCTGGCTTGCTGAGCGAGCGGTTCCGAGTTCAAATCCAACTAGTTCTCTTTTTTTTAATTTAGCAATTTATCTTTACTTGTATTTTCTTTTTAAGCGTACCGAAACTGCACATTGCTTATGAGTATCAGGTATCCATGATTCTTTCCTAACTGCGTCAGGAAATAAGATAAACATCTGCGAAACTACCCAATGTTTCGTAACTAATAGCCGACGTAAGCATGAAAGATTTGCGGCGGCAAAACTGACGAAAATCTACACGGGTTTCAAGCCGCGCCGAAATCATATGATCTGTCTCTTTTCAAACGACACACATGTTTCCAAAATAATTATTTCACAGTAGAACGATCATCGCGTTTCAGAAAGATATAATTTACAAGAGGAATTATTGCTCTCTTTGTAGGTGGACGATAATGATTATGCACTATATAAATACATGAGAGTTAAGCGCGCAGAAATAAATTTAGCACCGCAACAAATCAAACGACCATTGTCACTAAAAAATTTACAACCAGATTATTATCGTAGGACAAAAATAAATTCTTTTATAACTGGTAAAAGTAATTAAAGTTAATTGAGAATCGGGCTTAAAGACAGGGAGTTCTTAAATTACCGTTTTTCCCGTTTTCTACAACGCTGTTAGTTGTTTCTGACACTATTACTTCATGATCTATACAGCATTGGGATTTATTAAATACTGGGGCTAAATGCTCATTACATAACAAGGCGTGAAATTACGTGCGTTATTCTTTGTTTGGAATAACATAAATAAATACAAGCATTTGGCGAATGAGGATGTCGCCGTTCGCGTGATTGTTCTTTAGTCTCCGGTATAAAGTGGAACGCTCAAGTTTTGTCACACGTCAGCCGTCATAATCGACTCCATAATCGCCTTGGTCTCAAGGATTCAAACAAACACAGCCTACCGGTAAAGTAAGGTTGATAATGACTAAAGACCGGAAGACCGAGCGTGGCGTGTGAGCGGTAACGCTCTGGCTCCAGGCAAATGCTGGGATGATTCTTATAGAAGGCCATGGCCGTTCCCTTCTTTAATAAATTCAACATCGATGAAACGTAAAGCAATAAACAAAAAATACGGAGGAGGTATTGTTAATAGATTTTAAGCCAGTTGCGACCTCCTCAATAAATTTAGCCAGCTCTTTTTTTTATGATTTTACGCCTCGTCGACATAGAGGTGATTATTGTCTGGATAGGAGTAGTGGCAAGGATTTCGGCCATGCCCTTGTAAAGAACCCATTCCGGTATCCATATGGAGTGATTTGGGGAAACCTTGGAAACCACAAATCTGCATGGCCGATCTTGGATTCGAACCTATGTCCTCCCGAATAAGAGACCAGAACGTAAACGATTTTTTAGACGACTCATTCACAGCACTGACAAACGCGTGTTCCGAAATGGTAATGATGTAGAAAAATAGATATTTGTTCAACCTCTAAAACGGTAAATAATTTGATTCTTTATCTATGAATGCTTGGGAGACGTTACTTTTTGTATTGCCCTCATGCAATTAACATGGATTCCCACCGTATTTTCAATTACCAGCTTGTAAGTTCGATAATTATGAAACCAACAAAAACTTTTGCCAAATGTGCTACTCGTGTTAAATTATTACGTGTATTATTCACGCGTTATAAAGGTATTCTTCCTTGCCGAAGGAAGTAGGAAAGTTAAGACAACTTCCTGGTAAGCGTTGTCATATTTACTTTCCTGTGATGTTGCCACGATGTTCTGCCTAAAAGTAACGCTGTAGCAATTTCCCTATACAAGAAATAGTGTCTCATAGCTGGACACACACATCGGCGAAATGAAAAATTATTTATGTTCAAGTCTCATCTAGAATATTTTCATTTAACTGATTACTTCTCTTGTAACAGTTCAATTCTTTATACAGATTACTATTCAATCACGGAATGTTGTATCTATATGTATATTTTTCTTTGGTCATATAATTGATGAGGCACTAGATTCTGTAAGTCCAGGTGTCTGAGTGGTAACGCGCTGGGCTGTCAACGTGCTGGTTGTCGGTTCTAGCCCAGGTGCTGTCTTTTTTTATTATTATTATTCTTTATCTCCTTTTCACTTGTTGCAAAATACATATCATATAAGTAAGATTATATATGTTTCATGGTCAATTGGAACAGTGGAAATGAATCATACAAATTAATGTTTTGGGCTGAAATGAGAAAGTGTCAACGCATGATGCTGTCAGTAGGAACTGAAAGCCAGTTTTGCTATAAATTTAATTTAACCATTACGATTTGTGCCACTCAACTTTACCAATTTTTTTCTAGTGCTGATGGCAAAGACGGGAAATTGATGATTGGGGTAATGATGGCTGTTTTAAAAAAAACAAGGACCTAAATCAAACTAATGTGCGGTTTTTTGTAGCTAATGTTGGACACAGTGGTATTAGCAAGCAAAGCAGAATTGAAAATGTGAGTAGTTATTCTTACGAAAAAAAAAGTCGTCATTGACGAATAGCATGCTAATGCGAGGTTCCGTATTTAACAAAATGCTGCTCCTACTAGTGATCATTAATGATATAATTGATGTATATCCTCAATATAATGACATGATAACCTTATTTCCGAAATCTGAAATTGCACAAAAGAAACAGGAAATTTGAGGAAGGAGGAAAGATAATGCCAGGCTGGTTATAAGTTGATGTTACCTTAGCTTCTGTCTCTGGTAATCCAGAGAGGATGGTACTGTAAGTGGCTCAGATTCGCGGATGCCATGCTGATCCCGGAATCTAGTGCGTTGTCTCGCGGTTCCACGGTTCGTGTCAGTCCGCGGGCAAAAGTGGTTTTATGAGCGTTATGTTTTTCTTGCGTTGCTTGTACACGGGACAGTGAAAACATATTATACACTTAATGAGAAGCAAAAGCTACACATGTCTGCATTTTCATTGTTATTCTTTAGTAAAGTCCACATTCCTTTGAGCAATTTCGTAATTTTTTTTATTTAAACCGAAATTTTGATGACTGGATTGTGAATGTGAATTGAGTACTGTCTAATGTCACTGCTAAACTTTACCCTTCATCCAGTTCGTTCGGCTATGAATTAATGTAAATATTTGATTTGTAATTGCGTCTAAACATTAGTGACAAACATTTTTAAAAGTGAGGCTCAAAATTTTTTGATATTAATAGATCAGTCAAACATCCGTATAATTCAATCAATGAAACAATACAGTTTCTAATCCATCATTCAACCAAAATATTATTGGATTAATTTCCTGTTCGTTTGATGAATAGTAATTCAATCAAGATTTAATTTAGAACTACTGGTATCTATATGTATTGACATATTAACCTGTTGTACTCTGAAGTGATGCTAAAGTCAAACACAATC
This sequence comes from Vandiemenella viatica, assembly GCA_031002005.1. Lineage (NCBI taxonomy): Eukaryota > Metazoa > Arthropoda > Insecta > Orthoptera > Morabidae > Vandiemenella > Vandiemenella viatica. Next base: position 309,933,720 of record CM061921.1, on the reverse strand, counting down.
CGTTTCAGAATACTGAAATGAGTAACAATCCAGTCTTACAGTACAAATCAGGATACTGGATGTAAATTCATTTAGCCAAAGATTCAAGCAAGTAGTTTGTTTCCTCATAGTTGTAGAAGAACGATAGTCAGGATATGGACGTCGTAACATCCACGAGGAAGAGGAGTGGTTTTATAAATATCCTACGTTTCATTTATTCTAAGCTAAAAGCTATCAGTTTCTTAATTTCTGAAAGATTTTGTCCCAAGATAAAAATCATAAAATAACAGATAGAAATCCCCTCTTCGTCCCCTTTCAGACTACGAATTAGTAGGGAGAAGAAGGAAAAAGGGGCGAAGAAGAAGATGAAGAACAGGCAGGTGACAGAGGAGTCAACTGAGTCGGAGTCGTCTGTCTTTTCGGAGGCAGAAGAAATAAAAATGCTGGTGGACAAGCCTGGTCCTGCTCCTCAGCAGGCAGTGACCGAAGACCCACACGAACCGGGGCGGGTGAGGTTAAATAGGTAAGGATGGCTCCCATATTCCAGTGGAACATCAACAGTTTTATGGCTCACAAAGAGGAGTTACAACTCTTAGCACGGTCTGTTCTTCTGTGTCTCTATCTGCAAGAGACACATTTCAGACCAGTTCACCAACCTGTGCTAAGAAGTTATGACGTTTACCGAAAGGGTGATACCTAGGGGGGGAGTGGCTGTGTTTGCACGGAACACTGTACACTCCTAACCTGTAGCTCTCACCTCTCCTTTACAAGCAGTAGCCGTTAAACTATATGGAACGGTTCAAATGACTGTATCTACCGCCGGGATCACCAGTTGATTGCGGTCAGCTGTCTGATATTACCCGGCAAATATCTCCTATTGGGAGACTTTAACGCACACAATGTGCTGTGGGGTTCGATCACCGATTGCCCTAGAGGTCGGGAGATTTGTAGATTATTGGAGCTGGAGGATGTATGCGTCCTCAACACCGGAGAAATGACGCACTTCACTATAGCTACCGGTATGTCCTCTGCTATTGATCTTTCTCTTTGCTCTCCTTCAATTGCGGACTCCGTGCGTTGGGTGGTGGATCGCGACCTCCATGGAAGAGACCACTTCCCAATTTGATTGCACGTAGAGACTGAACGTCGAGAAAGCATTACGACACGGAAATGGAATATCAGCAGAGCTGACTGGCGGCTCTACAGCCGGGCACGCATTCTTGAGCATCGCCAGAACATCGAAGCAAGGGTGAAACATCTTACAGATGTGATTCACCGAGCGGCTGAAATCTCCATGCCTAGCGGCTCTGGAGCGCTGCGCAGAATGCGCGTCCCCTCGTGGAACGACGAATGTCGTTCCGTTATTCAGGGTCGCAGACGGGCCCTGCGTCGGCTTAGGTTGCACCCGAAAATCTCGCAGCGTTCCGAATTGTTAGAGCCAAGTCGCGTCGTATTATTAAGGAGAGCAAAAGAAGGTCATGGCATACCTTTGTGAGCACTATTAATCGTTCCACATCGTCAACAAAGGTATGGAGTAAATCCGCCGTATATCTGGAAGGTACTCTCGACCGCCAGTGTCTGGATTACTGGATCAATGGCGTGTAGTCACCGGCGAGCGAAGCATAGCGCAGCTGATGGTAGAGTACTTCGCTGCCATCACTTCGTCTGCCGGATTGGACCATCAGGTCCAGCAACGAAGAATATCTACCGAAAGGCAAATATTTTGCTTCGACTCTTCTGATGTGCAGCCATACAACAGCCCATTTTCATCTTGGGAGCTGAAGTCAGCTCTAAATAGCGCCAATGAAACTACGCTAGGGCCTGTGCAGGTCCAGTACCAGATGCTGAGGCATTTTAGCAAAGATGCTAAAGAGTACATCCTGGGTATTTTTAATGATGTTTGGAGCGGAGAACACTTCCCAGACTCTTGGAAAGAAGCAACATTACTCCCAATTTTAAAACCAGGAAAAGACAAGTTGTTGCCAGGTAGCTATCGTAGTATCGCCTTAACGAGCTGCGTTGGGAAGACACTAGAGCGGATGGTGAACCGCTGCCTTGTGTGGTGTCTCGAGTCCCGTAAGCTGCTGAGCCGTTTTCAGTGTGGATTCATGAAGCTCCATTCCACCAAGGATAACCTGATCCTACTGGAAGCGGCAATACAAGGCGCCTTCATCCGCAGCCAACACCTTGTGGGTGTATTTTTTTACATCGAAAAGGCATACGATACTACCTGACGACATGTTATTTTAAAACAATTATACGAATAGGGTTTCAGGGGAAATTTACCCGTTTTTTAAAATAATTTTTATCACGACGTTGCTTCCGGTACCGAGTAGGTAGAGAAGTGTCGCATCTTTTTATTCAGGAAAACGGTGTTCCTCAAGGGTCAGTTTTAAGTGTAACGCGTTTTGCTATACCAATCAACAGCATTTCATTCGTTATAAGGAGGCCCATCCGGTACTCCTTATACGCTGACGACTTTTTAATTTTCTGTGCATCGTCGAGCCTGAGAAGCGCTGAGCTGCAGCTGCAGCTTGCGTTGAACAGGCTGGATGAATGGTCAGTACATAATGGCTTCCGTTTCTCTGCTGAACCAGGTGTGTGCTTTTTAGCCACAGTAGAAGTCTTTTAGCAGAACCTCATCTCACCTTGAGGAACACCATTTTAAGTTTTAATGAAACTGTTAGATTTCTGTGAATCATTTTCGACAGTAGGCTTACTTGGTTGCCACATCTTAAAGATGTTAAAGCCAGAGCCCTGAAAGCCATTAATATTTTAAAATGTCTGTGTGGCAGGTCGTGGGGCGCTGATCGCTCCTGCCTGTTACAATTCTATAGAGCCTTTGTACGGTCGCGGTTGGAGTTTGGTTGCGTTGTATACGGTTCGGCACGGGAAAGCTATCTCCGTATACTGGATAGCGTCCACCGTTCAGGAATTCGTCTCGCCAAAGGTGAATACCGCACCAGTCCTATAATCAGTATTTGTAGCTGTCCATCCGCCGGCGCCTCCTCATGGTGCGACACTATGTACATATTGCCGCAACTCCTGGCAGTCCCGTGTACGACATGGTAATTTATCCTGACTTTGAACGGCTATATACCAACCGCCAAAGAGCAACCAAACCATTCAGCTACCGTGCAAAGGCTATTATAGAGGAATATTTGTTTGAGATTCCCTCTTTTCATCACCAGGGCTGGAGTAAAATTCCTCCCTGGCTTTTAAAGAGACCCAGATCGATTTTTGACCTGTCACGGTACAACAAGGTGTGTACCGCTGACACTGTTTTTATTAGAATTTTCAGCGATATTTTGAACCAGTTTCACGATTCCACCCCGGTATATACGAATGGATCTAAGCAGGCTAACGGAATTGGCTGCTCTGTAGGGTTCCCTCTAGCGACTTATAATTACAAACTGAATAGCTGTTGCAGCGTATACGCTGCAGAGTGTTACGCTTTGTTAAAGTTGCTCCAGGATATGAAAGTTAGTCGTGGCTCGAAGTACATCATATGCTGTGATTCCCTCAGCTGCATTCAGGCCTTGGGAAGCATGTACCCAGCAGATCGTCTTGTCCAGAACATACAGGACACCCTCCGATCCCTCGAATCTTCTGGAAAGGAGGTTTTATTCTGCTGGGTTCATGGTCATGTGGGAATAAGGGGGAACGAGACAGCTGATGAAGCTGCCAAGTTAGCCTGCAACAAGGTCAGAATTGACTTTGAAACGGCCCCAAAGTCTGACCTTGCCTCGGCGGCGAAGAGATTTGTTTCTGACGTTTGGCAGAGGCAGTGGCTGGAGGTAGAGCATAATACCTCGTAAGCTCCGGTTGGTCAAACAGACCGTTCAGCCGTGGAGCAGCTCCTTCCAGCGGGCGAGGAGGGATGAGGTTCTCCTTACGCGCCTCCGTATAGAGCACTGTCCTCTGACCCATAGCTTTCTTTTCCGCCGGGAGGACCCACCCGAATGTGATGCTTGTGGCGTACCACTGACGGTGCGCCACATTTTAATAGATTATATATTGTTTATAGACTTCAGGGCAGATGTTGGCCTAGCCAACGATCTGTCCCTGATTTTAAATAATGAATCCAGCAATGTGGTCAAGGTTTTAAAAGTTCCGTATATCGGCCGGCTTGATATCTAAAATTTTGGGCAGGTCGGCCTAATTTTAAAATGGATGTGAGGCCCCTTTACAGCCAACCATCCATGTGCAATGTTTTTATTTTTTATATTGTTATAATTCCTGTCTCGCTGGCCATTCTACAGCCAGCGAGACGTACAGTGCTTTTAAGTCTTCTGTGAACCTGTTTGGCCCCTTTACAGCCATCCAGGTGTCCAACGGTTTTAGTTCCTGGGGGCCTCTTTAAAACCACATCTTATTTTTATTATTTATTTTATTTACTGTCTGTATGGTCGATATCTTTACAGTCGACCATTCAGACAATAATTTTAGTATAATTTTCAGCCACAGCTGGTCATTGTTAGGGTGCTAATGACCTCGTTGTCAACGCGCCCTAAAGCCACAAAAACAACAATATTGAATGTATCCCTTACACGTTTCGTATCTTCCAGAACAAGTCCACGTCTTCGTAATTGAATGTTATGTATATTTCCTGGTTTCAACATTTCATATATAACTCGACAAGATTCTGGTATAAGGCGACTAAGAGATTGTTGGGACATTACAGCTGTGAACTCAAGATCTTGAGATTGTATCGACTTTACAGTTATGAACTCTAGATCTTCGTAGTTTTTATTTGTTACTAGAAATCTTATCATAGCAGTCAGTCTCTCAAGGGGTGAGATTCTCCTTCTCACAGCAGTATGTTGTTTTTGTTTTTTAGATTATTTCAAATAAGGATCCGTAATCATTCGTATACAATTACACCAGTCCTCAGGTTCATGCGGTAATTTCCGAAGCAAATTCAGATGAAAGAACCTTTTCCTCTGTAGAAACCATCTTTTAGACCATTATTCCTTTTTAATCTCATCAGTTATAGTGAAATAACCACTAAAAGTAATGCTTCACCCATGATTTGATTAGAACTGAGCTAAAGGCGGAAGTGAAAAACGTAAGTGTTTGGAGGCGAATATTTGGTCAGTTTTACCTGACATCTTGCCTGATCAAGTAAAACGTCAGTCAAGACGTTACGTGTAGACCGGCGTTTAGTTGAATCTAATTACTTTTTTATATGAATTTTCTTTGAAAAGCTTTTTCTTAATGTAGATAATTGAAATAACTCAAATCCAATGGTGAAATGAGGGCGTAAAATTTCCTGAAAAATGCAAGAAGTGTAACAAAAAATTGTAATTTGTTCCACGTAGATTCATAAAATGCTTGCTGTCTTTATACAAGACACTGATTAAATCAAATCGTTTGTTGGATAATGCTTAAATGCTATATGGACGTAGATATACATTTGACATTTCAATCATCTTTGGCTTTCATAGCTTTGGCCGCTAGCTAAATTATAAGATTGTATCTCTGAAATTTAGCGTGGTGTGTGTGACGGAGTGGTGATTCTGTTTGGCTGAGTGATGGCGATTGTTTTAATAGCGTTCAATTCAATATGATTGATTGAAGAATTGTGATAAGACGTTCGTCTTCACTGTCGGAGATCTGGTAGTAAGTATTATTTGTATTGTTCCTCTAATTATGTTTCAGTAACTCTATGGTTTGAATGTAATGTGTCATTTTTTTTTTTGACAGTGTCACTGAGAAATTGAACTGGTTTTTGTTCACATTTCATGTTGCCGACATACAATCAAAATTTTACGATGAAGCATTTATCCAACGTATTCTAATAAGTTTTTTAATTCACGTATTACTGGTGTTTTCGGTTCCTCCCTTTCTTGACGCTTGAGGGTTTAACAATGGTTTGTTACTCTAGTTAACTGCACTTTTGTATATAGTTGCGGAAGTGTAAATTGTTACTTTATTTTAGAGTATCTATTTTATTCTTTTACCCTCCTTTTCCGTTTGGAATACAATAGTGGCTATCTGACATACATGATCATATCCTTAAACTGACAAGTTATGATTTATGAAACGGCGTTGATCCATCATGTCTGATTTCCAGTGTCAACTAAAAATCACATTTACGCAAGGAAAGTGCTGTCACAAATTACCAAGTAATTGATTCAGAGATAATTCCAACCAAACAACAGTACAGTAATACAGAATAATTTATGTAATTTTGATAATATCTCTTAAATTAAGTAGCAGTCAGTTGAAGAGTATTGCTGTGCAATACTTTGAACTAAATCTTTCGGTTACCAAAGTTTGTTCAAACTGACTGGTGAAAATTTTTTGATTTCGGCAAACTTTAACCCACACAGTGACTTACATTTTAGACAAAAATGGAAAAAGAAAATAATAGTTTTTATAATTTGGTGCCGTCTTTAATGGAATGTGTGCGTTTTATTCTCTGGTTAGCTGGAGATTGCAATACTGCGACTACATACTTTCTGTTGCATTATGTTACAACTTCATAATGCTGTGACAGTCAGTCACAATATGTATCATATTCAAGTGGCCATAGCATTTTAATACACCAGTGAAACACTGCTCCCAGAACTGCTTTCCCTAGTAATTCTAATGGTAGGCCTATCATGCTGGTCCTGTGTGAATTACAACCTAATTATTGCTTGAAATAATTAACGGGTAATATCAAGATGGGGATACCGCTCCGGCCTCACATAGTAAACACACAGATCACGTGGTATATATGACATCATTGTGATGTATGGTCCAGGCTGCATTACAACATTAACTCAAAAGATAATTGGCGAAATCATATTTTATAAATATGCGTTTCGGATGTAATGCAGCCTGGACCAAAGTGAAACGTAACCATAACACACGATATTGCAGATATCCAATTTTCAGATCATATCTGTAGCTGTTACAGTGTTCGAACTTGCAGACTGAATACGTCACAATGATGTCATATACACTACGTGATCTATGTGTTTACTACGCGAGGTCGCGACGGTATCCCCATCTTGATATTACCCTAATAAACCATTGACTACCACAATATTTTGACATCATTACCCTGTGCAGCGGAAAGTAGTTGTAGGAGTATCGTGGTCTCCAGTTTACCCGTACGCTGTGATCTAAAAGTGAACAGCATGTGTTTGTGGAGAGCAAATTACAGTAGTGAAGGTGTTGGTGCAATCTCTGTGACTCAAAAAGAAATTGTCATTTTGGTCTGAAAATTGTTACACACATTAGTTGAACAGTAGTAAATGTTGTTCTTACAGCTGTAAAATGTATACATACTGCACAAACTACAGTCAAAAACAGTTATAATGTTAAACAAATAGTGGGCAATAGCGCGATCACTGGGACTCATCAAGAATTGTCGTTTTGGTCTGAAAACTGTTGCAAATGTTCATTTGGTGATACTATTTAATATAAGTTGCTCTTAAAGGTGTAAAATGTATAGATACCTCACAAACTTCACTCGAAAAATGCCGTAACGCTATACCGCGAGCGACTGGAAGAAGCCTTATAGTGAAGTATAATGACCATGCACATGTTTGTTGAATGATATTATTTGAGAATATGTTGTTATAAAAGTATAAATATGGAAAAGATTACACACTAAAAAAAAAACTTTGAACTGTAAGCGAACGTTGGTTGCCTCATTTACGTACACATACGCGACATCCAACGATAACTCGTACATCGTCAAGAAACATATCCGCATGTTATTTCCAAGATGTTAATATTCTACAGCATTTATCAAAGTAGGTTGCGGCAATATTAACGTAGCTTTTGTTTAGGTTGAAAGTGCGGCAATATGCTTGTACCAGCATTAGGTCGAAGGAATTTATTTTTTATAGTTGAAATGCAGCCTGTACTTAAATGGCATTTGGTTGTTGTTAAAGCATAATTCACCAGAAATTTGGATTTATTAAACATTTATCATGATTTTCAAGCAGAATCATTAGCGGCGCCTGTGGATAGGTTGGAATGCAGCCTGGACCAAAGTGGACATAGACGCTTCCGTTTGTAGCTTAATGAACTATAAATTTTGTTTTTATAATAAAGTTGGTTTGGTTTTCATTGTTGTTGGTTGGTTGTTGATGCATTTTGTTACGCGTAATAATATTATCGCTGAAAGTCGCATATGATAACAAATCTGCGACCTCTCATCGCTTAGTGTGTACTGTTGCAGCAGTTATTTTTATTTTGCGTGAATTTTGTGCGTTATACACTATCTTCATGGGTGTAATAGAGACAAAAGTTAATAAATAATATAGTCGAAGGAATGATAGCGTTATAATTATACATCGCAATATGCTTTCTCCCAGTTGCTCGCGGTATAGCGTTACGGCACTTTTCGAGTGAAGTTTGTGAGGTATCTATACATTTTACACCTCTAAGAGCAACATATATTAAATAGTATTACCAAACGAACATGTGCAACAGTTTTCAGACGAAAACTACAACTCCTTGATGAGTCCCAGTGATTGCGCTATTACCAAATAGTGACATGGAGCAAGAATGTTATGTATTTAACAGTATGCTTCCTATAAAGCCATCACGTATGTAAATACTGCACAAATTTAACAAAAAAAAAAAAAATCTAGCCGTAACGTTAAGCATGTGGCAACTAGAGAATGCCATTTGTAATCATGCGTGACCTCTAATGATATTAATATTATGAGCAATAAAATGTATAAATGGACAGCAATGTTGATAAACATTGCTTACAATGAGTATGGTATCCACAGGCGCCGCTGATAATGCTGCTCGAAAAATCAAGATGACTGAAAATCTGAGAATATCAA
>CM061921.1:309845448-309923943 GCA_031002005.1 Vandiemenella viatica | reverse complement strand
TCTATTCCGAGATTACTAGAAAGTGGATAAACAGGTCATTGATTGACGAGTCTACATCAATTATCAAAAAAAACTTATAATTTGTACAGTAAATCCTCGAAGTATTTGGGCTTAATGGTATAAAGCAATATGAAGTGAGATCAGAATGTAAGTATGGTTCTAGGTACAATGGATTCTTGACTGTGATTCCCAAGTCAAATTTTGAAAAATCTTTAATGTTTACACAAAGGAGATAATGTATAAAACTCTTGTGCATCCTCATCTTGAGGAGTGTTGTGTTGCGTGGCACCCACATCACAAAGGACTGATTACAAGAAATGACAAAGTACAAAGAAGAGCCACTTGCTACGTAACTGCTTCTTATAGCCCTTATGAATGAGTCACTGTCCTGGTCCTTAGTTTGGGATCGGGTGGGATTATCTAGCAGACCTGCAATGTAGAGCCCAGTCAAGCTTATTAGGAAACTTATGAACACCAACCTTAATTTACAGCCATGGAGAAATACTTTGTTCCACCAGCATGTTTGGGTTGCAACGACAGAAGAGAGAAAATCAAGGAAATGAGGTGCTGGACTGATGTTTATACTTACATCCTCTTCCCTCCTGCTTTTGGGTACTGGATCACACAGAAAGGAGATTAATTTTGGAACAAAGCACCCTCTGCCACCCACAATGTTGTGAACTGGGGATTTAAAGTTCTGTTTCACTGTTCCTGTTCCAGGCATTTACATCAATAATGCCTCTAAACTCAAGCACTGGCAATTGGCAAGTCAACACTTCCCAATAATCTTAATCTTGGTATCAATATGAAAGAGCTTCTCTCTTATCTCCACACTTTCCTCCCCCCCTTTTTCTCTGCATCCCTCATAAAAATCTTTGCAATACCAAACGAAACAGATCTTTCACATTTATATTATTTTGTTAAGACCATCACCTACCACCAGTAACAACAGCATATACCGTAAATATTTTCAAACAATAACAAAAGTAAGCCCATCACTTAACCACAGTTGGAAGCATGTGGACTATAAAAAATAAAAATTAAGCACAAATACACACTATTGAAGGTAATCCGTTAGTCATGTGATAGGTAATGAAGCACTTGGTAAGGTTGATGGGTGTGATAGCATTAAATGTGAATGAACCGAATTTTCTTCTTGACCTTTAGATACGAAGTTGAGGGATGACTATGGAATGAGAAAAGAATAGCACTGGAACCACGATGTATCATTTGAAATGGTGATAACTAATTAACAAATATAATAATATATACAACAATTGAAAAGGAAAAATGTGACTAACAATATCCTTGCTGTATTCCAATTTTAATAAGTGTTACGTTTACTTTTCCTAATCGTGTTTGTATTAAAATTAGTTACAGCAGGAAGGATTTTTCCCAATTTAAAACGCACAATCTGAGGAAGTTTCAGATAAAGTGATTTAAAATGTAAAAAGAAATAAGTCAAGTGGTTTACCTACTAACAGCACCAGCAGCATGATCTTCAATCTTAAGCTCCTCTACGGCTTCTGTAAGCTGAGCTTCCTGCAACAAATGTGTAACATGCTATAAATTGAAGGGAGACTGAATATGTTAGCCTGCACACTATATTCCTTCCAAACACTTTTCTGTGTGCAATTGACTATCATAATCTTTAATGTCACACCTTCTCCCCCTACCCCCTCCCCCATTCAATATCCAAGAGTCAAAGTTAACTTTATTAAGGTAACATTGAGACAAGTAAATGAAAGAAAACTTGTAAAAACTGAAAGATTAAAAGCAAATAGAAAGAAAAAAACCAGCAAAATCAAACTTTTCAATAAAGCTAGAACTAACCTATGAGAGTAAGATAAGAAACAGCAATAGCAATCAGAATTTCTGATAATTTTCTGGAGAGCAAAGCCTGTTCAGACACACTGTACTAAATGATATACCTGTGAGATGAAGTAAAGTAACTGTGGAAAAACATACAAAAGAACATGGAGGTGTTAAGTTGGTATAATACAAACATGGTGAATGGCAATATTCATCCACCACAAGATATCTTCATTTACCAGAACAAGAAATAGATTTAAAAAAAAAAAAGGAAAGAGGAAGAAACAAAAAATTAAATGAAAGAACAGAGGATTTGCGGAGTATTGATTGCAAAAAAATTCCCATCAGGGGAACATGTAAATTTGATGTAACTTCCGAAGTTATTCTCAGACTTCAACTTCCAGTGAAGTGTCATTCCTGGTGTGGTTGCCCTTACATAGCCTGCACATGTTAAAGAGTTTCTACCAACATCATAGTCACATTCGCCAAGCACCTATCCATTCCAAGAAGATGAGGCTGGAAGCATGGTGGGGAGATGTCGGCAGTGGGGTGGGAGGTATGGCAGGCGTACACATGGTAAAGGGGGTCAGTTGTCCGGAGCATGTAATGGTACTATCTTGATGTCTCTGTATTCGTCACTCTTAATTAACTAATAACTGGATTCCAGGCTTTGCTGAACTGATAACCAGTAACTCTGTTAACAATGTCTTCCACGAGATTAACCTCCATAGCCTCCTTATCACACCATCCCAGTATCCATTTGCGTAGGATAATATTTGTGTCACCTTGAAGTCAAAAACCATGTCTCTTCTCTATGCTATGCTATAAAAGGCTACAGCTGAATGTGTCACCTGCCCCAGGTACACTTGTGCTCTGTATGGTGTTGAAAAACTGAGCACACCATCTACATACTGTGTTGCTGCCTGTACTCGAAGTGGCCTGAAAAAGTATGAGAACATCATGGTCTTTTTGGACAGTTTAATAGATCATGTAGATGGAAGAAAGTCTTCACACCGTCTTTACCTAACAATCTGGCGATTTTCGCCAAAATCATTCCAGCCTAACATTAACATGCTCCCCGCTGGGAGGTCTGAGAATTTTTTATACAAGTAAATATTCGAATATACAGGGTTTCCACCATGAACCTGACACATATGAAATTGCTGTATATTTCATACTGCTTAGGGTAAAAAGAAAATAATGCATGCAAGGTCAAGAGTAACTCACCAAGTTTTATTTAAAAAATCAGTACACCTCTACATGAGATCCTCTCATCGCACAAAGAACATCTAGCCTGAATTAAAGTTCATGCCAGGTTTTCTGTAGCATCTCGGGCGTAACGGAAGTGACAGCATCTCATATGCGGCCACGAAGCTCTTGAAGATCACGAATTTTGTAGCTTGTCTTTCACATATCCCCACAAGAAGTAGCCTAGAGGGGTAATATCTGGGGGGGGGGGGGAATATCAGTTGACCATGGCCAATCCAGCGACCGGAAAATTGGGTGTCGAGAATTTCTCAAACGATCAGGCAATGCGAAGGAGGCGACATCCTGTTGAAAGATGACGTTCGGCTGCAAATGCATTAACTGAGCTACAACAAATTGTTCCAACATGTTGAGGTACGTACTGCCCGTAACTGTTTTTTCTACAAAGAAAAAGGAGCCGATGATAATACTGTGCACTCAATACGCACCACACATTTAATTCCGGGCTGTCACAAATGTGTTACACAATGCAGTTTGGGTTTTGTGATCCCAAAATACGTGCATTTTGTGTGATGACTTTGCCTGATAAATGAAATGTGGCCTCATCAGAGAAAGCAACGAGAGTTAAAAATGTTGTTCTTCATCAATGTGATGTGTAACATGTCGATAGCAAATGCCTGCCTCGTATCGCCGTCATCTGTTTTCAGTTCATGAAGCAACTGCAATTTGTATGCATTAAACCAAAGAGAGTGATGCAGTACCTTATGTACAGTGGACTTCAGCATCTGCAGTTCTCGTGCCGCTTGTCGAATGGACTTGTGTGGATTTTGTTCAAATGCCTGTCTCACTGCTGCTACATGCTCCTATGATAAGAGCTCATTACCGTCACCATGCAATTTCTTCACACTTCCCATTGTCAAAAAACGCCGTTTCCATTTATTAATGGTGTTCTGTGATGGTGGGTCCTACTTGAACATGCAGCGAAAGTTGCGTTTACTTGAATCACTGAATTTGTTTCCGCGTACCACCAAATAACTTGTGCTCGATCTTGCGGTGACGTCATTTTCAATTCAGCTGCTGCAGCACCACCTACAACCTCTTGCACGGGTTTTCATAAACAGTCAACAGAGCTTCCACAGTTTCCATACATATTGCAATGCATGTTACCAACTTACTTCCATTCGTTGATTTTTGGCAGCCAAATGAAAGGTCTAAGATTCATGGTGGACACACTGTAGAATATTCTTTAAGAGAATATAAAGACAATGCGATTGCTCTCATAATGCCAAAGTGTTGTTAGAATTTTTTTTGCTATGGGTTTACACCTCACTGACATCATTAGAGGTGGGAAAAACTGTGGTCAAGGAAAAGGAAGTAATTCGCCCAAGGCCTTTTTAAAGAAACCATTTCTGCATTCACCTGGAGCCAACAACCACATGGTGATTCGAATCTGTGTTTCTCCTTGTGTCTCTCCTCCAAAAAGGATTCTCAGAGAACATAAGTTCTTAGGAAGGACCACACGTACACGAGATGATAGATTAATTGTTACAGCTATGTAATTTTATAAACTGCTGGTGTGCAGGATAAGTGCCAAAGTTAATTCCAAAAACACTGTGATGCAGTGTTTAGAAAAGCACAGGAGGCCAATGCAGTGTGGAACAATGACATACAGTACCATGTCTTCAGCAACAATAACAACAGATGAAGGAGAAAAAAATGAAGGTAAATGACAGATATTTTCAAACCTGTAGCGTACAGAAAAGGTATTTAATCATTTAATTCATGATATAACACATGTGCATGTCTATTGGTTTTGTCATTGTACAATTGGGGACAGAATTCGCAAGACCCCTTGCCTTTTGATTATGCTTCGTTCTGGACATGAATACCTCATGGGACAGCATAACTGGTAGGTGGTACACCAAATTCATGATATAACAGACCTTCATTTCCCAGTGCTTTAACACTAGACTAAAAATAAAATGACTCCTTACGCAAGAGACTTGATGATGCATAGGGTCGAAGTTTGGAGTTCTACAGTTAAAATTACTACGACTATCTCCTTTTTACTCATAATAAATATTGAAGTAACGAAATCAATTGATTTTCAAGGAATGACACCGCTTTTTTCATAATGTTGATAGCTATCGCAACACTCTTAACTTCACTAGCAAATGCAGTTATATGTCAAATGCTGAAAAGATTCGCTAAAATAAACACAGAATTGATTTAGAACCTATAACAGAGCTTGAATAGACAAAGACACACTTTCTGGCACAGCAGCATTAAGGAATTGTGTGAGACTAACATGTAGTTTAAGCGTAAGAAGGAAGGAGTTTTATGAAAATATATAAAAGTTGACTTAAGCCACAAAATTTAAAGTAATTATAACTAGATTCTTCAATAGTTCAAAAAAAATAATAACTACTCCTAGCTCTTTTTCACTGTAGTATTTTTAGAATGGAAGCTTATCAAGGTAGAAAGAAGCAGCAACCATTTTAACAGTAATAACGATAATTAAGACAGTAAATTCATCTTCAATGTGAATTAGATTTCCTACTTGCATTTTTTTTAAGCTCCCATTATTTTCAACTAGCACAGATACTTCATTAAAGTTTTGTGACAACTTCAGAAGTGAGAGATAAAGCTTTAACCTGGCATTCGCGAGTACATGTATTCAAACCCTACCGGACATCCAATTTTGGTTTTCCATGGTTTCCGTAAATCGCTCTAGCTAAATGAGAAAAAAATGTTGTTTCAAAATGCAGTAACCGAATTCTTTCCCGATTCCAGTTCCCACTACCCTTCTGCCTCAGATGACATTGGCATCGACGAGATTAAAAAAATACTTCTTGCCAATTGCATTCTGTATTTATGTTATTCAACTACCGGCCTCAGTAGCAAAGTGGCAAGAGTACTATTTCCACATTGCTGAGGGTGCTCAATCCCTTGTTATATTTTCCTTACTGTTCGATGTTGTTGTTGTTGTTGTTGCTTTAGGGTGTGTCAACGACTGGGTTATTAGTGCCCTGAACAAAACACTGAAATGACAGCGTTACTTAAAACGGAGCACAATTACCGTCTGCATGGCCGACTGTAAAGGGGTCGGCCACACAGACAGAAATTAAAAAATGCTAAGACGCTAACAAAGATGCTGTCTGCATGGCCGACTGTAAAAAGGTCGGCCAAACAAACAGCAAATTAAAGTAAAATACTAAAATAGTGGCTGTAAACGGGCCATAAAAATACAAGTACATACAACTACTGGCTGGCTGTAAAGGGGCCGGTCAGCTATAAACTGTAAATCTAGCACAATGAACTAAAAACTTGGGAGCCAAGTAAATAGGTGGTTGTAAAAAGGCCACCAATCAACTCTTAGGAACTAGGCCGATCTGCCCAAAATTTTTGGCACAAAATCGGCAAAACAACAAAATTTTAAAACCTTTGCATTGCTGTCATTTACCTTACTGTTCGAAGATTTTAAAATCATTAAAGGGGGAAAGTGATGAGGGCAAGTGATGGGAATGAATTCAGCTGTGGACTTTTGAACGAACCATCTGGCACTCTTTAAGTCATTTTGATTAATCATACCAAGTATGGTGGGTAAGCGGTAACGCTCTGCATTCGGAAGGATGTGGGTTCGAATCACCTTCTAGCCATACAGATTTAGGTTTACCACGGTTTCACAAAATCAATCCAGATGAAATGTTTGCTTTAAAGGCTCATGGTCAAATTCCTTCCTGTTCCTTGCTCCCTGTCATTACCCACCTCTAATGACATCGACAAGGTGTAAGGCCATAAGCAAAAAAGAAATCGATTAATCATGCAATGCCGAAATCGGAATGCCTGGACAAAGATTTGAATCCGTTACTTCTTGAACCGATGCAAGTCTGGCCGATGGTATGGGCGTTCAAGTAAGTGTTGTGTATGGCTTGCATCGGTTTTCACCCGTATGACTAAAAACCATTTAGAAATATGTCAAAACACATGATGATCACATAAAAACAGAGATGCTGGCTGAGTGGCTATCGGGATCAAAGGCATTCATTTTTTTAATGGTACTGACACACAAAATCAATATAAAAGTAGAAACAAAGGCGATTAGCCCTCTTTCAGAAACTCTCACAGATGCTCTCCATATGACATTAAAAAAAAAATCTAGGTTTGTGTCAGTTGGAATATGGCTGCATAGTAAAAAGTATTTAAGGCTATCATAATATAGACTTGTTAAACAGGGGATGTCATCAAGTTCCTTGTTACACAGGGAGGGTGTTCAATTTCAACTGGCATGTTTTTGATGTAGTTTCTTAAGATTATGCTTGGCTATCAAGGAAGGATAAACATTTGGCAGAGTCCAGGAAGCTGACAAATATCAAATTGAAGACACGCAAGTATGGAAGTAATTGATCTGTTCGCCTCTACGAGGAAGTGTTTGTTTATCAATGACTATGTGGAAGCGAAGCACACTTGTTCAGTGGAGTTAAATCCAATGAGGTGAGTAAACATGATCTTCCATACATGAAATAAGTCATTTTTTGTATGAGGAGCACATACTGATATAGCGACAGGCATTTTTCGAAAATTACAGAGCTGACTTTGTATTAACTATTTTTAAAGTTATATGGTTATATTTCGAGAAATGCTGAAAGTGCAATATAACAATGAATTAATGTGTATTGGTTATTTAAAAAAAATTCTGAAAATTAATGTTTGTGTATTTACATTTCACAGCATAATAAAAAATATTTTACTAGTACTTTTTGCATTGTTCATCAACTTGCACTTCAAACCTCATTAGAGACAACGCACACAATTTGCATTCTACGTAAACATTTCTGGCCCTCAACATGTTTCTACTAACATTCCCTTATAGGTCACTTGTTGATAAATACCTGCATGTGTACGGATACCATGCTTTTCAGCTCGCCAAATTTCAATCACATATTCTTTTCCTAAAAGCATGTCTGTCCTTCAACATACTCCCAAATGGTCTTAGTATCAAACTGCCAATATTTGGTTGTCCCCCCAGAAGCTCACCCTGCCCTACATGCCTTTCGCTACCAACAGTCCTTGGCCCTTATTCACCTTGTCCTGCAGCAATACACCATTCTGGCATACCAACGTTCCTGACACCTCATATCCCTTCACAAAATACTCATGTTATCATTCCAACAAGTAATTTTACCTTTACAGCAATAAGATAATTCCAGCAGTATGCATGCCCAGAAGCATTAACAGAAGTTGTACAAATTGCAGAAGTCCCATCTTGCATTGGGGCAATTTCTTCCCCACCAGCCAATAATCCCTACCAATCGAAACTACAGCCTCTGATTTCCTCAATACTGTCCATTGCCCAGCTCCTCAATACACCTCAACCTCCCCCCTTTAAAACCTACACCTCACTCTCTTCACTCAATCCCCACTCCCAGGCCTAAACTGTCAGTTATAAAGCTATCCTCTTTACCATTATCTGAATCCCAACTCTCTGTACTCTCCAAAGGACTCACCTTTGCACCTACACCCATATCTGACCATAAAAAACTAGTCCATGACTCACTATCATTATGCCATACACTCCACTGGCGGTATCACTCATGGCTGTGAACAGGGATATCAGGACTACCTGGAACCAAGTCTGCATAAATTCAAACCATCATCCACACTTGACCCTCCACCTCTTCCCAAGAACCATCCCCTCTAAATTTGAGGATTTCCTGTTGTGAGGTCCCACTTCATCAGACATAGAAATAATAATAATATTAATAGTAATAATTTTATGACTTATGGAATATATTAATGTATTTATTTTAATACAAGGCAATACAGTATAGTAGTATGTGTAAAAATAGGTAAATTTACGTTTTTATAATATGTTTTGTTATGTTGAAGTTGGCAGGCTGTAATTGTGTGGTTTTGTTTTTTGTTTTAGCCATGGAGAAGCAGATTGTTATATGAGATTTATGTATGTATCAATGAGAAGTGTAATTATTTGAATTAATTAAGATGTGTTAATAAATAGTAGTTGATTTTATAGAGAAGAGTAAATAATTAAATTTAATCTGCGAGGTGATGGCAAAAAGAAAAACGTGTGAGACGATATCCTGGGGCCAAACATATTGTCCAGAACGTGCTACCAATTATAGGACAGATTGCAGAAGAACCTGAAAGGATTGGTAAGGCCAACCAAGATTTCTTTAATTATCGACTTAAAAAAAGGTACCTCGCACTATCCACTACTTTGGACCCTCCCACTTTCCTTAAATTCTTATCAAACACCAACTTATCTTAGCCCAGCTGAAACCCATGCCAGGAATCAACTCTCTAGAAATCCAGATCTCATTATCTTTCCAGCTGACTAGGGCTCAACCACTGTAATCATGAACTGGAGTAACTACATGGCTGAAGCTCTTCATCGGTTATCAGACACCAGCACTTACTGCCGCCTATCGGAAGATCCGACTCCTGCTGTCAACAAGGAAATACAGGATATTTACAGTTTAGTGGGTCCCTCCAAGGTCTTACCCCACAAAACATTTCGCTTCTTACTCTCCCAAATCCACATATGCCTACCCTTTACCTCCAAAATCCATAAACCTGGCAATCCAGGACGCCCAATTGTTGCAGCTTATGGATCGCCAACTGAATGCATCTCTGCCTTGGTTGACCAGTACCTACAACCTATAGTCAGTCATCTTCCTTCCCATATAAGGGACACCCAACATTTCCTTTTCTGGCTTCCTACTAACCCACCCCTCTTCCTTCCAATTCCTTACATCTACATCTACATCTACATCCATACTCTGCAAATCACAAACATTGTGGGTGGCAGAGGGTGCTAAGCACCAATCCTAAACCCGCCCATTCCAATCCCGAATAGTGCAAGGAAAGAAGGAATACATATAAGTATCAGTACGGCATCTTATTTCTCTAATCTTATCCCTCCGGTCATTGCGACCTAAATAGGTTGGCGGAAGAAGTATTTCATTGCACTCGAAATTTAAATTTTTTCGCATATTCTCCAATAAATTCGAACGCAAGCTACGTCGCCTGTCTTCCAAACTATCCCAGCCCAATCTATGTATCAATTCTGTGACGCTTTCATAAGGGCTGTAACAACAAGTCACGAATCTAGCGGCTCTCCTCTGCACCCTCTCAACTGAGTCAATCAGAACCTTGCGATACGGATCCCAAACCCCACAACAGTAATCCAGATGCGGACGCACCAGTGTTTTATACGCTATCTCCTTTGTTTGAGCATTACAATTCCTCAAAATACGACCTATGAATCGTAATTTAGAATTTGCCTTGCCTACGACGGAAGTTATGTGCATGTCCCATTTCATGTTGCTTTGTATTATCACCCCCAGATACTTCACGGAATCAACCGTGTCAACAGGTGAATTGTTTATTTTGTACTCGTGAACAACCTGATTCTTCTTGTTACTTATCCGCATTGCCTTGCACTTTTTGCAATTAAGTGTAAGCTGCCATTTACGGCACCAATCGAAAATAGCATCCAAATCACGCTGAATTTCTAAGCAGTCGTCGGAGCACCTTATTTCCCTATAGATAACCGCATCGTCGGCAAACAATCGCAACCAGCATTTGACGTTGTCACCTAGATCGTTTATAAATATTAAGAAAAGAAGTGGACCTATTACACTTCCCTGAGGAACGCCCGAAGTAACATTTATCTTAGATGAGGCTTCCCCGTCAACAACGACATATTGTGATCGACCAATTAGAAAATCACGTATCCACTCGCAAATCTGAGCCGAAATACCATCACCCTTGACTCAAATAATTCCAACTTGTATCACAGTCTGGTATCCCGGCCCGACATATTCACATGGAGTGGGACAGCCGTTAGGTGGCGCTGGCAACGGGCAGAACTAGTGGCCACTACACTTCTGAGGCTCTGCTGACGGCCAATCACATGTGACATGGCTGATATAAATATATCCGCGCTGCACTGCCTAAACCAGTACTAGAGTTCGTTGCAGCTAAGTTTTGTTGCCGTCTCACTGTAACTCTCTTATCGTGGACTTTGATCATGCTCGTCTCGGTTCTCTATCCGGTTTGCTCTTTCGGAATCAGTGCTTCTCGTGGACTTTGATCGTGCACGTCTCGGTTCTCTGTTCGGTTTGCTCTTGTGGACTCAGTGCGTCTTCTCGTGGACTTTGATCGTGCGTGTCTCAGTCCTTCGCATGGTTACTCGTAATCATCTCTACCCAAGATGTTTAGTACGTTACGGGGATAGATCCATTCCCCTGCAGGGTCAGTTCTCCATTATGCCTGCCTACAAACAAGTTACCAGACAAATCATCACTTTTTTTTTGTTGTTGTTGACCAGCCCTTGGCTACTAACATTTTTGGGTTAGACTCATTTACCACATTTGGATTCTCAATCACTGATGAAGTCCAGGTCATATCAGACTCTGTCCCATTCCATGACCTTAATGCCCTCTGTACTCAGTTTGCACCCATCTTTACCTCGGACTTCGAGGCTCACATCACCCTAAGGCCAGGTGTAGTACCTCGCTTCTGCCGTGCCAGACCTATTCCAGTCACCCTACGTTCAGCAGTAAAACAGGAGCTTGACCGACTTCAGAAGGTTGGAGTAATCGAACCTATCAAGTCCTCCAATGTGTAGGCTACCTCACTCGTTATCATATGTAAACCCAATGGTACCCTTCAGTTATGCAGGGATTTTAAGGCCACAATTAACGCCCAGTCTCAAAACGAAACATAACCGATCCCACGACAGGAAGAGCTCCTCACTAAAATTGCAGGCGGAGAATACTTCTCGATGATAGACATCGCAGATGCATATTTGCAGCTCCCACTAGATGAGGAATCGTAAAACGTTGTTATCAACACACCTTTCGAACTTTACAAGTACAAGCGCCTACTATTTGGCATCGCATCCACGCCAGCAATCTTCCAAAGGTACTTGGAGCAGATGCTGCGGCATATCCCTGAGTGCACAAATTATTTGGGGGATATCATTGTCACAGGAGCCAGTTGCCAGGAGCATCTACAAAACCATTGCACCCTATTTGCAGCCTTACCAGATACAGGGCTGCGGTGTCGTCTCAAGAAGTGTAGGTTTTTTTCAGAAGGAAGTGGAGTATCTTGACCATTGGCTCAACAAAGATGGTATTAGGCCAACAGATCGCATAGCGGCCGCCTTAGACTCCCTACACTACCCAAAGAACCTGCCAGAACTGCAAGCTTTCCTCTGAATAATTAACTACTATTCAAAGTTCTTGCCACAAGCAGCACATATTTCGCAATCCCTCAATCAGCTCCGAAAAAAGGGCATCCCCTACAACTGGACCCCACCTTGCCGTCGATTTTTTATCGGTTAAAACGCATGCTAAGATCTGTTCCTTGTCTCATGCCGTTTTCCCCTAAATGTCCCCTAGTCTTGGTAGCTGACGCCTCAGCATATGGAATTGGGGCACAACTCGCGCATGGGAATGAGGATGGCTCTGAACAACCTATAGCTTACGCCTCTAAGACATTGATTCCAGCACAATGCAACTATCCGCAAATTGAGAAAGAGACATTGGAAATATTCTTTGCTATCAAGAAATTTTATATATATTTGTTCGGAACAAAGTTTTCCCTCATCACGGATCACAAACCGTTGGTGGCAATATTCGGACCACACTACAGCCTCCCAGGATGAATGGCCCAATGCCTCAAATATTGGGCAATGTTTCTAAGTGCTTATAACTACACCATCCAATATAAGCCAACAGCACAACACTCCAATGCCAACACCCTATCACACCTGCCTGCTGGCCCCAATCCAGAATTTGACCAACAAGAAGTGCTGTGTTTTCATAGTGAGGAAGCAAACAGTGGACAGGTTCCCCATTAAAGTGGCCCGTATCATCTCCGCCATCCACCAGGACCCAATCTTGCGGCAGGTCCTGCGCTACATCATCAATGAGTGGCCAACATATTTCACGTGCAGAATGGACAATGAACTGAAGACAGGGCATCATATATCCCACAGGTTCTTGGTCATGGATGACGTCATCCGCTTGGATGCGGAAAATGACACACATCGCGTGGTCATCCCAGCGGAATTGCACCCACAAATCTTAAAAGCTCTTGCGTCGAGGACATTGGGTATGTCCCACATGAAGATCTCGCAAG
Source organism: Vandiemenella viatica (assembly GCA_031002005.1). NCBI lineage: Eukaryota > Metazoa > Arthropoda > Insecta > Orthoptera > Morabidae > Vandiemenella > Vandiemenella viatica. The sequence continues at coordinate 309,910,755 of CM061921.1, read as the reverse complement.
AAGGCATGCTTATTGGCCAGGAATCAGTTGAGACATTGAGAAGATGGTATGCAGCTGCACAGCCTGCACCCAACATCAGGCAGCTCCACCAGAAGCTTTCACACCCTGGCCAACTCTCCGCCAAACTTGGGACCACACTGACCTGGACTTTGCGGGCCCATTTTTGGTAACCATGTGGTTACTCATCATCGATGCCCACGCCAAGTACCCATACGTGGTCCGCATCCACCATGACAGAAGCCACACTCAATGCATTAAGCCAGGTTTTGGCTATTGAAGGTTTACCAAGCACGCTCGTCTCTGACAATGGGCCCCAATTCACAGCAACCACCTTCAAGGAATTCTGTGTGGCCAATGGCATCAAAAACATCTTTAGTCCTCCATTCCATCCCACCTCAAATGGCGAAGCAGAACACCTGGTCAGGATGTTTAAACAACAAATGCTGAAAATGGTGCAGACAGCTACGATGTCTTCCGCCCTTCCTCTTTTTTTGAGTACTTATCGGACCACACCAATCAATGGTCGTAGCCCAGTGGAACTACTCCATGGATGACAACCATGGGCGTTGCTGCCCTCCTGGCACCATCACCGGCGGAGCCCTGACCCAGTACAAACGCCACACAGATTAGAACACCACCACCAAAACCAGCTGTGATCTCGAATTGCGGCAGGTCCATCACAACTACACCTCAAAGAATATGCCCAACCACCAGTGCGATTAGCAGGGGTTCCACAGCCACTCTTGCCACTAGCAACAAATTGACCATACCACTTGCGTCCAAGAAAGCTAACAATACTCGTAGCACTGGCCAACAGTGACATCGAGATGGATGTCCCCAGCGATCCTACACCACCCACATCACTTTACAAACTGAGGATGTCCAGCCGGGCTATCACAGCCACTCGGACCTCATCGTCCTAAGCATCGTCGAGGGCGCTTCCGTCCTTACGCACCTAATTCAGGTGGAAGGGATCTGGTATCCCGACCCGACACATTCACATGCCCCATAGAGCCAGCTTTCTTCTACAGCCCTTGAGATGCAAAATTCTAGATTGTAGTTTTTGCCTGTGTGGCATTTCCTACATTTTCGCGTGATGTTGTTTATTGAATGTATTTCTCTGTTTTTATTTATCATTTCCTGTATGCTAATTTTTATTTGTCCTTAGATTAGTAATCAATTTTTGAATTTGTTATTGGTTGTTCTTCATTTTCTATTGGATTAAATTTAGTTGTCTTTTGTGCGGTCCTAGATTTACGTCATATTGGGAGAGTGTATTTATTGTTGGATTTGTATTCGTTTCTGCCTTATTGTAGAAAGCAGTTGCTATCTTCTGGTATCTATCTTTGAGCATTTCAATATCAGCTACCTGATGGAGTTCATTAGTCGGGAACATTATAGGTAGGTGAAGAGCCCTTTTTAGCGCCTTATTTTGCAGTGTTTGCAGAGTGTCCAAATGAGTTGCAGCTACTGGGGAAGCATATTCCATCAAAGGTCTGACAAGCGATTTGTGTAATTGGTTGCCTTTTTTTTCTGCTTAACGTCTCTCTAACAGTGAGGTCTTTAGAGACGGGAGAGGATGGGGGGCAAGGAATAGGAAGGAATTCGGCCATGGCCTTTTGAAGGAAGCATCCCGGCATTTGCCTGGAGTGATTTGGGAAACCATGGAAAACCCAAATCTGGATGCCCGGACAGGGATTCAAACTGCCGTCCTCCCGAATTGGTTGCCTGTTCTAATGCTGAGGGTGCTGGTGCAATTGAGGATTGAGTATAATTCGCCCAATCTGCACTGTACTCTCTATTGGACCTCATCAACATGTGCCTTCCAGGTCAGCTTAGTATCTAAAGTGTTGCCTAGATACCTGGCTGTATTCACCCGAGGGATTCTTTCATCAAAAAGTTCCAATCTGGGTAGAGGTGGCATTTTCTTTTTTTTTTTTTTGCTGGCCAGATGCCCTGGTTTAGACGCATTAATGCGGATTCTCCATTTATCGCCCAATCTTCAATCTCCTCCAGTGCGGCCTGAAGCCTCCGTCCAATCATCTCGGGGCTACGTGAAGTTGCAAAGACTGCTGTGTCATCAGTGTAAAGTGCAGTTTCAGTTCCTTGTTGCATGGGTAGATCAGCTGTATACATAGTATATAGTACTGGGCCCAGTACACTGCCCTGTGGAACCCCAGCACGTATTGTTCTTCGTGTGGATGTGATGTTGTCTACCTTCACTACAAATGTTCGTTGTTGTAGGTAACTGCTGATGATATTCAAGAATCTGCCTGGCACACCAAGGATTACCATTTTATAGAGCAAACCCTCGTGCCAAACCGAATCAAAGGCTTTGGTCACATCTAGGAGTACCCCCCCATAGTGATCCCAATAGTTAAATGCACCAGTTGCCGTTTCCACTAGTTGCATTAGTTGATGAACAGTTGAATGGTTAGTCCTAAAGCCATGTTGCACATCAAGTACCATGTTACCTTCCTCGATATGAGCTTGTAGCCGTTTGAGGAGGAGGTGTTCAAAAATTTTTCTGACTGCTGTCAGGAGGCTAATAGGTCTATAATTTTGCAGAGACTTTGGGTCTTTCCCTGGTTTATGAACTGGAATGATTATTGCCTACTTCTATGCAGTTGGGTAGATGCCACTTTCAATTATTCTGTTGAACTTTCTAACCAATTTATCGACGACAGGTGGCAGATTTTTAAGAATTCTGTTGGTAATGCCATCTTCCCCCCGCGTTTTTTGTCAGGAGGCAAATTGGACATTACTACCAGAAACTCCTGTCAAGTAAATGGTTCAACTTCATCATCCTCTCCTCCATCCCGGAGGTAACTGCGAAAGCAGCATTTGGCTACTCTGATGTGCTGTTCTTCTAGCGGTTCATTGATGGGCTGAAAGTTTGCTTCAAAAGAATCAGCAAGAGCTTCCGCTTTTTCAAATAGTTTCCATAGTACTCTATTATCAGAGGTGGTATTTGCGATCTTTTCTCAGCAACTTCAGAGTTTCCCTCCAGGCCGTCCTCAACTTGGAACGTCGCAACTCTTGCTTCCCAATCCTTATTTCTGTGAGCTATGATACGGACTTTAATTTCTCTAATTAGTCTGCTTAGACGTTGCCTGTCTTCAGGTTGTCTGGTTTCATGCCATATCCGTGAGACTGTTTTTTTTCTGCAATAATTGCGAGAATGTCAGCTGGTAGCCCTTTCTGGCGCTTACCACCCTGGCTGATGGGTGCTGATTCATCCACGACTTTTTTGATGCATCTTGTGAGTTGTTGGAGGTGTGTTTCCAGGTCTTCAGCAGCTGCCAGTTGTGTCACTTTATCAATAAGATGTGACCTAAAGTTCGGCCAGTTTATTCTGCAGTAGTCTCTTCCTATTTCTTCATATTCTGTGACTGCTAGGCTGGGTACTTCATGAATCACCGGCTTGTGGTCAGACGAAAGGCGACTGAGTGCCCAGGCAGTTGGTGTGACAGGCATACCCCTCGTGATGGCTATGTCCAAAACATCTCCACGTTGACGATGATTATATGGCATATGAGTCGGTACATTTGGTGCAACTACTACACAGCCATAGAGGTCGCTGGCCTGTAAGTCTTCTGCCACTGATGTTGGTACATCTGCTGTGCCATGACTGGTGCTTGGTGTTGAGTTCACCAGCTATAGGCAATTTCCTGCGAATTGATAATAGAGATTCAAGGTCATTTCCTTCGATGTGCTGCTGCGGCGGATGGTAAACAGCTATGATGTTGATTGGTCCACTGCTGGTCTCAACAATGCCAGTAGCTTCTATAGTCTTCATAGCTGGTAAGTGGATCTTATAGTGTGAGAGTGAAGACCGAATCAGTATAGCCGTGCCTCCACCAGCTGTTAGCCGATCTACCCTGTACGTTCTGTAATTACGTACTGGAAATTTGAGACCAGGCTTGAGGTGGGTCTCACATATTAAGCATATGTCGATTCCTTCTTGTTGTAGAAGTTCTACTAATTCCCCCTTTTGCTGGAAAACTCCATTGGCATTTCATGTACAGAAAGTTAGATTGCTCAGTTGCCTATGCCTGTTCATGTTGGGGGTCACTTGCTGTTGGGTTAGCTGTAGATATTGAATGTACTAGGAGTTGGTCAATCTTAGTTGCTATGCTTATCATTACAATCATAGTAGACTCCAGTATTTTGATTATATTGCATTTTTCAGCTGTTGACAGGTTGTTGCTAGAGTTGCTGTTGGTTGACAACAGTGGAGAATGATTGCAACGCTTCTGTAGTATGTATCGGTAAGGCAGGCCAGATTTCTGAGTTGGTTGCTGGAGGAGTGCAGGTGTAGCAACATTTCCTCCGATCGCCCACCCCCTTTTCACCATCTTATGACCCAGATCTGTCTCCATAAGATTCTGAAATGGGTGGTCACATTAAAAATGAAGCAGGGAATAACATTACCACGCAGATGACTAGGCAAAATCAGCGGCTCTTGCCTGGTGCTGTCAAGCAGAACAGATTAAAAAAAAAAGCTGGCTTGTGTAGATGTTAGAAAAATGTAAAAACTTTAACCATAATCGGAAAACGAAGACTAAAATAAATGAGGAAATACCGAAGGTTAAACAAAATAAACAAAGAGAATGTCGCCAAAAAAAAAAATAACAACAAATTGCAGATACCAAAAAGAAGGGTTGAAAGTTGAATAAAAAGAAGTGAAGAAAATTAAAATGCAGGAAGATGGAACAACCTGGAGATGGAAGCTACAGAAACATTGGACACATGGAAACATTTGAGTCAAACATCCTGGCTCATAGAAGAAATGCTGAAATCAATGTAACAGAGGAGGGTATATTGATGGAAAACGTCTTAGAGCCTCTTAAGAATGAAAGGAACACACAGAGGAACTACCACATTACACACAGAGAGAACAGTATGATGTTGCTATTGACAACACATTATATCCAGTCTTAAAGGTAAAACATAAAAAGGCTTTGAAAGATTTATAAAGTCCAATTAGCTATAGGCCATGGCTTTTATCATGTGGATCTAGGTGTGTGTGTATCAATTTTTCTAAGCAGTTATTAACCCCAAGCATTAACAAATCCTAGATAGGATGTCTAACAAAAGATAAGTGCTAAAATAATATTATCCAAGAAGTTTCCACCCTCAGTTACTTTTCTGTCTTAGGGGTTCAGAAGCTCTGTTAAAGGTTTCATAAATGTTTTCTGGGTATTTCAAAATACAATATCTGAAATAAAGTTACATAAATGTATATGTACATTAACAGAACCAGTACAAAGAGCTGGTGCTTCACGTACTTATGAAAATCTCTCTACAGATTTATAATCATATAGATAATACAATAGGAACAAAGATTCAATCAGAAATCTTGAAGAAAATGAAACATAACTCCACAGGTAATATAAAAAAATAAACACAAAATGGGAAAGCTGGCATTTTCATGAACATATAATCTTAATGCTCCCAAACAAAGTACAAGTCAACAAATTTAACATGGTATGTTTAATATCACATATTTAAAAATTACTGAGTAATATAAACAGAAGAATAAGAAAGGAAAGTGTAAGAAGCATTAGAGAAAAATTAAGTTTAGGAAAAATTGGGGTACAAAACAAGCAATTTTGATATTGAACATAGGATGGATTGAACTGTGGTCCATTTTTGGTGTCTGTAGATATGGAATAAACTTTTGATAATTTTAGAGATACATGGTCTTCAACGTAAGTCCATTATAGAATACTGACACTGAATAACTATTTACAATCTGTATAAAAATCAGTACAGAATCATAAAAGGTAAAGGTCAGTTCAAAATAGCTTGAGGCAAGGCTGTGGTCTGTCCTCAATAGTATTAAACTTTGTCATAGAGGAAGCTATCAATGAGGTGAAAGAAAGATTGGAATGTGCCTGCATTCTGTTACTGTGTATCACATGCAAACCCCCAGGGGTCACATAAAGTAGTGTTTATCTGATGTGTGTGCTTTTTTGTTACTGCAACCCCCTTATCCTCAGCTTTGGTAAATGATAGGTTTACCCTCCCTATCCTTGATTCTAATTTGCACTGACTTGCAGAACAGTTTTCCGAGAGAAAATATAAGTGTTTACTGAAAATTTCCAGTCTATTCCACAGATCATCCTATATTGTAATGATGTAAAAACTTTTAAAATGTTGTAAGGAGCTTTTATTTGTTGATAGAAAGTGATGATCATCAATTTTTTGACGTTAGATATTTTGTACTTTACTAGTAAACATTGGCATCTATGGCTGAGTACAAATTTTTTTTTTAATTGCTCCCGTAAAAGAAGTGAACAAACAAAGAACAATCACTGCTCTGGTATTTGTCCCAAAATAAGACTAAAAATTACAATTTTCTAGCTATAAATGCAAAAATGTAGTACACATGTTCTATAAAATTAGATATAAAACAGAAATCATTATTTGCCACGGCAGAATTGCAGAGTCCACAAATACAAAATTAATAACCTAATACAAAATTTTTAGCTTACACTTTTGAAAAAGATAAAAAATACAACGGCAATTGCATTTTTTCTTTCAATTTTGCTCTATCAATTTCCACTGCCACTACCCACAGCCTCGAACCATTCTACAGTCTAGAATCCCCTTGCTCCTCCCAACCCTCACGCCTACTTCCATACAGTGACATTAATAAAAAGCTTGGTTACAACACAGGCTGAGCAACAGGTTTACTATTTTCCTACACAAGGCTTAGCCAGAGTAATAACACAAATGTTTGTAGTTTTTTATTGCAATGTTATAGCAGAATGATTATAAATTACTGTGCAAAAAAGTATGTGGTTGCATGTGACGATGAAAGGAACATCATGCTTAGCAATATGACCAACATATTGTTATTTCTAATCAACAAACAAACCTCAGAATTTGTCAGAACTGCAACATACATCACAACTAATTTAATATGTGGTAGACAGTAACAAGTAACTTGTGTAGCTCTAATTCTGAAACATATGATTGAAGACCTCATACCACATTTATCCACTAGATAAAAATACATTACATGAATGATACAAGTAATTAAGTGGTTTAGGAAAAGAATAATATTTACCACTAGCCAGCGGTGGTCCATAACATCCTCTGCAGAGAATCTAAGCTCAGGTTGTATCTGCAGCATGTGCATAATCAAGTCTTTAGCTAAATCAGAAATTCCGTCCCAATAAGGTGACTTAAATTCATAACTCCCATTTAGAATTCGATCAAAAAGATCTTCTTGGTCCCCAATTGGGCTTGTAAATGGTGGATATCCACACAATAGTATATATAAAATAACTCCTGCAGCCCAAATGTCAATCTGGAAATTAAAGAATTCTTGCTATATTTATTTTTTAAATGTAATGTTTTTAGAAGAATATTAAAATATCACAATTTAAGAAAAGTTTTATATCTTATTCTTAAATAAATACCAGCAGCAAATTTCCAGTATAATGATTCTTAATGTTTTATAGGATGAAACAATTTTATTGCAATTAAACAATTAATTTTATTGCTTGTTAAGTGAAGCAAAACATCAATCAACAGCATTAATGATTTGAATAAAAATATTAAGATCAGACTCAAATCTGAGCAACAATGATTTGTAGTCAAATCAGTTGTACACTAGACCAGGCAGCAGTTGACAGTGTTCTAACACTTATGGTACACGAAGTATCACCTCCCCCTTCCCCCAGTCACAAAAGCCATTATTTTTCAAAAACCCATTTGCAGATGTCATTCACAATATAATAATTATTTTATTTTATTAATCTATCAATCCTTCTTAGTCCGAAAGTAATCCACTACCAAGAATTTTGATCTCAATTATCTCAAAAACAATTGGCAAGCTGGATTGTTAGTTAATCAAGGGAATGGTCAAAGGTCAAGTACTGTAGATGAAAACAGAAACTACAATATACAAAGAAGATAATTGAGGATGTATGCTGTTAAGGTTATATTGACATGAAGAGGATAGCACAAGATAACGAGAGGTGGTATTGACAATAAACTTTACACAGGGCAAAGTTTTGAATGGTACATGACCACCAAACGTAATTTCATTTCATTTATGGCATGGAAGTTCCATCCTCTTCTTATTAGACCAACATTACAAGGCAAGGTTTTATAATGATGAGAAGACAAGGTATAATTCAAACATCATTAGTTGCAATAATATATAAGGAAATGGGCTATGTTGGGTGCGATCAAGTACTAAAGCAGTAGCTCCAATTGAAACCACTCCTTATCCTACAGACAGTAAAGTCAGGAAGAAGTGCCACTTTTCTACAGCAACAAAAATTTTCACTGTCAACAAAGTCAAGTCTCTGCTAATATGACTATAAAGTTCTCTAAATGTACAGTCAATTCTCAATTAACTATCAACTGAAAATTTTGTTTATATGTCAAACTGCAATGTCATATTTTTACTTCTTAATGTTTAGCTGAAGAGAAAACAAAATTTTAATAGAACAGTTGAAACTTAGTCGGCACTTTCAAACATTACTCCACAAAATCAGCAGAGCAAAACTGCTTCAAGAATTGGAAAGAGCAGAGGAAAACTAACACGATTCCCATCCATAGCAACTTTCAGGATTTGTAACATTCATGCCTAAAACCAATAAGACAAAGATATATAGAAGCAGCCCAGCTGAAGAGTAAAAGCTTTGACCAGTCAGTTGAGTGGAGGAAGGAGAGGGAAGCCAGCAGACCACACAACTGCAAACTCATAAAATACCCAACAGCCTGCGTTCCAGGATCCGACCAGCTCAGGTGAGTTTGGTCCCACTTAACAGGTTCAACACAGGACAAGAAGTATGTAATACAACCGCACATAAGCTTTGGAACTGTGGAAGATGTAAACTTTGTCAAAATACAACGACAGCCAACATTCTAAGTTTCAGCTTTACTATTAAAAATTTTGTGTCAGTCCAGCTTAAAGCTAAAGTTAAAAAAAAAAAAAAAAAAAAAAAAAAAAAAAAAAAAAAAAAAAAAAAAAAAAAAGTGCAATATGAAATTTAAACAAAGCTTCCATGGCCCATAATCCCAAAAAGATTACACTGTAAAAGACTGCCTAATCCTGATCGCTAGGGTCAGGGCCCACTCTAAGGGGGGGGGGGGTAAACCGGGCATGTGCCCGGGGCGCTAAAATTTAGGGGCGCCATTTCGGCTGTAAGTGTGAGAAAAATATTAATGATATTATTGTGTTAAATACCCAATTAATAAAAAAAAATCCACATACCGATTTTTTCATTCGTTAAAAACTTACAGTTCTTAGCTATTTGGGTGAGCCCTTAGAAACTTCAAAGAGACGGGGCGCGGACTTCAAAGAGGCGCACCATTGCCCTGCCACCTATGTGTGAATTGCGCCATAGGAGCAACTTCAAAATGCGCCGCGTCCGCGCCATGTCTCAGCCCGAAGTCCGCGCCACGTCTCTTCTGTGTGAATTGGGCCTTAGCATGTGAGTAGAATGCTGTTCCGACTTTTGTTGTCTAGACTTGCTTATTATTGCTAATTATAAAAGTGGTTTCATTACACAACAGCATTAGTCTTACTATTACGTTATTAGTGATAAGTGGAAGTTCATAAAATTTACTTCAGGATTTCATCATTTCTACGGCACAAGCGCACAATGACATAAGTGCACAACGACAAAAGCACACAACAGAAGCGTGGTAGGTGGGGGCTGTTACACCTGACCTCGGCTACCTGCACTGATTCCGACGTTATACTGCCCACAAGTTACTAGACGCAATTGCAATTAGCCTCTAATACATGAAATTGATAGTGCTTGGCGGGAGATGCTGAGTATTTATTTTATTGAATTGATAAGCCAAATCAATATGGATCTTAGTTATTGGAAATGGAATGATTTGCATAATAATTTCTTCTCGTAATCCGAGCCTCACAGATTTGTTGTATAAATAAGATAAAGGCATTGAAAGTGTTATGGTTGGGTTAAATTACATACGCTAGCTTTGATCGCTTGTGAAAATACTGTAGTTTAGTGGGTGTGGGACAGTACTTACAATCATTAATAAATAAAGAATATTACCAGCTGCTGATTACCGATTAGTTACTTCACATACCATTAATATATTCAATTTCGAATGTTAACTGCTAATATATAATAACCCATGATGCTTATTACATATACGAATGCGGTTTCCAGATACTCTGATTGCTGCATTTGTAAACCGTTTCAACAAAAAGAAATTCACCATTTTAGTGAATGTGAATAACTTTGTCAGTTGGTTTAATAAGTGCATTGCGCGACAATCACTCCACCACATCATTTTCTTGTGAACTTGGAACGTATTCCGTTTAAGCCTATAGAAATTGCCATTCTGTATTTGCTGCAAATTTACGGATCATATCCCACGCGAATAAGCTACGACTGTGTAGTAACACTAAACTTTCTTTATGTTCACAGGGCATGGAAAATATTTTGTGTTGTGCATAAATATTTTTTTATATCGACTGAGAATAATTTATCTTAGTTATGGTTTTAGCTTATTTAGAACAAGGATAAATATTTACTTTTTATATTATTTTATAGTGTACATTGTTTGAGTTACGTGCGTGCCTCTTCCGAAATGTGTGATGGTCAAAGAAAACTATTTGGTTACCAGTACAAAAAAAAGAAGGGAAAGGAAGCGGAAAAGCAGAATCAATCTAGCGCCTTAAAAAAATATACTGTATTCATGGTTTACCAAAACAAATCTTAGAATCCAATATCAGGTCGGGATACAAAAGAAGTACAGAATCGTCAGAGAATAATAACAATTACAGGGCCGGCGCTAGGAATTTCGGGCCCGGGGTAAAATGGGTGACTTTTTTTTTTATAGCTCTACAAAAATAGCCATGTGACAATAGGCGGATTGTTGGCTTCGAGAGACCTGGGGCCCCTCCAGCCGATGATCGGGGCTCCGGATCAGCCGGCGGGCCAGGTTTTACATTTGACCCGCTTACCCCTCCCTAACGCCGGCCCTGATAAACAAATGAACGAATTTTCTGAACCAATTGGAACTGACACCAACGTGAGACTCACAGAAGGCGTTCTAAAACTTTGTGGCCAAGAATTTTACGAGACGCTGTAAGAAGCTTTTTAGTAAGGCAAGGTCCCCCTAAACTATTGCATTATTACAAATTTCCTTCCAATGACACAGGTCGCCATTTTAGCGCAAAATATTATGCACGAATTTTAAGCAACGGAGAGCAAATATTGCGAGATTAGCTACTATCTTTCACAAAACTGTGTTTACTGCTTCTGTTGCAAAATTTTCGGCTGTTTAGTTAGTTCTCTCTCAAAGGAGGGTTTTAAAAATTGGAAGCACCTCGACGAAACTTTAAAAGAGCATGAAATTTCGAAAAATAATATTCAGGCACAAAAATCATGGCTAGAAATGAATGAAAGATTAAATTGATGTAAAACTGTAGATGCTGCCACTCAAAGAGTTATTAATGCTGAAATAAATCATTGGAATGAGGTGCTTCTAAGAATCGTTGCAATTACCAAAATGCTTGGTAAAAGTTCTCTGGTTTTTCAAGGTACAAGCGACAAGTTGTTTGAACATAATAACGGTAATTTCTTCAAAATAGTTGAGTTACTGTCAGATTACGATCCCATTATGGAAGAGGACGTCCGTTGAGTGCTCCAAACAGTAGAGACTAAAGCTCAATATCTTGGGGAAAATATACAAACCGGGATAGTAGATCTGCTGCATCAAAGTGTAAAGTCTCATGTTATTAATGAAATAAAAAAATTCAAATGTTGTTCCATAATTTTAAACTGTACTCCTGACTTTAGTAAGATACAGCAAATTACTCGTGTAATCAGATATGTTTCAACCAATAAATTTAATCCTGATATTGAAATTAAAATTAATGAAAGCTTTCATGGCTCCTTATCAGTCGAAAGATCCACAGGAAGACAAATGTCTGATATTATAGTTGGGGAACTTAATGACTTGGTTTTAAATTTGCAGGATATCAGAGGGCAGTGACTGACAATGGTTCCAATATGAGGGGCAATAAAGCAGGAGTGCAATCTAGAATTAAGCAATATAATTCGCGAGCATTCATTGTTCCGTGTAGTAGCCATTCTCTCAATCTTGTTATTAATGGCAAAAGCATCCTTGGAAGCAGCTAATTTCTTCAACATGGTCCAAAACATATATTTATTCTTTTCGGCCTCTACTTTTCGATGGGCAATACTTTTAAAGCATGTTCAGGGTTCAACTTTGAAAACGTGGTGTGACACTAGATGGGAGAGTAGGATAGAGGCCTAAAACCCTTTAAAACTTCATTTGGGAGATGTATACGCCTTGCTAAGCATTTACGAAAACCAAGAAAATGATAATTTAATGATTTAGCCATTTTGGCAATTGAATATGAAATTGCTGATGAAGTAAATTTAAAGACGTAATAAAAAATTTGCAAACTGAAAGTAAGAAAACAAGTTTTTTTGTGATTTTAGTGTATTTGATGTAATCTCGTTTTATTTTCAAAATAATGGCATTTAGATTGTTTATGTGATAATATCCATCCGTAATAGCATTTAAAAATGTAAAAAATATGGTTAATTTGTGGCTATGTACAGATATTTCATAATTAATTTCGCTATTTTGTGCCGCTAGATCAAAATTCAATGAGTTTACTTATGAATATATGATTTTATTAAAATTAAAATAAAATATTTTATTCAATCAAAAGTTAATTATTTTTAAAAAATATATAATTCTACATAATCTTAAGGGGCGGCAATTTGTCTATTTGTCCGGGGCGGCAAAACCGCTAGAGCGGGCCCTGCTAGGGTTCAGATCTTTATAAAAGTCATTTTTTCCTGCCTTCTTTTTGAGTTGCAATGCTGAATTAAACATTTCAGATTGTATTTAAATGTGCTTTATTTAGCATATTCATAATTTTGGTCATATTTTTATAATATTTATGGTCATATTTTTAGAAAAATCTAGTAATTTTTTTAATAGTACCGGGAATTGAATAAAGTTATAGATGAAAAGAAATTGAGAAAATTATCAAAGAAGTGTACTCCTATTATGCATTGGAGTAAAAAAAAACAACTAATAGTCACTGAATTTGTCAGAATTCACCAGCCAAAAATTAAAGTAATACATTGTTGTCATCCTATAAATGTTATAGTTCCACCCGCCTTTTAATCTCGACAATGCAGCTGCAGCAGCTTGCCTGAGTCGATTCGCGTCCATCAATGTCTCGTTGTCATCAATACTTTTGAAATTAATCCTCAGTCAGTGTTAGATCTGCAATGGATCAGTGAGTACCGCCATACCGGAAGCAAAATTTTCTGAAGATGAATAAAATCTTCTCGCGTAACTAGCCAAGTAGGTCCATCAATAAAACACGACGTTACCCAACAATATTTTTTTTCATATTGAATGCTGAGAAAACCTACAGTCTCACAAAATTTTCTTAAAGTTTGAAGTTACAAAGTTACGTAAAGGAATTTGGAGAGTAGTATTTTAGTTCTGTTCTGTAAATTAAGTGATATTAAAATGACTTCAACAAAGCAATTTAAAATTTAATTTCCCACTGGAGCAGTGAGTGCATGAATGCAAATTATTCTGTCTACATGAAATTGACAAACTAGATAAAACAAATGATGAATAATTGAGCATGTTTTGATGCATGGTAAATTTAAATGTATGGTCATTTTTTTTGTCATTAAGATTTGACCCCTAATTATCATCATGATGGACCAGCTGCCAGAAGGTGGCTAGCATCCATTATGGCTGTTACTTAACTAACAGAGTTTTATCTCCCATGTTTTATTGTAAAATATCTACTATAGACTGGAATACAACAATAATGAATAACTTATTAAAAGGTATACCTTTAGGCCATAGCCTTTTTCAGCTAGAATTTCAGGTGCTACATAGGTTGGTGTGCCACAAACTGTTGTCAGACTTCCCGCAACTCTTACGGCTAGGCCGAAGTCCCCAAGCTTCAGTATTTTTTGACCACCTGTAATTACTGATATCTGAAAAAAATTGAAACACTTTAAGCAAAAAACATACGGACATTGCATTTTAGATATCAAGATGTATTAATAGCACACTATTAATATTAGTTGAATTTTGCTACTATTATTCATAGTGTACTATTAACAAATCATTGCAACCCACTACCAGCTTATGTTCGTGGTTTTATGCCTTGTTAATGTCGTGATCATTAGATGCAGGAAAGGACTGGGGACAAGGAATGAGAGGGAATTCAGCCATGGCCTTTTGAAGAAATCGTTCTGGCATTCACCTGGAGTAATTTGGGGAACAATGGAAAACCCAAATCTGGATGGCCATTGGGGATTTAAACCCACATCCTCCCAAATACGAGGCCAGAGCATTACTACTCACCCACTATGCTCAGTGCAACCCACTACTGACAATTCAAAAATTTCAAAATGCTAACAATAGCTTAGTCGATGCATCATTTTAACAAGCATGTTGCTGAAACTACTGGCCAGGAAAATATAATGAAAATTATGTCAATCAGTTTTATGAAATTAAAAAAATCTCTCACATAACAGAGATTAACAGGAACTCTTATAGAGGCATGTTTATATATAAACAAGACAGCCACCTAAACAACAGAGAGAATATGGCATTCAAAGACAAAGATTTATCTCAACCTGCATAATTAATTAATAAAGAAGATATCCCAAGTGCCTCCCAGTTTTATCACTATTATGATATGTTATAGTGGACTCGTAAAAATATTCCTTGCTTTGGGCTTTTTTATATTATGTAGAAATGTGTAGATGTATTTTTTATCATGTGATCACAAACATCTGCTGAGGGGTGCACAATCTGGGTTTAGCCAAATGTGTCAAATTGCTAGGGGGCAGCTCAGTCTCTGGACACCAGGCTGCGCATGCACGTTTTTGTGGAGTGGGTCATGACAGAGCAGTTACATACAGAAAGCAACAAAATAAGTATCTGTTTCTCTTGTGGCAACTGACTTGAATGTAATAGTATGAAATAGTGAGAAGGTAGTTGCAGACTTTTTTGGAGGGATTTAAGCAGCCCACAGCCATTTGAAGCTTGATGCAAGAATCTTAAGATCTTAAGTTGAGAACTTAGCAAATTTCTTACTTTATTCCAAAGTAGATACTACCTATTCTATCCCTTAGGATGAAATGTGCTTCACAGTAAGAGTTCTTTCAATATAATAGTATACTTATATAGTGAAATAGAAACTTTTGCCTATTTTTCTAACAACTCTCCAATAATATTAGAAGTAAGTACTTTCAGTAGTTGTAGTAAAAATGTAATCGCGTATAGCATTGTTGGCTAAATGATCCGAAGTACTGTTCAGCCACCACATAACAGTTATTCAACTAGCCTCGAATGTGCCTCTGCTTTGGCTATCCTAATCCAGTGATCCTACTGAATAAAGGGGACTTATGGCTTTAAGTGAAATCCGAACCATGGAACATTCTAGTGTACATCATATTAACAAAGTAAAGCTTTGTCAGAGCTGAAGGTCAGTTTTAAGGCTGGTAAAAATTCCAGCCAAAATACATAACATAGTCCATAATGGAGACATATTTCAAGTTTTCTGTCAAATAGCAGTTTTTAGATAGGCCCAGTAAAAAAAAAAAAAAAAAAAGTAAAAAATTGAAAACCTCAACAACTGCGCGATTCTTTATTTTCCAGTGAGAAAAAAAATTGAGAAAAATATCCTACACCTTAAGAGCTCTAAATAATGATACCCCACACATTCTAGTAGGGGAAAAAAAATGTTTTGTCTTCCTTAATGTATGGTAGGAGGGAGAAAGGGTGCAAAATCAACTCTCCCCCAGTAAAAACATTTTCTGCAGATAATAAAAATATCAACACACTTCCTTGCAGGAGTGCATAAAAAAAAACCTAAAAAATAGTCATGCAGTAAGCTTTGGTGTATGTGCACCTCCCTTTCCAAATGACTCTTCCTCTCTACATCAATAATGTTTTCAACCAAAATATTGTACAACTGTGTTCGTCTCACATTTTGTGTGTTCGTCTCACATTTTGTGTGTTCGTCACAGCCCTTCAGCCTTCAACATTCAGTAGTGGGTTATTCTTCCTATCATTTGTTACTCAGATGGCATAAAAGCTGTTTCCTTTTTCTTAGTTCCAGTACCAAAAACATACTCAGTCAAGATAAATAATTTTTATTATTATTATTATTTCACCTATTTAACAAAGTACTAGACTGAAAAAAATGCAAGCAGAAAATGCCAACATCTTGGTCTCGGTCATTTTTATTCCTATTAAAAACCAACACGCCACTTAGCAGCTCTTATCAACTAGCATAATTACATGAAACTAAGGAAGGGTAGGGAAATTCAACATATGCCTGCTTGGTGAATGGAGAGCCCAGGTAACATGGCCTGCGTAACAGGGGTGGTGGTGGTGGTGGTGGTGGTGGTGGTGGTGGTGGTGGCAGAGGGGAGCAAGAAAGTACTGAATTCGAGAGATACTATCGTTGGAAGTGGGGGAATGGCACCAAAGTTACTAGCACGAGAGAAAAAAAAGAACTGGAAATTATAGCTTGGGACAGGTTTTGGCTGTATCTGGAGAAAGAGTCTACATCACACACATATGGTCAGGCTGTAAGGAAGGGAATGTTTGGTGTTGGAGAGATAGCAACCACTGAACTGAAGGTACTGTTGTTGATTTGTAGGCTGGATGTAAACAGAGGTATGTAGGTGCCCATTCTGTAAATGTACCCACATGACTCCATTCTATGCAAACCTATTCCTGGGCAGTCTGGAGCAACAATTCCTGAACTAAATCAGTCAGACCTCTTGTTTGGTTCAGTTACATAGACGAAATTTTTATGGTCTTGGCCCACAGTAAAAATCAGCTATGCTAGATTTCTCCACTCCGTAAACAAGTTACTCCATCACCTTTACGGGGATTTACTCCCACATCCATTGTGACATTTCCGCATATCTGGTGGTAAACTTGATTTTTTTTTTTTAACTGCTTTACGTCTCTTTTTAACATCGAGGTCTTTTAAGATGGGAAAGGATGGGGGGCAAGGATGGGGGGCAAGGATGGGGGCAAGGAATGGGAAGGAATTCGGCCATGGCCTTTTTGAAGGAAGCATCCCGGCATTTGCCTGTAGTGATTTGGGGAAACCATGGAAAACCCAAATCTGGATGCCAGGACGGGGATTCGAACCGCCGTCCTCCCGAATGCGAGGCGAGAACACTAACCGTTACACCGCCCCGCTCGGTGGTAAACTTGAGAGTAGAAGGGGAAGAACTTTTTCGACAGAATGAGGTGTGCAAAGGAGATGAGGACAGATGTACTCAGGTTGGGTGGTCACATTTCCAGGAGGTGTTCCTTGGCCCTGAGGCCCTGACAGTGGGAAATGTTAGTGTACAGGGAAGTAAAATCTATGGAGATAAGGAAGGAGCCTGGTGGGACAGGAGTGGGGACCGAGGAAAGGCACTCAAGGAAGTGTGGAGTATTTTTTTTATGAATGAAGGAAGGAAGGTTCTGTTTGAAAGGTTAGAACTGATCTACAAGAGTTGAAATCCATTAGCAGGTGATCTATATGCCACATTTATACGAGGAGCGTTTGAAAAGTCCGTGCAAAGTCCGAGAGATGGCAACACCGGCGCGTATCAAGGTCATATTTAGTTAGTAGCATCTCTTGAATGAACGCACACCAAGTTTCAGCCATTTTGGTCTATTTCTTTGTGTTTGACATTAGTGTGAATCAAGGAAGTCAAGTGATTTTCAAGAAATGGACAAAAAAGAATTTCGTGTGGTGATTAAAGATTACTTCATGAAAGGCAAAAAGCCTCTTTTTTTTGATAAACATTATGGTGACTCTGCACCTTCGATTAGAACAGTTTATAAGTGGTTTCAAAATTTTGGGACTGGCCATATGGGCACAAGTGACGCTGAACATTCTGGATGGCCTGTGGAGGTTACAACTCCAGAAATCATTGATCAAATCCATGATATGGTGATGAATGACAGAAGAGTTAAGGTGCGTGAGATTGCTAGTGCTGTGGGCGTCTCGACTGAACGGGTACATAATATTTTGCATAAACATTTGGACATGAGAAAGCTATCCGCAATATAGGTGCCACAATTGCTGACGCTTGACCAAACACGGAATCGTGTGAAGTGTTGCAAGGATGGTTTGCAGCTGTTCCAGAAGAATCCAGAGGACTTTAAGCGTTGTTTCATCACAGTGGATGAAACATGGATACATTACTATACTCCTGAAACCAAACAACAATCTAAACGATGGGTTACCAGGGAAGAATCTGCACCAAAAAAGGTGAAGACCGTTCTTTCAGCCGGAAAGGTTATGGCGACTGTCTTTTGGGATATGCAAGGGATAATCCTCATCGACTATCTGGAAAAGGGTAAAACTATTACAGGTGCACATTATGCATCATTATTGGACCGTTTTAAAACCGAGCTGCAAGAAAAACGCCCGTGATTGGCCCACAAGAAAGTCCTTTTCCGTCATGACAACGCACCAGCACATGCCTCAGCATTTGTGGTTGCAAAATTAATGGAAATAGGATTCAAACTCGTTTCACATCCCCCCTATTCACCAGACTTGGCTCCCTCGGACTACTATTTGTTTTCCAATTTGAAGAAATGGCTGGTGGGACAAAGATTTTATCCAAACGAGGAGGTGATTGCACACACTAATGGATATTTTGCAGACTTGGACAAAACCTATTATTTGGAAGGGATCAACAAACTAGAACATCGTTGGACGAAGTGTATAAGCCTAGAAGGAGACTATGTCGAAAAATAAAAATAATAAGTAGTTTTTATTTTTTGCACGGACTTTTCAAACGACCCTCATATGTTGCCCACAGTTGCCAGTCTTGTGGATCTTGGGAAGAAGGTACAAGGTGGAGTTACAGGGATTCTGTGGAGTAAGGAGTGACAAGGATTTGGGTGAGAGACCTAATAGGCCCTGAAAGTCAAGGAAAGTGAAACTTCATGGCAAATCAAAATGGTAGGATCTGTAGGATGTATACCTTACGCACTGGTGTCAGAGAACTGTCTCAAAGCACTGCGATCCATGGCTACAGTCGCTGAGCCCTTGTCAGATGGGAGAATGACAACGACGATCTTATTCTTAGATAGTTTTCTCATGGATGTGGTTCCAATGGAACTGAAATTGTTGGAGTGAGAAATGGATTTAAGGAAAGATGTTGAGGACAGGTTGGATCTGAAGAATTAATGGAATATGAGGAGGTCTAGTTGGAATGGAGGTTTGAACCATTCCAGGCAGGACTTGTCTCCTCACGCCGATTCTCAATGTCCTCCAGGGTGGCAAAATGATACTGCCATCGGAGAGTATGGCTCAATGGTAAAGAGTCTTTGACCAAACCTGCATGGTTAAACTTCCTGGTCAGGGAAAAATATAGTCCCTTAGAAAGAACAAAGATTTTGGGTTCTGATAGAGGAGAGGAAGAAAAGTAATCATGGACTGTTGTGGTTTAGCAGAAGGTAGGGCGGAGGCTTTAGGATTGGGTGGTAGAAGGTTTTGGTGGGGTTTGGTAATCAAGAGAAGTGTTGGAGTGTGCAGAGTATGGTTGAAATGTTGGTACGGTAGGGATAGACCTATAGCCATACAGTTTTTTGATAAGTGTAGAAAACTTTAGTTGCTCTTTTTTACAATTTCTTGCACTTGAAGGCTTCCACCGCTGGCATAAATAGTTCCCATGTTGTCAGGATGGTACTGCATCCTGGTATTAATTAATCACAAATGATTAATCTGAACGTTTTCATCTTTCTTCTTGGGCCAACTGCACCCTAGTGTGTTATACATGCTCAACTAAGTACAACTAATGGGCTTCTGAGATTTTTGAATGGTCCGGCCAGTCAGGAGAATGCAGTTGTCCCATGGTTGGGTACTGGGTGGGGATTGCATTGTTAGTTGCTCTCTTGTCAGCAAGGCAAGCCATGCAGTATGTAGTTTTAGTTCGCCATCTTCATTAATATTATAAGGATATTTAGCAATCCCTAGTGCCCCTTTTATCCACCTCAGTCACCATTAATGTGATTTCTCAAGAAGTCTGGTGTTTCGAAAGTTAATGGCATAATAGGCCGTAAATGAATGCTGCATAATTACAGACATGTCTGCCTTATTTAATCTGTTGTGGCAGATACGTTCACATCAATTTTCGTCAACTTAGCACCCAATCTCTCCAATACAGACCATTGTTTTGGTGCTTTGGGGCAGATCAACAGTGTAGTCATTAGTGCCCTAACAATAAACTAATATGTAAGAACGAAGACTTTCCCGGCATATGACTGCAATAAACTAATATGACACTGTTCTTTAAAATTAACCAAATTAGTCTGTACGGCCGACTGTAAAGAGGTAGGAAATACCAACAGCAAAATACAGTAATAGGGGTTTTCTACTAAAATGATGACTGAACAAGCCATAAAGAATTTAAAAGTTACAAACAATGACTGGTTGACCAAATAGATTTAAAAAACATTAAAACAACAAAATGTCTTGCTAGCAGTAAAAGAGCCAGTGAGATATAAACATGACAAACTTAACAAAAAAATTAAAACTGAAAACTGTGAAAAACACAGCATTACAACTGTTTGCTGTAAGATGCCACCAATCCATTTAAAAAGCAACACTAATATTTATGTACTGTTGGGCTTTATGGTGTCAACTTTGTGATTATTAGCACCTTAATAAAAAACCAGTATGAAAAATGGATCTAAAATACTGTTCGCATGGCCGACTGTACAGGGGCTGGCCATACAGACAGCAAAATAATTAAAAATTCTTAAGTGTTGTATAAAAAGAGCTACAAAAACCTAAAACATTACCAACAATGGATGGTTGGACGTAAGAAGGCCGATCCAGATTAAATAAAAATTAAAACAACAAAATGTCTGGCTGTCTGCAATGAGACCAGCCAGATATAAACAAAACAAACAGAACAAAAATATAATACTAGGATCAGTGGTCATACAGGAACCACTAATCAAACTCTAACTGCTCAGGAATGGGTTTTGGCTCGTTCAGCAGCATTTCACGGTCTTCAGGGTATAAAGATTTGATTTAATTTAATTTAATTGCAATGGAGTGCTTGTTCTGGTGGTAATTTTCCTACATTTCCATTTTCCCCATTTCTTTTCCCAACTACTTTTACCCTCTACTAATTTCCACTTAAAATTCTTTTAATGCTTTTGGTAAATTATCCATCATTTCTATTGGTAATTTTTTTCCAATCCCAACACCCTTACCTACAAAAGAAATTCTTCCCACACCCTCGTGCCTGAAATCGATTGCCAGTTTATGGTCAGAGTCATCTTTTCCCTTCCATGCACCTTTCCTAATTCTTCCGCCAATATCTTTTCACACCTCTTCACACTCTCAAGACTTTCTTCACTCTCCTGATGCCATCCAATAAATCCCATTTTAGACACTTTATCATATCAATTACTGATTGCGCTCTGCAGTAATTTCCAGAGACAATCTAGCTGCCCTTCTTTGCACCCCATCCAACTTCTGTATATTATACCAAAAATATTCAAGCAATGGTCTGACCAAACAGTGAGGGCCGGTTTGAAGATGTAAAATATAAACACTCCAATAGCTTTCTCGCTCACACCCACGCCATGCTTAGCATAACAATTGTATACACATCACACACACGCACTTTTCATTACCTATTATTCATTCGCAATCCGCCTCGTTGAATGTACGAGCGTGGTATGGCGCACAATTCAAACATACCTAACGACATCAAGTACCAATGTAACGGACTAAAGTTAACGGTAGTTCAATTTAACAGAAGTTAAGAAGACCGTTAACTATTTTGTAGGTTAACTTAAAAGTTAAATTTTTTCAATTTTTTTAACTTCGTTAATTAACAATTAATGAATTAACAATTTTCTGCCCAGCTGTGTCTACACCCTTATCAATGTAGAAGGGGGATACCGTCTCACAGATTCCCTCCCTCCTGGACATAATAATGGAAGTGTTATCTAAGAAAACAGCTTTTCTGTTACTAATATCAGCATTAGTACCGGTGCCAGCTAGAGAGTTAGTAACTCTTAACACATTTCTTTACCTTGTGGATGTTTGATGACCCTCGTGGTCCATCTGAGCCACAAGGAGGATTTTTTAAGAACTGTTTTGTGATTTTGATACTACACATTCTGAAACCCATCAAGCAGATTGGAGCCCCCCATCGTACCACCGAGTCTATTTCAACAGGGGTCTTCCTGGTGTCGCTGAGACTGTACACTGAGAATTGGTTTTCTTCACCACCCATTCACCTTCTAGGCACATTATACACTTTGTGATTGAGGTTTTTTTTTTTTTTTTAAAAAAAAAAAAAAGAGGTTTGTACTGTCCTTGTGATCCAGGCACTGAAGCCACGATCACCCCTCTCCAAGAGACATAACAGTCTACCATCACACCCTACAGAGGACATTGAAGCATGCAAGGAGTTTTCGGTATGAGAAACTTGCAGCACTCACTAGTTTCGTGCTCGGGTACCACAGGTTCACCAAACCCATACCTGGCCCTTGTGGATCAGACCCCTGCAAGGCAAAAAAGACCATTCCACAGCTAAAAGGAATCTTGTAAACACCCGCAGATTGTAGTGGGGATTTCCTGTCTTTCGTTCTCATCAATGGGGTACTAATTTTTCTATGGGCCTTATAAACTGGTTTGGTGTTGACTTTACTCAACAGCTTACCAATGCCATCCATGATACCTCTGATGCAGGGTAAGCTACTTTGTGCAGTATGTTTGTTGTTTGGTTGAAGGCTGTCGCATTTGTGTTGGTAGCCTTCATGGGCGTAGCTGCATTCAGAGTACGACTGAGTTTGGCATTATTGTATCTGTAAGGCCTAAACTAAAAGTTTGCTCTGGTAGTTTTAGCTCCTCAGACAAATTTTCCAGGTCACACACTCTCACAGGTGTAGTGTGCAAGGTTGTAAGCACTCCTCTCTTTGTTGCAGGATGGTGGTGTGACACAGCATGTACATACCTTTTTTGTGTGTGTTGATTTACGATATACTGAATGCCCAACATCCTACTGTCCCGCCTTCTTACTAAATACCTAGGTACGATAATTGAACTTTTACTCAATTTACATTGCAAATTTGATCTTGGGATAAGCACTTATAAGTGCTACTGGAACATTTTGAGCAGTGGCAGATCTACGAATTTTCCGAGCAGGAGCAAAAATTGTGAGACTGCTGCCCCATCACCCGTATATATATATATACTCAAAATAAACAAGTCACTGCAACATAAATTTGTTGCCCTTCAAACATGATTTTGCCACCCACTTGGGGTGCGGCAAGTGGCCTGGTTTGCACCCCCCCCCCCCACACACACACACAATCCAGCACAGACTTTGACGGTATCCCACTCATTGGATCAAATCACAAACGTGTCATCCACACACCGGAGCCAGGTTTGTTTTAGCTGAGCATTATCCAGCATCTCTGCTTCGAATGCAGCTACGGGAAAGAGTGGTGAGCCTATAGCTGCTCGTTCTACTTGGGTGTAAAACTTCCCACCATACTGAAAGAAAGTTGAATTGAGGCAGAAATGTACAAGATCCACCCATTCCACCAATAGATCACAAGCCAAAAGTTTGGTGCATTTCACCGCAATAGTCTCCATCCACTGGTTCACTTGTGTACAATGATGTGACATCGAAGCTTACTAACACATCTGTTTCTTGAGGATGGATTACTCTCTTTCTTTGAAGTGCATGCTGTTTCGTACCGCACAGGCTGTTCGTGGTTTTAGTTAGTCGTCAATATGCTGAGCTATCTGAAGTGTGGGAGAGTTGATCGCACTCATAAACCAGATGTAGTGGCACTTCTGGCTTGCGGATCCTCAGTAACCCATAGAATCAAGGTATGTAACTGTTGTTAATCTTGATCATTGGCTTGATATCCTGCTCGATTACCGAGAGTTAGTTTACTCAGGATGCCACTTTGGTTCTCAACCTGAGTAGTGGGTTTCAGTCCAGGAACGTGTACGTGAAACAAAACCCACTACACAGGTGATCAAAGTCTCTGCTGCCATCTTTTGGTGAAGTGCCAGACAAGCCAACTGCCTGGGAACTTTATAGCCTGGCAAGTGTATACAGGAAATGTGTGTCACTGGCTGGTTGGGCCAACAAATGGGCACTAGGGTAGGGAAGTCCCTGTACTCCCCCTACCTAGAGACTTAGTTATTCTCTGCACACCAGTCAAACAGAGATTTGTACCGAAATGTGCACAGTCATCACTATCGGGCACAACATAAGACAGTGCTCATACCATTAGTTTACAGGGACGTGGGCAATATGTCATAAGAAAGCCTTCTGGGTGAATTTCAGTGTTTACGTCAGACCTTCTGATGCAGTTAATGCATGATCATCAAATAGGATTGATGTTCCAGAAACTGAAACACGGGCTTAATAGCAACACTAATAAGACATAGGCCCTTATGTTGTACTGTGGCACCACAATGTTGAAAGCAAGGAGGATTCTGGCAAAAAGTGGAACTTTCCAACTGCCACCAAAACTGAGGAACATCCTGCATTCCCCAAGGATGACATTACCATTCATCCACATGGAGTTTACAGTATGCCTTACAATTGAAGGAAAATTGCATCGGCGTTACAGCTCATTACCCAACATTGTTTGGAACACACTCAACATGTTCATCTTGGACAGAACAAGAAATCTACGGTGGAGCATAGGCTTGAACTTGGACATGGCTGCATCTTTGAATCCATCAGTGTGCTGCACATACCAGAAGCTTTGGGACAGTGTTCTGACTGAATCAGTTTACTTATGCCTTGTGTCAAATCTTATCAACCAGGACTGTGACTTAGCTTACTGAGGCTCAAATGTTGGTCATTGAGGCTGCCTGACAACAGTGTACCAGTTGTGTAAAACAAGGTGCAAAGAATAGCTAAGCCTGCAGGTAGGCTGCATACCAGAACTCCCCACCCTTGTGCCCAATTGCTGGCCAAGTCATCCATTCAATGGTGCACACATCTACTTGGCACTACCTAGCATAATATAAATGTCCCAAGTAGTAAGTTCATCCAAGGTTCAACAGAAGATGGTGGAGAATTATGCCTGGGTTTGGCAGTAGAACTTTCTTCAGACAGCTGTTCATGAAGTTGGGAACTTTAACAGTGGTGGCTGAGAATATATATACATTAATTTCCTTTGAAGTCATGAATCATAGGCTATTTAAAACAAGTACTAAAATATAAAATTATGGCAATAGAAGTAAAAATGGTCTTCACAAGGATTACATCGTCAAAAAGGAGTCATGAATACATATCTTCAATAAGCTGCCAATATCTTGTCGTGCAAGGGATAAGATTAAATTCAGTAAAAAATTAAAAGAATTTTTAATTGACAACTCCTACTCCATAGAAAAATATCTTTTAAAGGTATCTACAAAATAATTCCCAATACCTTGTAAAAAAGAAGTAGATATAATTAATGAACATATTATTAGTCTGTGGCAATGCATCTTTTGGTGTATACATCTACTTTGTTTTATAGCTTTTTTGCTATAAATTTGACTTTTTGACATCCCAGAGTTAGTCTCTTATATCGTAACCACAAAAAATTAAATATATTGTATTGAGCACTGAAATATCATATGAAAACACAGATTGTTACATGAGAGCTTTATATTAAAGCTAAAATTTTTAAAGGAAGCCAACTTAAATCACTTTAAATGATTTCAGTTCTCAAAATACTCTTACCATCCTACTAAATTAATAACTTTCTCCTTGTACAAATATTTTTCACAACACTGAACTGACATCTCTTTGGTACACTGCTGTATTGATTTTGTAAAGAACTGTATTCATTTGTTAGACAGTATAGATATCTTGTCTTATGCCCATAGTGCCATTTTTTGCACAACAATACTTCTATTATTCCATGAATGGGTGGTGGAAAAGGGGGCTGCACGTACCCTAATGTGTAAATGTATACATGTGGGAAGAGATATATGAGGTGTGACAGGAGGCACCAATGGGCCACCTTAAGGAACCATCCTAATTTTTTTTTAACTGCTTAACATTTCTTAACAGCGAGGTCTTTAGAGACGGGAATGGATTGGGGGGGGCAAAGAATGGGAAGGAATTCGGCCATGGCCTTTTGATTTGGGAAACCATGGAAAACCCAAATCTGGATGCCCGGACAGGGATTTGAACCGCCGTCCTCCCGAATGCGAGGTCAGAACGCTAACGGTTACACCACCATGCTTGGTCGGAGCAACCTAGGAAAATAATTGAAAACCACTCAAAGGTATATTTCAAAACAGATCATACATACAATCTTTCTCTAAAGGCAACAGTTTTAACTAGTAATAATGATTTGATGCATTATGGTGGTCATTTATGAATATTGTATGATTGTCAAGTTTTAACATCAAAAACGTGTTTACGTCTTGATACATTCTCTCTCAAAAATTTTACGCAAATGGAAGTTTATGTCCCAGCTCTGAATTCAAAACAATTTCCTGTAAGATTATAAAAAGTGAACTTAACACATTCTTCCCATTGGCTCTTCATATGCAATAAAATGCACATTTAATTCATAAGTGCATCACAATTATCTGAGGAAAGATAACTTTTCATATACCGTATGTGGAAAATTTTAAACTTTAACCGTATCATGAATGATGGAAGCATTTCATAGTTTTGTATGTTAATTAAATACTCTCGAACTTAGTCATGTGAAAAAGTCATTTTCTTGGGACATTTCAAGGGACACAATCTCTGACCTCATTTTCAGCCAACTAAGTCACACTGGCATAGAATTTGTTGATTTCAGCTGTGCCATAGAAACAGCTGAAGATGAATGCTGAATCTAGGTGGTGACATCGCTCACAATTCTGCATTTTATAAATGCGCTGCTGCTTTAACATATTGTTTGCTCACTTAGCTGGTTTCCAGTATACTAATAGATAAGCTATTCTGATTTCAGTCACTTCCAAGATGACACTTTCCCAACAATGTTTGTCAGGGGCTAAAATTCTTTTCAAGGTGGACACATGCTTAAATTCAAAGAAACAAGAATTTTAGATCATGCCAGACATTTATGGGAGAGCGGAATCAATTGGAATTGGAACAATTTATCTATTAGTTAACAGATACTGGATACCTGCTAAGCGGGGCCTAGAACATATTAAAGCAGCAGCACTTTAGTAAGGTGCAGAATTGTGAATGTCACTGCCCCGGTAAGGCGTTTGTTATTGGTCATTTTATGGCACCACCAAAACAAACAATTACTTCAGTTGGTTAAAAATGAGGGTGGAGATTGTGTCCCTCAAAACATCCTAAGGAAGTGACATTTTGATGCTGCTGGAAGCTCATGGTTATTTCTGCATTGTATCGCCAGGAAGGTGAGGTGAGGTGAGGTGAGGAGATGTGATTGAGATGAGAATGAGACCAAGATGAAAGACAACTTAGGGTGTAAATTTAATGTTAATACTCTTGCAGGCCATTTGACAGTAATGTAAGCAAATCATGAGAGCAATTACAGGAGTCTGCTATCAAGGTATCACACTCGACCACAACTCTCTCTCCCTGTTATCACCAAAAATTACAACAGTCAGTTTAACAACGGGAGCAGTGTATGCTCACAAAACACTGCACAAAAATACAACCTTCATATGGATAATGAGTTAAGAATAATTTACTCAAACTAAGATGATGAACTGAGGAGTAATGAGCAATAAAATGCATCATTTGCAATCGGTATAAACACAGAAGGTTGGATTAGCAAAAAATCTTAAAATATAAATATTTAACACATTTCTCAGCATTAGCAAATGTTGCTTTATACCATTTAAAATTATAAAAAGAAAAACTGCTTACCAGCAAGTTTTCTGGCTTGATATCACGGTGCACAATATTGAAAGAATGTATGTGCTGTAATGCTCCACCAAGGTCCTTCATCATGGAAACAGCTTCTTTCTCTGTAAATTTCTTTCGGACTGTTATATAGTCAAACAGGTCTCCGCCCTTAAAGAGAAATAAATCAAAATCCAGATCAAATGTACAAACTTTCTGGAACAATGATCAGGGATTGTTAATAAAACAACTATTTTAAACATGCACGATTCAATTTCAGTAATAGTAAAGTGTCTTATTACCTCTTTTTTAAAACAGCCAAAAATAAAATTGAAACCTGGTTACTAAAGAAATATTTAAACAATTCCAAATAGCAAACTTTTTTGTTGTGTTACAGATTCCAAAGCAACAAATATAAAATTCCTTTCATTCAATATACTTTACTACAGAACAACACAATAAGAAACCAGGATCTGAGCACAAAGTATTATACTATTAAAAAATTACAAATTTTTTCACTGTCATAATATAGTCTTCAAATTCATTCAGGATCAAACACGTTGACCAAAATATTTAAAGAAGCATAACAAACTTCTAATTAATCTTATTCTATTAAACGAGCAATTCTTGTATATTTCTTGTGTGCCAAATCCATATTGCCAACATCTGTGGTAAGTGGTGGTTTATTCACACATCGAAACTTTTATATAAATATATATATACAGATTAAAATTAAAAGGCCCTGGATCATGATCAAAATTAAAAATTAGGACAGGAGAATGACAAGAGACTATCTACACACAAAAAGGATATGAACACGCAAAGCACTGCAATTATCGTACATACAACACCTCTTCAGCAGCAGAACTTGGTAGATTCAAGGATGGTGTTATAGGCCAACTGCCACGAGTTTGATAGCTGTGGATAGGATGGGAGAATGTTAAATAATTGCAAAAAGAGGACAGAGAGGAGAGAGTAATAAAGATATTAAAACTTTTTAAAAAACCATAAAACCGTATCACAGCCAGACAAAACGAGCAGATAGCAAACAATATTAAATAAATACATACAAATTGACTGCAATTAAGAAGAATGTGAAATTAAACATCACCTCTGTTGAGTGGTGTTATATGTTGGGTAGACACAGTGAGGAAAAGGGGGGGGGGGGGGAAGGAAGTAGAAGATAGTAGCTGAGAAAGGATGAAAATTTAAAGGAATCACAGGGTATTAACTTGAGACTGTGGTTGCATGGTTTGAACTTGCAGGTCACTTGCCACTTTCTGAGTTCGGAGGGGCTGTTGCTGTTTGGGACGACTGACAGCACAGATGGGCTAAGCATAGATTAAAATTATTGGTATCATGAGAGGTAACATGAGACGATACTGGATGGTTTGGATTTTGGTTGAATGCAGTTTGTCTGTGGCCATTCATTCTCAGTAACAGTTGCTTGGTGGTCAGACCTATATAGGAAGCCAGACATTAGTTTGATAAAGCCGTTTTGAACCCAAGAGTTTGATTAAGAGCAATTAGTATTTTTCGGAATAGTTGCTGTATTTTGTGAATCTCCCTTGAAACGGGTCTGACCGGTGAAGACAGACGCAATTCAGCATAGCTAGTTGTTTGATAAAAGTGCTTACAGCAAAGTCACCTTTGGCCGATTCATTCCAGTCAGCTATGACGCAAATACATGTTCACTTCGGAACATTAGTAGCATTACTCTCTCATTCTTCGAGTAGACTTCAACCAGTCAATATGGGTTAACTAATTTATCGCGCTGATCCTCATAGCCTCGCCTAGCACTAATGCCTTCCAACCAAGCTGCCATGTCTCGCATCATAGTCATTCAATCTGTCAGTCAGTATTGGAAGCAGTAATTTAGCTTCAAGAGTGGTCTTTGCAGGACACATTATCGACTGTAAATGCACAGTCTTTTCAGTCGCCATTAAACGGACTCACTACCAGTTAGCCGCCTTATCATTCTCATAGGATAGTATATATGAGCTAGTGCTAAACCAGTCCTAGCCTTCTCTATCCTCGGTCCTCCGATCGTAAAATGGAGTGGTGTCATATATCCTGATAAATTACCACTACTGGTAGCCCGCAAGACGAAGAACTTCTCAGAAGAGCAGAAGACTTAGAAGAGGCCTAGAAACACAAAGGTTAGTCACTCCACTTAAGGTCCACCACTCAAAAAGTTCACATATAGGCCAACAACCCCTTGGACCGCTGACAAAGTGGTGTAAG
Organism: Vandiemenella viatica; assembly: GCA_031002005.1. Lineage (NCBI taxonomy): Eukaryota > Metazoa > Arthropoda > Insecta > Orthoptera > Morabidae > Vandiemenella > Vandiemenella viatica. Next base: position 309,880,624 of record CM061921.1, on the reverse strand, counting down.
AAGTGTGGATGGAATCAAACCTAAGACCTTTGAAGTGGAAAACCTTCATGGGAAAATAGTTGAAAAGAAGATTGACCAGAAGAAGATGATTATGAAGTGTTGGCGGAATGGCACAGTGCAGGCAGGCAAGAGGGGAATGGTCGATAATCAGTCCCAGTAAAGAACACATTTCTGAAGCAAAGGCAGTACGAGTTTTGTCTCTATGTGACTACGAGGTGATCCAGTAGTCCAGAAGTCATCAGAAATCAGCTAATGGGTGAGTTTTGATCGCGTATATGCATGGCAATTATTTAGTAAATGCAATGTTGTTGAAGGCCATTTTTCCGCAGTTGCTCAGTAAAGCTTAGTAAATGCTTAGTAAATGTCCGGTGTGAAAATTGCATGTTTTAGAAGCTAAAAGCGGGTTTCAGTGGTAAAGAAAATTTATCTAAGTAAATTTTGCAATAAAAGTTGTGTCTAAGTTTAAGTTTAAAATGAGTTTACAGTTTGAAATAGTGCTATTTTAAACTATGAAAGAAATACGAAGCTTAATCAGCTACACTGTTCGAGTCAATTTCAGTTCGAATGGGCAACCGAGAAATAAATTATTAATTTTTTGATGTTTGTAATTTGTGTTTTTGAATGAACCAGAACTTTTGAAATTATAGTCCAGTGATTTTCGAGTAAAATAAGATGGTAAATTTTGTATAAGATCTAGTTGATATCAGTATCGCTTCTGATCGAAAGGCGCCGCAAACGGAGCACATATTTATGTCAACAGTGTAATGGAATGTTTATTGCATTAACTGCAAGTAGCAAAGCATAATATTTTTCATAGGGCTGTTCAAGTAAATCCAGTTATAAGGAAGCATAAGGCGGGAATGCGTTTCGTTAAAAGTAAGAAGTGCAAATACTAACCGAAGTTTCGTATTAAGTAAATAAAAAGAAAAGCTAGTCAATGTGTGTTACAAATAATAGATAACAGAATTAATGTACTATGCGGACACTGAGTAAATAAGGAATTAAATTATAGATGTGTCGTAGATAAGGAATCCGAAACAAAATTTACATAGTTAGAGTATTGGGCAAAGGTAAAAATGTGCAAATATATCCCCAGTGTATAAAAATAATTACATTTGTGGTGCTGTAGATAAATATGTTATGGTAATAGAAGGTTACCAGGTCAAAAGTGACGACATAAGTGTCGGGTAAATACTATAGAGTGCGCCAATCGTAAGGAATATTGAGAAGGGAAAGACGGGTTGCTGTGGCTTAAAAAAGTCCTTTCGCAGTCCATCTTTCAAGGTATATTTTGTTATGGAGATAAAGGATTGATTTTTCGGAATTTATCAAAAAAGTTGAGACGTTGCAAGAATGCGAAATTTCAGAAAGCATCTTAACTGACGAGTATTGGTTTTTTGTTCAATAAGCAATATACATGTTCAGGCAAGAAGCAGACGTGTTTCAAGCTGCTATACGAGTTGTAAAAAGTATTATTTTAAAGTCAAAAACTTGGAGATAAAAAATTCAGATCATCGAGAATTTAAGTAACTGAAAATTCTATCAGTAGCGAGCGGGAAATAAATGCATCGGGGAGGATATGGTACTTTAATGCCTGTTCCTCGTCATTCATAATCTGTAATAATGAAATCCTTTCCATTACTCTCCATAAGATTATGTTGTGGCAATAAATAAAGTAAAAATAAACACCATGTATATATGAGAGGTGCTGAAATATAATTGTGATGCTGCAGCGGGGGAAAAAAGGCTGGATTCGTGACCCAGGCCTGAAATGATGTTTAAAATGTGAGTACCGGTGTAAAACTGTTAACAGGAAAAATGTAATGAGCTCAATTATTCAGGTAATTGTTGCAATATGTTGCAAGTGCTTACAGTTAATGTATCAGTGGGGAAACGAAGATTTAATGAAAAAGATGTCAAGTGGTCTAGAACATAAGCCATAGGAAATGAGTTATTGTAAAATCATCAGTGATCTAGCACATAATTAGTCAAAACTAAGTACGTAAACACTAAATGCTATCGCAAATTAAATTGCTTGAATAACTGACGCAAACGGTAAGAATTTCGGGGATGTGAGACCTTATCTTTAAGCAGTAAGATCGTAAGAAATGAAATAATGTTATTGTTTAAAAAAAGGCCTGGTAAGTATCAACATCATGTAGTACAGTAAAACCACCTGATTAATTAAGAACCCTAAAATTACAACACCTAAGGAAAAATGAAGCTAAGCGGTAATAGTGACTGGTAAATAAATTTTTAAAAAACAAAAAAATTGAAAAAAAATTAAACTTAACCCCTTACTGCATACTGGCACATACCATTTTCTTGTTTGTGGAACTCATATTTGAGCAAGTACTTTGAAACTGCATGTTGGGACAGATATAGCACACAATCAAGAAGAGCTGTGCAAATATTAAATGCGATCTGTTGAGAGAATAAGGAAATATGAAGTATGAATTTTTGCTTTGCACTGTGAGCAGTTTACATCCAAGTTCGGTCATACAAACAGTTGTATTTGATAAAGTAAACATTTGATTTCAGTGTTTATACAATTTCTAGGATGAAAAGGACATTTATGGACAATTATAAAGAGGTAAATTTATATATTTGTCCATTAGAATATATATAATATTGAAAAAAGGGTTTGTGACAGATATGGCACAATATGCAGTCTAGCCTGTGAACAAGCTGGCCCCTATGGAGAAGAAGAAATACCGACGACAATGTTCCTATTTTATTTCAAGTAGCAGTGCAGATGTCCTCTGGCAAACAAAGAAACCTTATCCAAGAAACTGGGTAGGACAAGAAAATAAAATCCACAAAAAAAAAAAAAAAAAAAACAGCTGGACAGCAAGAAGAAGAGAGAGACTGCGGCAGATCTTCCACAGTATCAGGATGGGATAGATCACATGCCTGTCTGGTTGTGAAACTGTAATTGTTGCAATTATCCAGACTGCAAAGGAAAATCCTATACAGCATGTCTGAAATGCAGTGCAACATTGTGCTTGGGCAAGGAGAGAAACTGCTTTATCAAGTTTCATAACAAATAGACTAAATGGAAAGTGAATTAGTGTTATTTGAGATAAATGTGTACTCTAATGAATAGAAATTGTAATTATTTCACGTAAATAAACTGAATTCTACTAGTATATATCTTATATATTTTCCAAATTTTGCATCATCCATTTCGAAACTGGTATCACAACATGTTGGCCATTATTGCATGCTGCCCCATATATGCCACAAACCCTTAAATCAATAATAATCACCCCCAAATAATATTTGGATTTTTTTAGTATTTTTCTTGAAATCGCGGAATTGGACTTAACAAGTAACATTTTTTTCAGAAAAAAAAAATCATGCAGTAAGGGGTTACGCAGAAAAATGTGTACAAAATAACACAAGGAAATTTCCTGTGTGTGAACAATAGATGTAAGAACACTAGGTTAGTTACAACTGTGAAGTTAGTATGCCATCGTTATTGAAAGCAAAAAATAAGAAGAGTCTTCAGAGTTTCATTCAAGAAATTAGTCAAATCAGGAGTTCTGTCTCACTCAAATTAATACCAATAGCAGAAAAAAAAAATCAGTTGTTAATTTTACATAAGTCTGTGAATGAGTTTTCTTAACAAGAATGTAGATTAAATTACTAAAGATGAGATTGGGAAAATTTATTCTGAAGCAGTCGTTCAGTTTTGGTAAGTGATATTCGAATGTGAGAAAGGTATTTCCAATCACGTGAAAAAAGTTCAGCTGGCAAAAAGGAAAAAATGTAATTTAGTATTAACAATGTTATATAAGTTTTGTACAAATTGCAAAGTGAGTTATGGTAACAGTTAAATTTCAAATTCACTAGCTCTAAAGATTGAAACTGTATCTTAACTGCTAGAAGTTTACGAAAAGTTATTTTAAGCTTAGCTTTGTAAAAGAGTAATTATTCCCTTGTAGTATGTAATACGTATAATTAGGTTTAAATGATTTTTAACCATCTATGGAATTGGGTTTAACAATAGGGTGATAGATTAAAATTTCGGGAAATTATTAGAAAATAATAGTAAGAACAGATACGAGCTTAGAGAATGATCAGGTGTAGCACATCTTACAAAAATATGTAAACTTTCCAGGTGAAGATTAATTCAGAATGTAAAATGGTAATAGTCATAGTGATTTATAACAGAAGCAAAGTTTCCGGTTGTGACATTGTTTAACTGTACTCATTTGCAAAGCACAAAATAAATGTGTTTAGGAAATTTCACTGATTTAAATTAACCTAAGGTCAATACTTTGGAAATATTTGTTAAAAAATCTTTGAATTTCTAATTTGTTTCGAGGCTGTACCATGATCACCCTAGTTGGAATTTCAGTACAGGCAATCAAAACTAAGAAAGTATCAATTTTCAAAACCCAATAACTTGTGCTGTTGTTCCATTCTTTTCACTAATTTACAGTGAAATATGCAGTCTATAAATTATGATTAATTTAATTTCAGTATTACTGTTGTCGATTTTCGAGACCATAAATTGTTGCCATACATTTGTGAGTGATTCAAAACTTGCTTCACAAATGTTTTAAAAGGTTTTAGAATTCTTTCTGCCGAAGAAGCTTTGATTTCAGTGCGCGAGTGTAGCCAAGCTGACGGGTGCTTCAGCTGACGAGTCGAGTCTCATTTTTCCAGCCTCAACTGAGCTCCACGGCTGTGGGCAACGTCCTACCGTGAACAACTTGAGTACCATGAAAAGACTATATATTGGTCTTTTCATCAAAGCCAACTGTTATTCTTTAAATGTTCATTTTCTTATTTGTAATAATTTAATATTACTACTAAAGGCAAAACTATTATATATGACCACAATTAAGAATAAGATTTATAGACATTTAAACACTAGTGGTGAAGTTCATAAGATCTTCCATCTTAAAAATGCAGAAGATAACTTGGTCTGCAATTCAGCATAATTTGAATTTTCGTATTTCACAGAGGACATTAAGTACCATCAAAACTTCCAGTGGCGATTATTTTAAAAAACACATTTAATTGTCTGTTTCATAACTTAGTAATCTTGCATGTTTTAACTTCATTCATACAAATGACTTCAACATATTTCTGGGAATAGATTAAAAGTAATATGATTATCAAACCTAAATTACGCATATCAGTAAGCAGATGTAAACAAGGATGAATTCTTAATTAATTGACAACTGTTTATTAAATATGTGATTTTGTAACAATGAATGAGATTGATGTACACTCAAGTCAACTTAATTTGACAAGTTAGTAGTGAAGGACAATTAATATTTTTCACTATTATCAGTGCAATTTCTACCTGAATTTATAGTAATACCAACATGTAGTAACAGCTGTCTACTTTTATTTCAGGATATATAACTCAAGAATGGTTCATTTCGTTACTAATTATTTTTCAATACATGTTTGATTTCAATGGGTATCATAGTATGCTTTGATATTTTGAATTGATTTTGATGTTATATATAACTGCAAGGATGTATCTGAAAGCATTTACTTTTATTTGAATTCATCTAGTTTACTTTGAATACTAAGGATATAGGAGCTTGTACCCAACTCACACTTTGCACTATTATGCAGACAATTCGGAGCAATGTCTTCTGGAGAGGAGATGAGTGTGAAGGTCATTTTGGACCTAACGGTTTGATTAAGAGCAATTAGTATTTTTCAAAATAGTTGCTGTATTTTGTGAATCTCCCTTGAAACGGGTCTGACCGGTGAAGACAGACGCAATTCAGCATAGCTAGTTGTTCGATAAAAGTGCTTACAGCAAAGTCACCTTTGGCTGATTCATTCCAGTCAGCTATGACGCAAATACATGTTCACTTCGGAACATTAGTAACATTACTCTCTCTCTCATTCTTTGAGTAGACTTGAACCAGACAATATGGGTTAACTAATTTATCGCGCTGACTCTCATAGCCTCGCCTAGCACTAATGCCTTCCAAGCAAGCTGCCATGTCCCGCATCATAGTCATTCAATCCATTAGTCAGTATTGGAAGCAGTAATTTAGCTTCAAGACGCTAGCATTCAGCGTGGACTTTGCAGGACAAGTTATCAACTGTAAACTCACAGTCTTTTCAGTGGTCATTAAACGGACTCACTACCAGTTAGCCACCTTATCATTCTCATAGGATAGTATATATGAGCTAGTGCTAAACCAGTCCTAGCCTTCTCTATCCTCAGTTCTCCGACCGTAAAACGGAGTGGTGTCATATATCCTGATAAATTACCACTACTGGTAGCCCACAAGACTAAGAACTTCATGGAAGAGCAGAAGACTTAGAAGAGGCCTGGAAACACAATGGTTAGTCACTCCACTTAAGGTCCACCACTCACAACGTCCACAAATAGGCCAACAACCACTCAGACCCCTGACAAGTTGTAGACTAATGGGTACATTATGAGAGAGGTTTCAAAGGAATCCTATGGTGGGATAATTTCCTCGGTAACTGTGCTAGTAAAAGTGGTGGAAGCATGGTATATGTGGCACATCTTGCTGCATGGTATGTTTCCCATGCAACATCATTCACAGCCAGATGGAATCAAGAAATCATTTACCTCTAGAATGACAAATCATTTTATTCAGTTCCCCCCCCCCCCCCCAAATTAAAATGCCTCCAGAGATAGTATCCAAAAGGAATGAAGTCTAGCTTAAGAGACAAATGAAGGTTCATAGGTTCATCCACATTTTCAGCTACAACTACAGTCTGTAATTCAGAGAATTGTTGGTGTCAGAGGGTGGTTTCCACCAAAACTAACTCCACACATTCCAATCCCAAATAGCATAAAGCATTCCTATAAGACAGTGGTCCGCAACCGGTGTGCCGCAGCAAGGTGAAAGGTGTGCCACGAAATTTTACCCATTATAACAAATTAACTGTCAAGTTTTTTATTAATTATATTTTAGTTTCATGTGCCGCTAATTGTTACAAATTGTCAAATTCTAAGAAATTAAATGTTATTTATTTAATCACAGTTGCTTTTTTTTTACACTTCATCGACAGCTAAGTTCATTAAAGGCGGATGGGACTGGGGACAAGGAACGTGAAGGAATTCGGCTATGGCCTTTTTGAAGGAAGCATCCCGGCATTCGCCTGGAGTGATTTTGGGAAACCATGGAAAACCCAAATCTGGATGCCCCGACAGAGATTCAAACCCGCGTCCTCCCGAATGCGAGGCCAGAACATCACAGTTGCTGTTAGATTTGTTTATTCATTTCTGAAATATTTTTATTCCTTGAGGTTCTGTTATATTTACTGCATGTTCTGTGTACGTGCTTTTCCCTCAGTCTAAACTGCTGGGATTAGCAGAACTTTCCAAGACTTACATTATTTTATTACGTTTTCAGTGTCAGCTTCTCCAACAATACTACTTTGTTTCTGTACTGTCGCACCAATGTACTGTTAGACATCACTGTAAAAACAATCAGTACTGTATATGTGACTTATTTGAAATGTATAAATCCCACTTCAAACATAGCTGTGCTCTGAATGGTCCGAAAGCTATTCTATTACAATTAGCAGACTATTTTATTTCTTCAAGATGGACAAATACCTTGAACAGAATGTTCCGCCTATGAGTGCAACTGGTGAAAGCGTTGAGCCAGAAAGAAAGAAACAAAAGTTGAAGCAGCGGTAATATAGTGATAATTACTTACCCAATGGTTTTTTTTTTTTTGGGGGGGGGGGGGGGGGGGTGCGGTGAAAAAACGTGCCCAATTCCAGAGTGTATAGTTTGTGGTGAAAAACTTAGTAATAGTCCTATGGTTCCCAGTAAATTGAAACGACATTTGTCAACAAATCATTCTTCTTTGTCAGGGGAAGATGTAAATTATTTTCATCAGTTGTTGGAAAATAGGAAAAAACAAAGAATTTTCATGATCGCTACAATACATGTTTCGGAAAATGTACAAGAAGCTACTTATAAGGCAGCCGAACTTATCGTAAAGGCCAAGAAATCACATACAATAGGTGAAACACTGATAAATCCTGTTTGTAAAGAGATGGCAAGAATAGTTTTAGGTTTAGAATTTGCTAGTGAAATTTCAAAAATTCCTCCTTCTGCTGACACAACCAGTCGGCGAGTTATTCATATGTCTCGTGATATTGAAGAAATTATGAAGGAGACAATCAACAACAGTCAGAAATTCTTATTTCAGATCGACGAATCCACAGATATTAGCCAACAGGCACAACTTCTGGCTTACATCCACTACAGCGATGGAGATGTAATTGTAAGTAATTTCTTCTTTTGCAAAGAACTTCCAGAGCTAACTACTGGTGAAGAAATATTTTGTTTGACTGATGAATATTTGCTCCTTAATGAATTAACATGGAAGGATTGTGTTAGTGTGTACAGATGGTGTGGCTGCTATGACAGTCCCAGTGAAAGTATTTGAAGCTAAAGTAAATCCCAACCTATGATACGATCATTGTCTCATTCACCGCAAAGCCATTTTTGCTAAATCTCTGCCACCTTCTCTGAAAGATGTGCTGAAGGAAGTAGTAAAAGGCATGAACTTCATATAATCGCAGCCCCTAAATTTGTGACTTTTTCTGTTTTATGTCAGGAAATGGGTTCGGAACACATTACACTCCTGCTACATACAGAAGTACGTTGGCTGTCACGAGGAAAGGTGCTAACCCAAATAATTGAACTTAGAGAAGAGATCAGGGCATTTTTGACTGTTGTAAGACATAAGTACACAGGTTTATTCGCAGATGGCGAATGGGTATGTAAGTTGGCATAACTTTATGACATTTTCATACACTTGAATGAGATGAACATCAAAATGCAAGATGGGAAAGAAAATATTCGTTAGTATGGATAAGGTTAAAGGATTTGAGAATAAGCTGGATTTGTTGTTACAGAAGACTGAATATGGGTCGTGTGAGATGATCCCGACTGTATGGTCACTTTATGATGGTGATGGACTTGATTATAGAACATTTAGGAATCCTGCAGTAGAGATTCAAAAAGTACTTTGGAGAAATTGTTGAAGAATTTGACTGGGTTTGTGATCCATTCATTGCAAATTCAGAACATCTTCCAATTGATATTCAAGAGGAACTCACAGATTTAAAAGCTGACAAAACATTGAAATTAAAACTTCCCAAAGTTCCTTCAGATACACTTTGGCTAACAATAAGGAATGAATATCCGACTATCTCGAACATGGCAGTTAATGTGTTATTGTCATTTCGAATTACATATTTACGTGAATTGGGCTTCTCGACGTTGACCAAGATTAATCCGTCTATGAAGAAATGAGGCTTGCATTGTCAATGATTTCTCCACGGATGAGCCAAATGTGTGCAGTTAAGCAAGCGCAAGTAGCACATTGAAGGTATGTGTACAATTATTTACTTTAATAGTAATATAAAACTGTCCAATTATTAATTTTATGCAACCGCTATTTTTAGCCATCACTTTTACGTGTTAGGGGCTGTATACCATGGGGAAAAAATACACTTTCACCTGTACTGTGAACAATTAAGTTCGTGACCATGTGTAGCCTTCTGCTACCTATAATATTAAATAACCTCGTCGCCACGCATTCGTATTAGACCCCAAATGTGAAGGGTAATTTAAATAAAGTCACTTAACACAGCTTAAGAGTAACAAAATACTTATATTCTTGCAAAACTTCACTTGTACATTGTCGGTACCAGAAACGTGAATAAATCAGTAAACAACAGTTTCTTTGAAGATCGCAGATTAAGTACAATTCTACGAGAAGACAAACACTTACTGAGTCCCCCTAACATTAGTGAGTATTACTGCACGTTAGAATTTGCCTAAACCGCTACCGCATGGAACAATTTGCTCCTCTAATTAGCGCGGAGTTGCGCGATCACTTTCCTGCGAAAGAATGAGACCAGAGTAAGACAATGTGGGCTTGCTGCAAGATCTTTTATAGACTTCTCAGAGCCTATGACGTCAGCAAATTTTTCTTTAATTAATATCTCCAAAAGTACTAAATTGTTTAACTTGAAATTTTTACAGGGACTTTCTATCGTCATGTTCTATCTATTTTAATTTAATTTGACATTCAAATGGGTTTCTATAATCTTAAAATTGAAGTCATCTCATGACCAACTTGGCGGAAATTTTACGCGCTCCAACAATTAACGACTATCTTTAAAAACTTAATTACCAGACAAATACTTAAACTTTTTACCAAAACCATTATATATTCGTAATCGTCTTGATATGGACTATCTACTGATATAAATTTCAAATTAATATTCCTTTTAATTAAAAAGTTCATTTTTTCTCTTAATTAAAACTGATAATTAAACTTTGCCAAATTATTTAGTTTTACTACCAAAATATCCGGAACAATGCTGACTATAGCTGGTGATAAAAGTTCAGCTGTAGCTTTACTCAATTCAAAGATATATCAAATCTTAGATTTTTACTTTTCTGATCGCGTGTTTCAAAACGTGAACAAACAGGAATATCTCTTAAAACAAACGTTTCGCGATATGATAAATACACTTTAAAATAATTTTTGTGATGAATTCTCACTGTGGGAAAGAATAGAGGAAAATCCCTTCAAGTTGACAATTACTCTTCTCGAAATTTCTAAGTCCAGCATAAGCAACTTTATAATCGATCTATAGAATATTTTACTACTGGGAATAGCTAGTGGGAGTGCTTTTGGTAAACTAAAAGGTACTTTACAAAGCACCCGACCCTTATGGTGTGCCACGAGATTTATGGATAACGTTATGGTGTGCCGCAAGTAGAAAAAGGTTGCAGACCACTGCTATATGCAACAGTAGTGAATCTAAATTTCTCTAATCTTATCTCTCGTCATTGTGACCCAAATAGGTTGATGGATAAAGAATTTTATTACACTAATAAATGAAATGGGTTGTTTGCATGTTTGCCAATAAATTTAAACAAAACCTACATCGTCTGTCTACATTAACTATTCTGAAACTCTTTCAAGCCCTCACGAATGAAGTGACTCTTTTTTATATTTACTCTAAATTGTCAATCAATTCCTTGTAATATGTGTCCCAAACAGCACAACAGTAATCCAGAAGTGAAAGGATGAGAATTCTGTACACTCTCTCTTTTTTACCATTTTCATTACAATTCTTCAAAATTCGACCCATGAACCAGAACCTAGAATTAGCTCTACCTAAGACCAAAGTTATGTGCTGGTTCATTTCATGTTGCTTTGTGCTGTTATGCTGAAATACTTCAGGGAATCAACCATGTAAATGACTGAACTATTATTTTGTACTACTGAACAAAAGGATTCTTTTTATTAGTAATGCATATTGCCTTTTACTTTTTACATTATGGTGCAAGTTGTCATTGTTCGCACAATGCCGAAATAATGTCCAGATCATGTTGAATTTATAAGCAATCCACTTAATTCCGTGCTTCTCTACAGATGACTGCATCAGCAAAAAATCTTAAACTGCTATTAAGCTTGTCTCCAAGATTATTTATAAAAACTAAGAACAAATTTTCTTGCAGGAGATCTGATATAACAATTAGGTTGGTAGATATGTTTTCATCAATGACAGACACCAACTGACCAGTTAGAAAATATCCATTCGTAAATCTGTTCTGATACACCACATGCTTGAATCTTCACTAAATGGCAACTATGTGGTACAGAGTTGAAGGTTTTATGAAAATCAAAAAATATCGCATGAACATGCAATCCTGCATCAATAGCTTTCACCATGTAAAAATGTGGCCAGCTGTTTTTCACACAATCTGTTCTTCCAAAATCGGTGTTGGTACAGTGGAAGCAATCTGTTTTCATCTAGAAGCATTATAATGTTAGAGCATATAACGTGCTTCAGAACTCTACTGGAAACAGATGTTAGCACTAGATCCCAGGATTTTTCGATCTCCTTTCTTGAAAATTAGGACTAGTTGTGCAGTTTTCCAATCAGAAGTTACTTTTTCTCTTCTAAGGATTTACAGTATATATCAGAGAGAAATGTTAATTTCCATCACATACTCTGAAAATACTATTACTGGGATACCATTGACACCCGGCACATTCCCCCACTTCAGGCTCTCCAACTGTTTTACAAAACATGAAATATGCTGTGAGAAAATGGATATTTTATCAGTATTTTCATCAGTGAACAAATTTTAAAATTCAGTGTTATGAATGTTAGCCTTACTGTAGCTTCCGTTAACCTCATATCCATCATATATTACAGCTGACTTTTCTTACATATGACCGATATTTCTTTGGATTGTCCACAAGGGTTTTAGAAAGCAAATTATAACAGAAGTCATTAAAGGCTCACACATCACATTTTTAATGCTCTCTCTTAAATCAACCAAACTATCTCAATATGGTTCCCCATCCTTTTGAAGCATGTATGTATCCTCCTTTGGTTTTTCAGTAATATATGAACTTTACGCATATATCATGGTGGATCATTTCATTCTGTGATTGTCCAATTCAGTATATGTATGCTCATGCCTTCCCTGACTATATGAATAAACCAATTCCACATCTCTTCAATGGAGTCTCTTACTTTGAAGGGAAGGAAATTTTACCTCAGGTACGTTTTAAACATATTTTTTAGCTTTTTTCCCCATTTGTAAACAATCTTTTTTTTCTTGTTATGCACAGTTATTGCTTTTATGATTATAATTACCACTTGGTGATCACTAATTCCTGCAGTCGTTGAAATGTCTGAATAATTCTGGCCTATTTGTAATAAGATCTAAAATGCTTACGCTACCATCACAACATTTTGTTGGTTTAGTAACCAGCAGTTAAAGATGATCTGAGAACAAGTCAAAAATGATTTCACAAGCCATTTTATCCCTACCACTAGTAATGTGAACATAATTACTCCATTCTATATAAGGCAAGTTGAAGTCACCTCCTAGTATCATTGCAAGAACCTGAAATCGAGCTACATTATTTACATTCACGAAAACTATTTAAGAGGAAATAAACAGAGAAAGAATACCTCAGCAATAGTTATGTCGGCATCAGATGAATAGCATAAGGTGCGTATCACAAATTGTGTTCCAGCAATGTCAAGTTTAATACATATAATTCCACAAACGACATTTATTTTATTGCACAAGAGATTTTAAGGTTAAGGTTAATGGAAACAAAGAACGCATATGTATCAATATACTTAGAGGTACACAACCAATTAGTTACAACTTTTAAACATCACACATAGAATTAAAATTCAAGTGAGAATTTATAGTTGAATTCTTACATCAGTGAAATTATTACAAATTACTTTCAACCTAACACCGGTTGTAATCAAGAAACAACCATCATCTCGCATTGAAGGTATTTACCTCTGGAAAATTCACATTATTCTCACCATAGAAGACTGGTTTTGATATAGTAATGAAGTGAGTACCTGGTAGAGTTGAATAACTCCGGCCACAGAAACCCACAAAAATGAGTAGAGCAGATAGAGTAGCTACCATCTAGTATAGTAACACATGTGGTACAGTAGCTCAACTCCCTTACCCCTACCACAGCTAAAAAGTTCACTCTCTTCCCCATTCTGCCTGTGTGATCTCACCTGTTTCAGTAGAGTAGCTAGTAAAGTGCAGTTCAACAAGTGCAACCATCTCATTATCGTTGTGTTATAATTCAATTACTATTGGAAAATGCAGAAGCTGAAACTTTGCAACTTGTTTGATTTTATGCCGAGTACAAGTGTCTGTGCACTTTAGGCAGAGCGAACTATAGAAACAAAAATAGAAAGGCAGCAGAAGCTGAAACTGTTAAACTTTGAAGAAATGGCTTTGACATGAACAAATTAAAATGAAAGATTAAAAACTTGAGGTGTAACTATAACCAGGAATATTTAAGAAAAAAAATAAGAACAATGAAATTGGGTGCAGGGACACAGGATGTGTACATTTAAAGTATAAAATGGTTTGATGTCAATCTCTCACTCATTCATTTCTTTCCGTTTATTTCGTCTTCAATAGCTTTCTTGAATACCACAATCACAGCATTTGAAACTCTAGCCAAACAAGAGTACAGGGGTCCATTTGTCATAAAAAAATTAGTTAAGAGTATTTTTTAAATCTACATGTTATATAGAATGTAGTAGTCATAGCCAAAATTGCAGTAAGGATGATAGTGCAGATATATAAGACATTCAAAAATATGCAGGTTTGGCAAGAAATATGAGGGTTCCAGAGAATGTATGCAAGAAAGAAAGATGAGTGTCCATAAATTGGCTACACTGATGTCACAGTTCACAGATGTCTGCCAACAACTGATGTTTGTATGGTCACTCTTTGTTTACTATATTGAGTGGTGACAGTGAAAGTGTGATTAGGCAATGAAAATAAGGAAGGATGGGAAAATATCCCAATCACTTACCACAGATTAAGGAAAGAGGGGCAAACAAACATGAAAAAAATGAACACAATTTACAATATTTCTCTTTAAAAACCTTATTCATGTGTATAGGACTGGGCTATTTGGCAGGACTCACGTGGGTAGGTGAAGAAAGTAGTATAGTCCCCCTATCTTTTTCACATATGCTAAAATTTATAGATGTAAAGGGGAGATAATGTTTGTTCAATGTTGTTGAATTTTATTTTTGATCATATGGCTTCTGAAGTAAAAGAACTAACAATAAGGGATTGTGCATAAACTACGGGGCTCAGTCTAAGGGGGGGGGGGGGTTTGTTACTTTTACGCTGGGCTACATAGGGTTTGGGGGGGAGGGAGTTCCGAGCCAGGCCAAGGTATATTTTCATTCATATTATTTGTTACATTTATAATGAGATACAGAACACACAGAAGCATGTAAATATTTATTTCTATCATTTTATCCCCGTATGTAATTTACGATAGTCTGAAAGGAGAAAAACGGTACAAAAATGTCTTCTGGAATCAAAATGGAAAAAAAAAACACGTGCTACACAGGGGGGGGGGGTGAGACAAAAGCCACATCAGGCTATGTGGGGTGGGGGGGGAGACGGGGTTTACAGGAGGCCAAAATGGAGCTATGTGGTTTATGGACACACACTAATTTGTAACTCCTATGGGGGCTAGAATAAAAATTACACTGTATTTTGAATGCTTCATTATACACTGAAGACCAAAGAACCTGGTATAGGCATGTGTATGCAAACACAGAGATATGTAAACACTCAAGACTACGGCACTGCGGTCGGCAATGCCTATATAAGACAACAGGTGCCTGGTGCAGGCGTTATATCGGTTACTGCTGCTACAATGGCAGGTTATCACAATTTAAGTGAGTTTGAATGTGGTGTAAAAGTCGGCGCACAAGAGATGAGACACAGCATCTCCGAGGTAGTGAAGAGGTATTTTCCAGTACGACCATTTTATTCTCAAAGTAAATTTGGTATGATTTTTTTTTTATAGTAGTGTTATTTCAGTGGTGGTATCGAAAGAAAACCAGCGACGGACATAGAAGGATAAATAAAGATCCTATATGAATTAGTCTGATGCTGGAAACATAAGGAAAAGTATTATATTTAAGTGGATAAAGTACATTTTCAAATTCTAAAAATAGAGAACCTTACAATAAGATACATGAATTTCTGTACCTCTGCATATTCCATTACAAGGTAAAGATGTCTCCCTGAGAATAGTTCTGTGACAAGACGTACTATATTTGGATGATAGAGAATTCGAAGGATTGCCACTTCACTCTCAAGAGCACTCTCTCTTCCATGGTATTTTGATCTATCAATTACCTTCAAGGCATAAGTTCGATTTGTTTTTCTGCAAAAAATAAATGATGGCTATAAGCATTGAACAGACTTTTTGCATACAAAAATGTAATTCAAGTAATTTAAGTCAAAATAGTCAACTAGTTTAGCACTCACGTTTCAAAGCCTGCCTGCTTAACATAACCAATAGAACAGAAAAAGATAAAATTAATAGATTATAATTATTTAAATTTTAAAGCTAATGTGCACTGTTGGTTTAAATCGGTGGTTTAAATCATTTGCAGGTTTTACTAAAATGGAAAAAAACTTTTGTCAGCCAATACAAAAAACAGATTTATTAGTATATAACAGTGTAACTTTTCCACAGAAAATCAAGACTGAGTGATAGATTTTTGAAGATGATCTTGTGTTTTTGGTCTGTAGAACAAATGCATATAGTAGAAAAGGAAAGCACTGTACTACAGTGACATTTATTTACGCTATGAAAGTAGGAAATTACAGCTCAGATATTCTGCAATGTGTTAAATCTGGTGGATATAAAAGGCCAAGGTTAATTGCAACACCCAATACCAACTGTATCTCAAAATTGCAATATGACTTGCAGAAACAGCAGAAAACAAATTTTTAATGTGAAATTTGCTGCTATATATAATTTTCGCAAATGCAGAAATATATTCTAGGTGGGAATTACAGCACATGACAAAATTATAATTCTTGTTCTGCTGCCTATCAATTATGTGATTTATATTTCCCAAAAAATCGAAAATACCTCACATCTGGGCAGCTGAGATTGTTTATTAAATGTTTAATATTATTGTCAAATCTCTTGTTTACAGTGTGTACTGTCTCACCTCCAGGTGACCTGGTAAACGCTTTACATTTTTTAGTACTCTTACTTGTATTTGCGCTTAGCAAACATTTTTCTTTCCATCTTTTATTTTACTTTTTGAGAAAGCAGCCTACTTTGTCTGCCACCTATTGAACACTCATTTACCCAATAGTTTAAAGGTCTCCTCTGTTGATGTTACTGTGCAAGGTAGTAAAGGACTCCAAGTCCTGCAATAACTTTCTAGCTAGCAGATGGAGTGTAATTACAGAGTAAAAGTCTTGTTCATTTCTCTTATTTCGGTGATGATGCTTCCATTATCAGAAAACTTGATTGTTTTAATATTCTGCTTCCTAGAATCGCCCCAAAACAGAGGAGACTTGGCAAACCAGTGGATAAATGTCAGTCCTGCCCAAAGAGAAATATTCATTATCAGTCGCCTCCTTGGAAAGTTAAACAACCAGCCAGTACACAGGATACCATGAAAAATAATACAATGTGCTACTGTCATGCACCAGTGAGAACATTTAAAAACACAAGGCAATTACCACATCCCTTGCAGTATATGGGTATACATTGGAAAGAAATTATTGTAAAGGAAGGCGAGGTTAAGCAAACATATTAGACATGTATTAAACAATGTCATCATGTCATAACTTTTACCTTATGTGGAAACTCAATTTTATTTTGCTAATATTGCTACTTACATTTAGGATAGAAGAGTTATGAAAATTTCAAAATTTATAAATGATCCAGAAGTTTTAACATTGGCATAACGAATCATGTTTGATTCAGAAAGCATGGCATACTCTCCCCTATCACAGGGCCCACAATGGGCATAAAATTGTTGACAAGATTACTAGTGATGGTTATAAGGCACACATACCTTTATGTACTTGATGGCAGTCTATGAACCTTAAGCCTCCATTGAAATCTACAGTATGATGGTTGAAATGTTAGGTTTGAATAAATTGACACAGTTCCATGCATTGACCTACAGGTATATGTGAACAGAAAGTGGATATATTCTAAGCCCACATCCTGCTTTCATTTTTCTCTAAATATCACACACAGCTGCCTTACAATGGAAATTCCATTTTCCAGATGCCACCCCCAACCCCACCCTGCTCACCATTACTTTTGTTTCCACAAATTCTTAGTACTTCAACTTGTTCCAAAGCAGTACACACAAAAATCAAATTAGCACTTTCAATTGTACTGGCACAATATCCTCCTTTCATCTTCAAGCCTTACACGGTAACTATAATCGATAATAACTGTATGCAACTTCAAATAAATGATTTTTTTTAAGTTCAAATCACAACACTAACTTTTCTTCCTATGTCACAGCTATTTGAGTGCCGGTCTACATCTTACCGACACATGCACTATTAGCAGACAATACACATTTAGCATCCTATCCAATTTTCTAATCCCCAGGTCTTGATTACATCCTCAATTATATTTAGAACATGAACCCTCTCACCTTCTGAGAAATGCAAATTATCTTTTTTTTTTATCTTTTCTCAACTGGTGAAACCATCCTACATACAAACTTACCTACCTCATTGTCACAGCTCCTATACTAGCCACAACACCAATCAGATGCCCTGGGAGCATGGAAACTAAATACCAATCAGCTTTCTAGCAAAATGGTCAGTCAGACAATTTATAACCATAAACTAGATCATCCAGTTGCTGCCAATGTCTTTTCCCACAACTCCAATAACCTACATAAATGCTTCACAAAGCCTACAAAGTCCTTCCTGATACCGAAATGTTCACAGCATGTTACTTTGTCCAGGCACTGTGGTTCCTTCGAGAGAGGGTGCTAGTGACAGAGTCAACTAGTGCCACCAAAACTGGGAGGGGGGTAAATGTCCCTCCACTTCCCTGCCACCGACACCATTATAAGTAGCATCACTCAGCCAGGAAGCGAAAGTCCCAGCATAAGTACCACAATGGGTTACACTAAGAGTCTGCAGAAAGTTAATATACAGTTTTCAGTGAGACTAAAGCCTACTACGAGGCATTGGTGAGCCCACAGCATGCAGTTTGACAAACTACAGTCAAAAGTCTGAAGCCAAAAGTCAGATGGCAGTCAGTACAGAGTATTAGTGATTGCTCCAACCAGAGAAGTAATGTATGACGACATGGCAACTGTACTTGGTTTATGGCTTGTTGTGATTATAGAGGATAAGTGAGCAATAGTTAATCCTTCAGATCCATCATCCACATTCCAGTAGAGCCACAGAGATGGTCAGTAGAGTAGGAACAATTTTAAAAATAGCAGCAGCAGTTAGTGGCAGCAGGAAGAGAGTTGCAGTTCACAGGAGGAGCAGTCAGGGAAGTATCAACACCTGGGCTAATGTCAACATACACGTAGCAGATGGCAGAATTAAAACAGTCAGCAGCTAAGAGGTTGACATCCTCATAGTAAACAACACGAAGCAGCAGCAACTGACCAGTCAACCAGCTAAACCAGGTCAGAGTCAAGTCAGAAATTGTAAATGCAGGTGGGGTCGGCACACAGACAGTGTACAACTGCATCATCAGTTCATAGTAGATGAGTGAGTGAGTTAACCAAGCATAGTAGAAACAGACAGGGCTGGCACTAGGATTTTTGGGCCCGGGGTAAGCATTTTTAGCCTCCCCTCCCCCAACAAAATATTTTACTTTAAAGTTTGTTTTTTTTTGTATAAAGTCAGAAAATTTTAATTCAAAAATGTTCAAAATCATAGTTGCACATTTTAAAACTTGCGTTTGATTTCTGTTTGGCTAGGCACCCTCACAAGTGGGCCCCCTTCATAGGCCTGGGCCCAGGGTACTTTTGCCCTGTTGCTCCCTAACACCAGCCCTGGAAACAGATGTCAGATGTTAGTAATTCATCTATTTAACCTAGGTCAAATTTAGTCCATTAGAAACATTTTATACAAATGTGTTATCATAAATTAAATTAGTGCTCGAAAGAAGCCTGGCATGTCATTAAGATTTGTACAAGACACATATTGTAATACAATGGTGAGTAAAACTTAAGGATCAGATAAATAAAATAGCATAATGTATTAACAACTCGATGGAAGTGAATGAAAGTGCAAGAGATATTGCCAGAGGTCTTCCACATAAGCACAAAGTTGGACGTCACATGGCATGAGGTCAGCTCAATAATAGTGCCAAATGTGTCTGGCCCTGCAATATGAGGAATTTGAAGGTATGGGATAAGACAGTGTGTGTCATACAGCTAGCTGTTATGGTGCACTATAGTGGTGTTCTTCATTACATGTCCCAAAGAAAACATTTTGATTACTTCAAAAGGGGTAGAATGATCAGGAATCTGGAAGGTGGGCGTAGCCTAGGCATTTCGCATTGCTCACTGCATTGTTTCACGTCCATGGAGAGGATTCCAAACCACAAGCACTGTTGCCCAAAAGAGTGTAGCTGGTAAACTACAGCTGCAGATGGCCACTACATAGTGCAATAGGCAAGAAGGGACCCACATCAAACAGCGGGAGAAATTGTAACAACATTTAACAGGACTGCAAGGTACACATTCTCCCAGTCCACAGTGGAATGGTGACTGCATGGGGTTAGTCAGTTTGTCAATGACCAGTATATCGTGTTCTATTGACACCTGCACATAAGCGACACCTTTTGCGATGGTGACAAGAGAATCAGGACTTAACTGATGGAGGGTGGGGTCATGTGCTTTTCTCAGATGAGAGCAGATTCAGTCTGAGTAGTGATTCTGGATGTACCTTCATCTAATGATAGGTGAGAACATACAATAAATCCAGGTAAATTATCGAATATGATCGTTTTGGTGGTCCAAGTGTTATGATGTGGGAAGCATAATGTTGCACGGGTATACCAATCTCCAAATCCTTGAACGCAATACATTCACCAGTCAATGTTATTGTGACACTGTTCTCCCCATGTGCATCTATTCAGGAGTGCATTCGGCCCAGACTATTTTTTATGCATAATAATACACGACCACATCAAACAGTGCAGGTGGAGGCGGCCTTGGAATGTTAGGATATTCGGTGAATGGACTGTCCTACCCATTCCCTTGACTTAAATGCCATCAAGTATGTGTGGGATGATTTGGAGAAACTTATTGCAGCATGCCCACATGCGCCAACCATCAGTTGTCAACCACGCTGGTAGAGGTATGGAACGCCCTACCACCAGAACTCCTTACCAACCTTATGGCCAGTATAGAGCACATTGCAGAACATGCATCACCATCCACGGTGCTCACAAACCCTTTTAAGTACCATGTCCGTCACTTTTTTAACGTCCAGGGGACCATCATGAGTCACTTTGACTTCAGTGTAACTTATTGTCTCGACATAAAAGTGTCTTTTCTGTTCATATCATTGCATATTTCTTTCAGTTGACTGCTGTACCATAACGTAGATCATCTTCCTATGTATGTTTCAAATTTCATCGAGCTATGTTTCTCGGCAATGACACAGAATGCAAATGTTAGTTTCGTTCTTAAATTTTGCACACAAATGTAGTACAGTATATTTTAGAAGAAGAACTTTAAGTAACTGAATTCCCTTTTTTCTTGTCATCCTACAATTCAAAGGGGGATTACCTAGTTGTATAATGGAGAAAAGTAACAGAGATATTACGAATAAGTTCAGAATAAGAGAGTGAATACCTTAGTAATATAACAAAGCAGAAGTTAAGCCTATGGCATGTGAAGGGACATGTGAATAAAGCACAATAGAGGCACTTGATGTCAGCATGGAGAAATTATCAAATTTTAATATCTAGTACGCAACTTAAATGGGTGTAAGGGCGCTGGAGAGAGAATACCAGCCCCTTCCAACCAATTGTCAACCTGCCCGTCACATGGTTCACCCTGTTTGCACGGACGAGGTTCTGGTGACTGAATGATTTCTGGCATAAGGAGTCGCCCACTGCTTGACAAGAGCTTCCTGAAAGGGGGGCAGAAGAGTGGGGAGTGGTTCAAAGTGCCACCTTTCCCTGGGGGATGAAAACATCCCTAAAGGCAGATGAATCAAAAAAGATAAATGGCATGGGAATGCAGAAGGTAATAGGAAACCACCACATTACAGACCCATAAAGTATCCCGAGGCATGTAATCCTCTCAAATTACGTATTGAATGATGGCTTCTTCCTGGGAAAACATTCTGGAGGTAAAGTAGTCCCCAAATTGGATCTCTGGGTGGGAACTGTTTAGGGAGGTGACATCAGAAGGGATAAACTTTCTACGAATTGGAGTGTGGAATGTTAGAAGTGTGAATAGCGCAGGTAAATTAGAAAACTTAAAAAAGGAGATGATACAACATAAGTTGGATGTCATTAGGATTAGTGTGATTAAGTGGATGGATGCACAGGATTTCTGGTCTGGGGAACAAAGAATAATTAACGCAGAAGCTGTCAGTGGAGTTACTGGTGTAGGATTTATAATGAACGAAACAGGTGAGTTATTAAAAACAGTACAGTGGCAGAATTATATTTATGAGGATAGAAACTAAGCCTGCTCCAAACACATTATCAAGTGTCTATGCCAACGTCACAGAGAGCTGACTAAGCAATAGAGAAAATATATGATTAAATTGAAGAAATTACAGGAAAATGAGAAAATATGTATTTTAACACAAGAGTGTTATGACAACATAGCACATTTTATAATAACTCTATGATTAGTAAGCTCATTATGTCACTATAAAAGAAGTTATTGTATTTACATAATATGATTTAAAATGGGAGAGGCAATGAGTGCCTTTTCCACCAGGTAACAAAGAATTACAAGTTACAGTTAGGTATCAAAAGTTATCGCCTGATAATGTGTCCCTATTCCTTTTATACGCCTGAACTTACCTCTCTTTGCACCTGTGCACTACAGCAAAATTTCCTTCACCAATAACTGGGCCAATTTCATAGGTTTGTTCAATTACAGCAGGGAATTGGTGCGATAAATTGATATCGATAGGAAGCAGAGGCAAAGAAGCCTGTTGCTTTTTCTTTGTCTTCACTAGCGCAGTAAGAGGACCTGAAAATAGATAAGATACAGACTGACTTTACTGAAGTTCTTTTTTTCAGCATGCAGGTCGGAACAAAATTTTCCTTTGAGGTCCGTTCACAGTAACTGAGAAATTATATCAAACAGTTGGTTTGGAATAGATCTGGGCTTTGATAATAACCAAACTCAGTAGCAAGAAAATCAGATTAACTAACATCGTGAATCTGTTATATACATTATTCACCACACTGTGGCACCATTTACACAGCAATGCAAACAGTTCTGTTCTGTCAACCTTTGTTCTGCTGCAAAAAGAATATTAGTTTCTTTTTTAAAAAGCAATTCCCTAGTGTGGAAGGAAGGGAGGTGGTGTTAATAAATTCAGGCAGCACTGCAGCCAGTCATTGGTTAGGATAACATAAAATCAGAGCATTATAATCCTGACGATATTTCATAGTCAATGAAATTGTCTGCAAAATTTTATTGTTTCTGTAGATACTCTCTGTTTTTCTGCAACATTGCTGGAAAATTCTTAAATTTAACATTTGCAGAACAAGATGGTATCGGACAAAAGACTAGAAATTAAGATTGAATTTGGGAATTTTGTTTTTCTTTTTTTGCTTATGGCTTTGCACCTCATCGACATCGAGGTCATTAGAGGTGGGAAAGGATGGAGGCAAGGAACAGGAAGGAATTTGGCTAAGGCCTTTTGAAGGAAGTATCTCGGCATTCACCTGGAGTGATTTGGGGAAATCATGGAAAACCCAAATCTGGATGCCCGGACAGTCAGAGCATTATCAATTTTATTTGCACCAACACTGTTAAACAGAAGAAGAAAAAAGACTAATGGAAATTAATAATTCAAAAAAGTGTATACTGGCATTGCCAGCAATCAACTATCTGCTTATACGAGTAGTTACAAACATAACTTTATAAGTAACATTGATTAGATTACAATTGCAGATTCCAATTATCATAGCCAATTTCAACATTTGCAGTCAAGGAGTTCCATGGGCAGAATCAATAGTTTATTTTCTGTCCAGGTGTCTGCTGCATCCTAGTGTGAAATACCGACATTTTAGCAGACATACTTCAGCCTGCTTCTGGGGCAGAACTGTAATGCAGTACATTACACACGCTCTCTGGAGTGTCATGCATCATCATAATGTGTGGCATCCCTTAATATGGAGAGAACAGCTCACGCTTGACCCTCCACCAAGCTGCCTAAGAATCAAGTAACAGCTTGACTAACCTGATTGGTCAGAACGGCTGAACAACCTTGATAGGGAGTTAGTAGCATTTAGTAGAACATGCAGAACACATCACAGTGCAGTACTGCCCAACACGGAAGCCAAAGCATCTCTGCCGAAACAGAAGTATTCCTCACTAGAACTTGGTGCCACCCAGGCAGTGTAGAGAATAATTTCAACAAATACTTTATGGCACTGGTAGTTATGGTCTTAATGAATATCTCCTACATCTCCTCACTGCTGAGAAGGAAATGAGGTCATTAGCACCCTACCAATAGGGTGTAGCATGCGGCTTAAAATATTCCAAATTACTGTCTGTATGATCAACTATAAGAGGTTGGCCATACAGACCGCAAAATAAAATAAAATACTAAAATGTTGGCTGTAAAGGGGCCATAAATACTGCAGACTTTAAAAACAATGACTGGCTGTAAGGGGGCATCCATTACATTAATTAGGTGAGGTGTTTTTCCGGAATCCCCGCCCCCTCTGGTGAGAGTTCGTGAGATCTGGTCGGACCCCCCCCCCCCTCCCCAACAATCGACCTCGTAACTTTGAGACTTTTTTTTTTTTTTTTTTAGGTCCCATGCATCCAAGGGCAGTTATCATACAAGAATTGCAAAACATCAAATGAGATTTCCATTGACCACCCTCCCCCTTGGTGAGGTTTCGTGAGACTTCACCCGATCCCCCCCCATTTCACCTAACAGATTCAAAAGCAATGGACTAATAATTAAATCAATACCGGTGTACATGGATGAGTGGCTGTATGTGGGCCACCCATCCTTCTAAAAACCTAGGCTGGTCTGCCTAAAACTTTTGGGACAAGACCGGCCTGAACGCAAAACTTTCATCACACTGCCACCATCATCATTTTAAATAAGGGACAGATCATTGGCTAAGCCAATGTCTGCCCTTAAATATAAAAACAGTACACAATCAGTTAAAATGTGCCGTACTGTCAAAAGGTACGCCACAAGCATCACATTCAGGTGGGTCCTCCCGGTGGAGAAGAAAGCTGTGTGTCAGAGGACAGTGCCCTATGCGAAGTGAGTAAGGAGAACCTCATCCCTCCTCGTCTATTGGTAGGAGCTGCTCCATAGCTGAATGGTCAGTTTGACCAGCCAGAGCTTAATACGTTCCGATTTCCAGCCACTGCCTCTGCCATACATCAAAAACTGTTCTTTTCGCCACCAAGGCAAGGTCTGACTTTGGGAACAGAGCAAAGACGACTATGACCTTGACACAAGCTAACTTGGCAGCTACATCAGCTGCCTTGTTCCCCCTGATTCCCACATGGCTCACTACCCACCACAATAAATACCCCCTTTCCATAAGATTGAAGGGAATGGAGGGCATCGTTGATGTCTCTTGGACCAAACAGTCTGCTAGGTACATGTTTACTAACACCTGAATACAGCTGAGGGAATCATAGCATATGATGTACTTCATATCGCGACTTACCTTCATATGCTGAAGTGACTTTAGTAGGGCGTAGCACTCAGCAGTGTAAACACTGCACCTGCTATCCAACTTGTATATGTAAGTCGCTCAAGGGAACACTACTGAGCAACTTACTCTTTTAGCCTGCTTAGACCCATCCGTATATACCGGGGTAAAAACATGACGCTGGTTTAAAAACATCGTTAAAATTTTGATAAATATCTTGTCAGCAGTAAACAGCTTGCTGTACCATGAAAGGTCTAAAATCATTCTGGGCCTCTTTAAAAGCCAGGGAGGAGATTTACTCCAACCCTGGTGATAAAAAGGGGGTAGCTCTCAACCATATCGTTCTAAAATAGCCTTTGTACGGAGGCCAGATGGTTTGGTCGCTCTATGACAATTAGCGTAAAGCCATCCAAAGTTTGGTTTAGTTTCTACGTCGTACACAGGAATGCCAGGAGTTGCAGCAATATGTAAATAGAGATGTCAGTGGACGGAAAGCTTGCCAGACTCGGCACAAATGCTGGGTATCGGGCTGATGTGGTAGGCAACTGTGGCGAGCCAAATTCCTGCATCGTGGACACCATCCAGCATCCAGAAATAGCTGCCCCATGCCGAACCGTATACAATGCAACCTTTCGCCAGCCATGAACATACAAAGGCTCTATAAAATTGTAGCAGGCAGGAGTGACTGGCACCCCATGACCTGCCACAGACACATTTTAAAACATTTAAAGCTTTCAGGGCTCTGCCTCTCACATCTCTAGCCAGCTGAGCCTTGTGTCTAAAATGAGGTCCAGAAAACGAACAGTATCAGCAAAACTTAAAACGGTGCTCCTCAAGGTAATGTGGGGCTCTGCTAAAAGGCTTCTGCTACGAGTAAAAAGTACACGCTAGGTTTTCTCGTCTGAGAAACGAAAGTTGGTATGCACTGACCATTCATCTAGCCTGTTTAGCTAGAGTTGCAGCTGCCGCTGGGCACTTCTCAGGCTAGATGATGCACAAAAAATTAAAAAATCATCAATGTTTAAGGAGAACTGTAAGAGAATCTTTATTGCAGTTGAGATACTATTAATCGCAATAGCGAAAAGGGTCACACTTATTGTTGTTGTTGCTTTAGGGCACATCAACATTGGGGTCATTAGCGGGCCACACTTAAAACTGACCACTGAAGAACACCATTTTCCTGAATAAAAGGATCCGACACTTCACTACCGACTCGATACTGGAAGCAACGTCCTAATAAAACAATTTAAAAAAAACACTTAAGATTTCCCCTAAATCCCCATTCATGTAATTATTTTAAAATTGTATGCCACCAGGTAGTATTGTAAGCCTTTTTGATATCTAAAAACACACCATCAAGGTGTTGGTTGCGGATAAAAGCGTCCTTTACCACCGCTTCCAGCCGAATCAGGTTGTCCAAGGTGGAACAGAACTTCCTCAATCCACACTGATAGATTTTGGCACTCAAGACACCAGACAAGACAGCGGTTAACCATCCGCTCTAGTGTCTTCCTCATGCAGCTTGTAAGAGCAATGCTACAATAGCTACCTGGCAACAACTTGTCGTTCCCAGGTTTTAAAATAGGCATGGGCGTTGTTTCTTTCCACAATTCAGGGAAGTGCCCTCCTGTCCAAATATCATTAGAAATATCTAGAAGGTACTCTTTAGAATCTTTATTACGATGCCTCCACATCTGGTAGTGGATCAGGTCAGGCCCTGGCACGGCGTCTTTGGCACTATTTAATGCCACCTCCAGCCCCCAGGATGTAAAAGGCCTGTTGTACGCCTGTGTATCTGACTAATTGAGGTTCAGCATGCACCTTTCAGCAGCAATTCTTCGTCGCTGACCCTGAAAGTCCAAATTGTAAGGCGAAGTAATGGCAGCGAAATACTCTGCCATCAACTGTGCTATACTTCGTTCATCGGTAACTACAAGTCCTTGTTCGAGCAATCCAGATACTGGTGGGCGGGAGTACCTTTCAGACATACCTTTCAGATATACAGCGGATAGACTCCCATACTTTTTACGATGTTGAGGAACGACTGATGCCACTCACAAAGTTCTGCCCGTTCCTTGCTCTTCTTAACTATGTGACATGCCTTAGCTCTAGCAATTTGGAATGCTGCTAGGTTGTCAGATGTAGGATGCAAGCTAAAATGACATAACGCCCATCTGCGACACCGACTTCTGTGAAATGATTCACCTTCGCCTCAATGTAATGGCTCTCCTGAAGAATAACTGAGCAGCAGTTAAGGTGCCAATCAGCTTTGCTGACATTCCACATGTGTCGGCAATTGCTTCCTCCATACTGAAACTTGAAATGCATCCATATAGGGAAGTGGTTGCTTCTATGAAGGTTGCAATCCACTTCCCAATGCACTGAGTCTGCAATTGAAGGAGAGCACAATGAAAGGTCGATGGCAGAAGACAAACTGGAAGCAGTGGTGAAATGAATAATTTTTCGTGTGTTGAGAGTACAAATTTTCTCCTGCTCTATCATCTACCAACCGCTTGGCCCCTGGGGCAATCGGTGGGTGTATACCCCACAACGCATAATAGGCGTTGAAATCTCCCAAAAGGAGAAAGGACGGAGTGAGTTGTCGTATGATGCCAGCCAGATGATCGTAGTTGACGACGTACTGGGTGGCAGATATATAGAGCAAATGGTCAGTTAGATTAAACCGTGTATTTTGACCGCTACTGCTTGTAAAGAGGAGGTGAAAGCCACTCCCCCATTTGTTTGATTACCCTCAGTATCATCTTTTCTGTACAGGTCGTATTCTCTTAACACCAGTTGGTGTGTCGGTCTAACATGTGTCTCTTCTACATCTACATACATACTCTGCAATCCACAAACATTGTGGGTGGCAGAGGGTGCTAAGCACCAATCTTAATTCTGCGGATTCCAATTCCGAATAGCACAAGGAAAGAAAGAATAGATAAATGCATCAGTACGGCATCTTATTTCTCGAATCTTGGTCATTGTGACCTAAATAGGTTGACGGAAGAAGTATTCCATTGCACTCGTAAGTCAAAGAATTTCACATATTCTCCAATAAATTCAAACCCAAATGACGTTTGTCTTCCAAATGATCCCAGCCCAATCTATGTATCAATTCTATGACACTTTCATAAGGGCCGCAGCAACCAGTCACGAATCGAGCGGCTCTCTTCTGTACCCTTCCCACTGAGTCATTCAAGCCTTTGCGATAAGGATCCCAAACTCCACAACAGTAATCCAGATGCAGATGTACTAGTGTTTAAAAAGCTATTTCTTTTGTATGAGCATCACAATTCCTCAAAATACAACCTATGAATCTTAATTTAAAATTAGCTTTGCCTACAACGGAAGATATATGCAAGTCACATTTCATGTTGCTTTGCACTATTACCCCCAGATACTTCAGGGAATCAACCATGTAACAGCTGAATTGTTTATTTTGTACTGTGAACAAACTGATTCTTTTTGTTACTTATTCGCATTGCCTTGCACTTTTTGCAATTAAGTGTAAGCTGCCATTTACGGCACCATTCGGAAATAGCATCCAAATTGCGCTGCATTTTTAAGCAATCAGAGCAAATTATTTCCCTATAGATAACTGCATCGTCTGTAAACAATCGCAACCAGCATTTAACGTTGTCACCTAGATCGCTTATAAAAATTAAGAAAAGAAGTGGTCCTATTACGCTTCCTTGAGGAATGCCAGAAGTAACATCTAGCTTAGAAGAGGCTTCCCCATCAACAACGACATACTGTGATGGACCGGTTAGAAAATCACGTATCCATTTGCAAATCTGATCCAATATACTGTATGCTCGAATCTTCGCTAAAAGTCGGTTGTGTGGTACAGAATCAAAAGCTTCCTGAAAATCAAAGAAAATAGTATCAACTTGTGAACCTGCATCGATAACTTTCATTACATCATGGGAAAATAGGGCCAATTGTTTTTCACATGTTCTCTTCTTCCAAAATCCGTGTTGACATGGTGTAAGTAACTCGTTCTCATCAAGAAACTTCATAATGTTAGAGCATATGACATGCCCTAGAATTCTACTTTCTCTTGTAGACACAAACACAAGGGTTTAGACCAGGGATGGCCAACCCGCGGCCCACTGTATGTCAGCATGCAGCCCGCGAAGCAGGATCATTGCACAACTTTCAACTGTGGTATCAAACACTAAATCACTAAGATTTTAAATCTATGTGCAACTGAGCCTCATCACGGCTTATGGATATAGATTCCATTATCCTTCAAGATAATTTATGTTCCAAGTCTCTAAACATGGATCATGTTGTGAGCATGGTTATCAAAACAGTGGACTCTATAAGATCAAATTTATTTAACTAAGGTCAATTCCAAGAATTCCCCAAACATTTGAAGTCAGAGTATAATGACCTCATTTTATGCTGAAGTAAGATGGTTCTTTCGTGCAAAACTTTGGAAAGGAGTGTTTCATTTGAATAAAGAAATACAATAATTGTAAGCAAGCAAGTCAAAAAATATCCCACAGTTTGAAGACATGGAGTGGAACTGCAAATTAGTATTTTTAGCACACCCAACTAGCCATTTAAATAACCTGAACATTTGCCTGCAAGGCAAAGACCAATTGGTTAATAATGGAACTCTGGTGCACAATGCAATGATCAGAGATTGTGAAGTACCATCTATCTTACCCTAACAGACAAGTTCTGATGAAAATTTCTTCCACTAAGAGGAATCTATCCAGCTAACACCATATTAAGTGCCGAGCACCATTATGGTGCTGCAACCAACTGAGCCAATGGAACGGATTTTCATTATTTTATAATATTGAATAATTTTAAGATTGATTAAAATTTTTAGACTTTGTATATAATAAGTTCAGAAAGTTACGAGTTTATTACTCGGTCCAATGTAATCTTAGAAAATAGTTAGAAATAGGTAACAATTCAATTTTATAGTAATGTGTACAACAAAAACATTTAAGTTCTCATAAATGTGTAAAAGTGAATATATTTACTTACAAATCAAGATTAATGGCA
Source organism: Vandiemenella viatica (assembly GCA_031002005.1). Lineage (NCBI taxonomy): Eukaryota > Metazoa > Arthropoda > Insecta > Orthoptera > Morabidae > Vandiemenella > Vandiemenella viatica. The sequence goes on along the minus strand of CM061921.1, from coordinate 309,850,358 downwards.
AAAACGCATGTGTTGATGCAAGTCAAATGTCATTTTGAAGGGTACAGGCAAACCAACCTGTAGAGCCTTGTCGGGCTAGAAACCGAAGACAATGCTATGCAGACTAACACATATTTTCGTGCCATTTTCTGGATTGTGGATACGCATAAATTTGAGCATGATGATGTGGGGTTCTGCATTACTGGATTGCAACCCCTAGCATCCATACCCCAAAATGCAACTTACTGCCCCATGCACATGCTTTAGCAGGCTACCCACCAATCTGAAGATCATCTTGGTCCACACACCTTTGTATGCAACCTTTCCACGCAACAAACACCATTTGAAAACTTGCAGCTTGCATATAACCACCATTACCTTTTCCAATCCAACCACAGGGGAAATCTCTGTCCCATTGGACATACTACATGTGCCACTGTGCACCTAATATACCAACCAACCTTCCTGCCTCCATTAAACTAGTTCTTACATATGCCTCGCCACCACAGAATGAATGGCCACATGCAAACAGGCTATTCTTCCAACCTAGGCCATCCATTTCCAACAACCTCAACAACTGTTTTACAATAACAGCTGTCGAGTTTTTGTGGAAACTATAATTGCTTCTGAACTCCACAGATAGGAACTAGCCTAATATAACCTAAACACAATAAATTAATCTGGCCTCAATCTCCGATGAGATCCTACCTATAAAACCATAATTTATTGTTTGTTTATTTTTCCTTTGAGTATTTTTTTATTGTTTCCTTATTTATACTACTATTATTATTATTATTATTATTTAACTTTGCATCTTTTATTAGTTTTGAATGTGTTCTTAGTCAGAACCAGTCAAAACTAGGGTGAGGCTGTAAGTATACATCAATATTTCTACCAGCTTATTATCATGATGTATAGATGAAATGTTTGGTGTCCTGACTGAACCAGAGGTAGCCTCTTAATCCGGAAATTCTTGGTCACAAAAGTGACCACTCCCCCCCAATCCCCTTCACCTTTCAGTTGACATATAGTCAGAGAGCAATGTAGTTGTTTATACAAAAAGGCACACAGCATAATTCTTGGAAATAAAATTTAGGCAGTAGCAGAGACACTGCAAAATGTGCACGTAATCATTTTGAGACTTATATCTGCCAGTTCACAATTGAAGTCCATGAGAAACACAGATTTGGTTAGAAGTCATGTAGCAAAGTTCCTTGAATGCTACAGTAATATTATCGTGGCTCGCATTATGCAAATGCAACAGTATGTAACAAGGCTTTCAGTTAAACAGTAGAATGATAATTTGTATATTGGAGGGGACAGAATGACGTCTCCAGTAGGAATGTTATGAACAGATTTGTGTTGTTGTCCCTAAATTTAGATTTTATGTTATAACACACACAAAAAAGGTTTTTATTTGCATTTCTGAATAATATTTCTATTTTTTGGGTTTTCCTTGGAAAATCATAATGTTCAGAAAGAAATTTTGGGAAAAGAAGACTAGTTACACTCCTGAAAAAAAAGTGTGTAATTGGTTTGCAAAAATAGGTTTTAAAACAAAAAACACCTCATGATAAACATTCTGTTCTTTGTTTCAAATCTTTTCTTGTAACACAGCTGTGAGTTAGACTGTGGAAGATAGGTATGTTGCCACTTCGGATGTAAATTTGGATATTGAATTATTATAAAATAACAACACTGAAATCAAAAATAATTGTTTAAAGTGTACACTTCAGAAGTTGGATAAAGCCAGGTGCTCATGAATCACCAGCGGAATAACGGGGGGAAAACTAAAGAAACAGTTACACAAAGAGAGAAATACTGAGAAAAAAGAAAACAGTGAAGATGGAGAATACAGAGTAGGAAACTGGTGAAAAAAGGAGCGTGTCACTTATCAGAAATAGGGCCAACACACAAAATGAAGAAAAGCTCAGGCAAAATTCTTGAGGTTATACCTGTTTATAAACCCACCTCATTGGCTCCACTGGTGCCAGCAAGTGAGTTGAGCAGTTCAAACCCAAGTGGTGGAAGAAAGTTTAATAACTTCTGACTTGGCCAGCAGTGAAGAAGGGATAGTGATGCACTATTTCTAATCATCATATTGTATATGAAAGTCATGGATTAAATCCAAAACCTGCCCTCAGCAAGTATAGATTGAGGGCTTATGACATTACTGATGATGTTAGTTTGTCAAATGGGAACACTGGGTAGCCCCCCTTTGGTGTGTTTAAGAAGAGTATGCTGGAATGGGGAAGTAAAAGCTTTCACATCTCCCTGCTTTCATTTTCACAGTACAAACACAGTATATTTGACAACAGTCACCTACACATATACACTACCGCTTGTACAAAGAGGAAAGGAACTGGATGTTCTATCTCAGTAAACAAGCTTAGCAGACAACAGAAGAAATAGAGGAAAAAAACTATAACTTCTCAAAGTAGGCAGCTTACATTACAGAGAAAGTAATGTGTAAACAATTTTCAGTCACTTGCCCTTAAGTGAAAGATTTAAATTTCAAACAAGAATAATTTCTTGGTATTAGCAATGTTAACTAAACAATGTTTCAAGCAGTGAAGAACAGGAATGGTTAGAAGTCATGTAGCAAAGTTCCTTGAATGCTACAGTAATATTATCGTGGCTCGCATTATGCAAATGCAACAGTATGTAACAAGGCTTTCAGTTAAACAGTAGAATGATAATTTGTATATTGGAGGGGACAGAATGACGTCTCCAGTAGGAATGTTATGAACAGATTTGTGTTGTTGTCCCTAAATTTAGATTTTATGTTATAACACACACAAAAAAGGTTTTTATTTGCATTTCTGAATAATATTTCTATTTTTTGGGTTTTCCTTGGAAAATCATAATGTTTAGAAAGAAATTTTGGGAAAAGAAGACTAGTTACACTCCTGAAAAAAAGTGTGCAATTGGTTTGCAAAAATAGGTTTTAAAACAAAAAACACCTCATGATAAACATTCTGTTCTTTGTTTCAAATCTTTTCTTGTAACACAGCTGTGAGTTAGACTGTGGAAGATAGGTATGTTGCCACTTCGGATGTAAATTTGGATATTGAATTATTATAAAATAACAACAGTGAAATCAAAAATAATTGTTTAAAGTGTACACTTCAGAAGTTGGATAAAGCCAGGTGCTCATGAATCACCAGCAGAATAACAGGGGGAAAACTAAAGAAACAGTTACACAAAGAGAGAAATACTGAGAAAAAAGAAAACAGTGAAGATGGAGAATACAGAGTACGAAACTGGTGAAAAAGGAGCGTGTCACTTATCAGAAATAGGGCCAACACACAAAATGAAGAAAAGCTCAGGCAAAATTCTTGAGGTTTTACCTGTTTATAAACCCACCTCCTTGGCTCCACTGGTGCCAGCAAGTGAGTTGAGCAGTTCAAACCCAAGTGGTGGAAGAAAGTTTAATAACTTCTGACTTGGCCAGCAGTGAAGAAGGGATAGTGATGCACTATTTCTAATCATCATATTGTATATGAAAGTCGTGGATTAAATCCAAAACCTGCCCTCAGCAAGTATAGATTGAGGGCTTATGACATTACTGATGATGTTAGTTTGTCAAATGGGAAAACTGGGTAGCCCCCTTTGGTGTGTTTAAGTAGAGTATGCTGGAATGGGGAAGTAAAAGCTTTCACATCTCCCTGCTTTCATTTTCACAGTACAATCACAGTATATTTGACAACAGTCACCTACACATATACACTACCGCTTGTACAAAGAGGAAAGGAACTGGATGTTCTATCTCAGTAAACAAGCTTAGCAGACAACAGAAGAAATAGAGGGAAAAAACTATAACTTCTCAAAGTAGGCAGCTTACATTACAGAGAAAGTAATGTGTAAACAATTTTCAGTCACTTGCCCTTAAGTGAAAGATTTAAATTTCAAACAAGAATAATTTCTTGGTATTAGCAATGTTAACTAAACAATGTTTCAAGCAGTGAAAAACAGAGAATGGTTAGAAGTCATGTAGCAAAGTTCCTTGAATGCTACAGTAATATTATCGTGGCTCGCATTATGCAAATGCAACAGTATGTAACAAGGCTTTCAGTTAAACAGTAGAATGATAATTTGTATATTGGAGGGGACAGAATGACGTCTCCAGTAGGAATGTTATGAACAGATTTGTGTTGTTGTCCCTAAATTTAGATTTTATGTTATAACACACACAAAAAAGGTTTTTATTTGCATTTCTGAATAATATTTCTATTTTTTGGGTTTTCCTTGGAAAATCATAATGTTCAGAAAGAAATTTTGGGAAAAGAAGACTAGTTACACTCCTGAAAAAAAAGTGTGCAATTGGTTTGCAAAAATAGGTTTTAAAACAAAAAACACCTCATGATAAACATTCTGTTCTTTGTTTCAAATCTTTTCTTGTAACACAGCTGTGAGTTAGACTGTGGAAGATAGGTATGTTGCCACTTCGGATGTAAATTTGGATATTGAATTATTATAAAATAACAACACTGAAATCAAAAATAATTGTTTAAAGTGTACACTTCAGAAGTTGGATAAAGCCAGGTGCTCATGAATCACCAGCGGAATAACAGGGGGAAAACTAAAGAAACAGTTACACAAAGAGAGAAATACTGAGAAAAAAGAAAACGGTGAAGATGGAGAATACAGAGTACGAAACTGGTGAAAAAGGAGCGTGTCACTTATCAGAAATAGGGCCAACACACAAAATGAAGAAAAGCTCAGGCAAAATTCTTGAGGTTTTACCTGTTTATAAACCCACCTCATTGGCTCCACTGGTGCCAGCAAGTGAGTTGAGCAGTTCAAACCCAAGTGGTGGAAGAAAATTTAATAACTTCTGACTTGGCCAGCAGTGAAGAAGGGATAGTGATGCACTATTTCTAATCATCATATTGTATATGAAAGTCGTGGATTAAATCCAAAACCTGCCC
>CM061921.1:309415240-309844448 GCA_031002005.1 Vandiemenella viatica | reverse complement strand
CAGTTATCAAATACAAAGTGAATGTAAGCCCCTCGTTTCTGGGAGATATTATTATATTAAACCCGTTGTTTAATAAAGTTGTATTAAACCAAAAGTGACGAGCAAAATTGATCCGTTTCCTTGTAACCAAATAGGTTACATTTTAATCTTTTCGTAGAATTTAAAAAATTGCTAAACTACAGTGCTGCCTCACTAAAATGTTGTAAAATAAGAAATTTCAATATGGATGTGAACTAATTCTCAATAATGTTTTCACATTTTTTTTCACGTATGTCTTTCAGTAAAGATTAAGAATTTTTTGAAATGAAATTATCACGCTGAGCAATAACACGGCTAATTGTTACAAAATTTTATAAATCGGCTCTATTACTCTCCGCAACTAGAGCGTAATTCTCAAATATCGTCGTAGAAAGGAACATAGTGTTCACAAAGCGTTTAATACGGGTTTCCTTGTTGACACAGGTCTTGCCACACTGACATTCCTGCACTGAACTTCTATTTTAAGCCTCAGTTTTCCTCATGTTTTCATTGAATGCCTATAAGACTTCGAAATATTTAAACTTGCAAAATAAATTGTTGCTGATCATTCCGAGACATACATTATAATGTAAACAGCAGCTACAGTTTGGGTTTATGGAAAACCGTGCTGTAAGAGAATCAATTCTGTCCTTACCAACCAAGAAAAACAACGATACTTTTATGGCGTTTGTTGATTTAGAAAAAAGCCTTTGATAATGTTAGAGGAGACAAAATATTCAAAATTAAAAAAAAAAAAAAATCCCTTATTTCAAACATCAGATAAAAAGTAGAGAATGGGTACCGCATAAACATGGATGGTCTCACATTTATACTTTGAATCGTCTGAACATTACTCTACCAGGAAATTTCTAACAGAGTTTTTAACTTTATTTGTTAAAGGATTTCGTTCTTCCATCAGAAATTACATACGAACAGCGATTAAAAAGCCTAGACAACTTTAGAAACTGACCATATGTAGCTGTTGCAAATATTTCTGAAAACCTAGTACACTACAGAAAAAAACTGAAATTAGTGAGTAACTGGGTAACGTTGGGCAATTTCATTAGGAAGAGAACAGTTTCAGTTAAATTCATCCTTCGGCAATCAAGATTTTTGTTTTCAAATAAAATCTCGTAATCACTTCAGGCGAACAGAGAAATGATTACTTCTATAAATACTGTTGTCGAATTCCTTTTCTTTCTTAGTCAACCAACCTTATCAACATCTTTGCGAAATATACCACACATAATAATAACTCAAATGAAACCTAACAAGGAGCAATTTTCTCATTTAAGCGATAAAGCAGTTACTCTATTGCTAAAGCGTTTTAGTCCATACAAGAAGAAAATAACACTTTTTTAAGATCAATCATGTGCGATGCCGAACTCGAACCGTCTACCATCGGAGCGCAAGAGCTAGGCGCTAGCTACTCTACATCCGGGTCCGCATCTGAGACCTCTAACCGAACTCTGAAAGCGCCAGCACGTGAGAACTGTCAAAGATGGCAGCTAACAGCCACACAGATGGCTGTATAGCATTTCCTTTCCTCATTCATCAATTTTCTGTTTATTAATTTAAATTTTAAGTCATTATTTCAGATATAAATTGAGCAGTCTTCTCCAAATCGCACGATCTTGGGCAATCCTCTGACAGTTAACTCCGACAATTTTTTACCGTCTACCTGTGACAGGAGTAGGAGTAATATTAGCATTAGATCGGACTAAGAGGTTGGCCTACAAGAATAACTTGATGCCACAAATAGAACATAATACATGATATACATCATTAACTCCACTCGTGACCACCAATAGCCACACAATATTGTTAATTACGGAAACTTCCAGTCCATCATTTTTTGATATACCTTCCACCTTTACAACAGCAGTCGAATGCGGAAGTGAAATGTGTAATATTTTTCTATATTCACTTATGAAGTTGATTTTCAATCAAATACTGAAAAAGCTGGACTTTTCTTTTTTATAACAATTTTTTTCTTATTTTTTAAAAAAGAAAGTAGGAATTTTCAGTGTTTTAAGGAGCTTTTATTAGTTGTAGTGAGAGAAAATCAGTTTTCTTTCCATAAAATACATAATTCTTCATGTTTTTTTTTTGTTGTTTTTTATACGTTTTGTCGGTTCAAAAACAGACTTATGAGTAGAACCGGATAACAGAACGCTAGGGCAAGCAGATTGGTTTAATTAATGCTAAAGTAATTCATTTTGTAAATGTATTATGTATTCGGGAGAACGTGGTTTTTGGAATCCCCGTCCGGGCATCCAGATTTGCAGATTTGGGTTTTCCATGGTTTCCCCAAATCACTCAAGGCGAATGCCGGGATGCTTCCTTCAAAACGCTATGGCTGAATTCCATCCCGTTACTTTTCCCCAATCCCAATACTCCTCTAATGACCTCGACGTCGACGAGGCGTAAAGCCAAAAGTAAAAAAAAAGGTCCACTTAGTTTTCAGTATCCTTATATAGCACCCTATTTCGAATACTTCTATTTTCCTTCTTTCTGGCATTCATGAAGACCATGCTTCGCTACCATAATGTTCAGTACTCCATACATAGGGTTTAAAAAGTTATTTCTGATTCTTAGACCAATATTTGCAACTAAAGATTTCTCTTTTTCGTGAAGTTTCTTTTTGCTAGTGCCATTTTGCATTTAACATCATTCCTGCTTCGGCCATCAGTTGTAATTTTAGTTCCTAAATAACAGAATTTATTTACTTCTACTTTTCCATCCGATCCCATTTGTATATTTAATCTACTACACTCCTGGAAATTGAAATAAGAACACATTGACGCCGGTGTGTAAGACCCACCATGCTTGCTCCGGACACTACGAGAGGGCTGTACAAGTAATGATCAAACGCACGGCACAGCGGACACACCAGGAACAGCAGTGTTGGCCGTCGAAGGGCGCTAGCTGCGCAGCGGTTGGGCACCGCCGCAGTCAGTGTCAGCCAGTTTGCCGGGGCATACGGAGCTCCATCTCAGTCTTTAACATGCCGCGACAGCGTGTACGTGAACCGTATGTGCAGTTGACGGACTTTGAGCGAGGGCGTATAGTGGGCATGCGGGAGGCCGGGTGGACGTACCGCCGAATTGCTCAACATGTGGGTCGCGAGGTCTCCACAGTACATCGATGTTGTCGTCAGTGGTCGGCGGAAGGTGCACGTGCCCGTCGACCTGGGTCCGGACAGCAGCGACTCACGGACGCACGCCAAGACCGTCGCATCCTACGCAGTGCCGTAGGGGACCGCACCGCCACTTCCCGGCAAATTAGGGACACTGTTGCTCCTGGGGTATCAGAGAGGACCATTCGCAACCGTCTCCATGAAGCTGGGCTACGGTCCCGCGCACCGTTAGGTCGTCTTCCGCTCACGCCCCAACATCGTGCAGCCCGCCTCCAGTGGTGTCGTGACAGACGTGTATGGAGGGACGAATGGAGACGTGTTGTCTTCAGTGATGAGAGTCGCTTCCGCCTTGGTGCCAATGATGGTCGTATGCGTGTTTGGCGCCGTGCAGGTGAACGGCACAATCAGGACTGTATACGACCGAGGCACACAGGGCCAACACCCGGCATCATGGTGTGGGGAGCGATCTCCTACACTGGTCGTACACCTCTGGTGATCGTCGAGGGTACACTGAACAGTGCACGGTACATTCAAACCGTCATCGAACCCATCGTATTACCATTCCTAGACCGGCAAGGGAACATGCTGTTCCAACAGGACAATGCACGTCCACATGTATCCCGTGCCACCCAACGTGCTCTAGAAGGTGTAAGTCAACTACCCTGGCCAGCGAGCTCTCCGGATCTGTCCCCCATTGAGCATGTTTGGGACTGGATGAAACGTCGTCTCACGCGGTCTGCACGTCCAGCACGAACGCTGGTCCAGCTGAGGCGCCAGGTGGAAATGGCTTGGCATGCCGTTCCACAGGACTACATCCAGCACCTCTACGATCGTCTCCATGGGAGAATTGCAGCCTGCATTGCTGTGAAAGGAGGATATACACGGTACTAGTGCCGACATTGTGCATGCTCTATTGCCTGTGTCTATGTGCCTATGGTTCTGTCTGTGTGATCATGTGTTGCATCTGACCCCAGGAATGTGTATATAAAGTTTCCCATTCCTGGGACAATGAATTCACGGTGTTCTTATTTCAATTTCCAGGAGTGTATTATTCTATACCAGTGAAGACTTCGTTACCATTATTCCTGATATTTCTTTTACACTTTAGTCTTGCTTGGATTTGTATTTATTACAGAATACTCCATCAGTATTTTTTTTTTCATGTCTTACAGTAATTCTTGCTAACAGGTCATCAGCAAATCCAATTAATCTGGGTTTGTCTTTGTGAACATCTAAGCCAAATTCAAATTTTTCTTTTACTTCTGTTATCGCTTCCTCCACATATAAGTTGAAAATTAGTGGGGATGAATGACAACCATGTCTGACACACTTTTCGACTGATTCGTGTCTCTCATGATTCTCTACTTATATTATAGTCACTTGATTCTTTTATAGATTATAAAGTAATCTTCTATCTCGATATTGTAGACTAGATTTTTTTTTTGTTTGTTTGTAATTTTGAATATTTTGTCTCCTCTAACATTATCAAAGGCTTTTTTCTAAATCAACAAACGCCATAAAAGTATCGTTGTTTTTCTTGGTTGGTAAGGACAGAATTGATTCTCTTACAGCACGGTTTTCCATAAAACCAAACTGTAGCTGCTGTTTACATTATAATGCATGTCTCGGAATGATCAGCAACAATTTATTTTGCAAGTTTAAATATTTCGAAGTCTTATAGGCATTCAATGAAAACATGAGGAAAACTGAGGCTTAAAATAGAAGTTCAGTGCAGGAATGTCAGTGTGGCAAGACCTGTGTCAACAAGGAAACCCGTATTAAACGCTTTGTGAACACTATGTTCCTTTCTACGACGATATTTGAGAATTACGCTCTAGTTGCGGAGAGTAATAGAGCCGATTTATAAAATTTTGTAACAATAGCCGTGTTATTGCTCAGCGTGATAATTTCATTTCAAAAAATTCTTAATCTTTACTGAAAGACATACGTGAAAAAAAATGTGAAAACATTATTGAGAATTAGTTCACATCCATATTGAAATTTCTTATTTTATAACATTTTAGTGAGGCAGCACTGTAGTTTAGCAATTTTTTAAATTCTACGAAAAGATTAAAATGTAACCTATTTGGTTACAAGGAAACGGATCAATTTTGCTCGTCACTTTTGGTTTAATACAACTTTATTAAACAACGGGTTTAATATAATAATATCTCCCAGAAACGAGGGGGCTTACATTCACTTTGTATTTGATAACTGCCAAAAATAAAAAAAGGGAGAGAGGTGCGAAAAGAAGAGAGAGTAAATTAAATTTGGATTGCGTTTCTGATTTCAGAGACTGTTTTACGAATGATGAAAAACTGAAACTATTGGGTGAGCTGTAACACTGTGGCTCCGCATTCGAGAGGACGCGGGTTTGAATCCCCATCCGGCTAGCCAGATTTGGGTTTTCCTTTGTTTCTCCAAGTCACTCCGGGTGAATGGCGGGATTATTTCTTCGAAACTCAGTCTGAGTTTTCATCGTCCTATTATCACAAAAACTTGCAAACCAAATACAGGAATGAAAATCCGAATGCTGTTGGTGACTGGTAACGATTTGAAGCGAAGTTTGGTAGTAACCATTTTAAACTCATGGTCCTGCCATCGAGACTTCGGTTTTCGTGGGGTTCCCAGAATCACTCTACCGAACGGGGAATCGATCTTACTTAAATAGTGAGACCTAACTTTGTTCTTACACAGCTAATATTTTCCGGGTCATTGCGAAAGACACACGCGGCACCGGAGCGTTATCACTCACCCATTAACTTCACTTTTTCATTACTAGTCGTATTTGGTCTACGATTACATCCATAAAATTACTTAAAAATCAACGCAAAGCAAAGTTAATAATCGTAAATGATAATATGTCGGTAGAAGTGAGATGTTTTTATGAGAGGATGTGTTTCCAAAATAATCTCTGAAACCAGAAACGCAATTCAAATTTAATTTTTTCTGTCACTCTTACTCATTCTCAACTCCTCTCCTTTTTTTCTATTTTTAGCAGCTCTAAATTAAAACAATTAAAGGTGTGCCGGATGCTTCATATTCTGTTAAGCTCATAAAATTCATATATTACTAATGTAATAGAAATAAGAAGTTTATCTTGCACTGCAGTGGTATGAAACAGAGTCAGCTACTTCAATTGCAATTTACGCCTCTGCACCAAACAGCTTGTGACGGAGGTGAAAGGTTGATTTTTAAATGCTATACTTCTATAGCCAACATCTTCGTTTCGGGTAATTATAGCTCCGTGATGACGCGCGGCGCCAGATACGGAGTTACCTGATTTGAGTTTGGGTGGTTGAAGAACGTTTTAGAACTGGGACATGTATCGGTGGTGGTGCATTATTACTAATTACCAGATGGTGCACGAAAGTACTGGGTTAAATCCCAAACCTCTCTGTAGCGCGTATGGAGTGAAAGTATAACATCCTTTTGACAGTGACTCGTTCGCCGGATTTGGACGTTAAGCTGGCGGCCCCATCGATGTGATTCGGAAGAGCAGGTCTCAATGGGCCGGCACTGTGTTTCACCCTCTCGCTTATTTCATCTCTCGTCTCTTATTTTACTGTCGTCAGTCGATTGGTTTGATACAATCCTCGATCCTTTCTTATTTTGCACTAACCTCTTCATCTCAAAACACCCCTCTCGAAACACGTCCTCCGTTATCTGCTTCATACATAATCAATCCCGCATGTCTAAAAAAAATCACCGACGATCCTGTTCTTCTTTGTGTAAGATTCTTCCACAAACTTCTTTCGTCAGCCATCATTCCCAAAAAATGTTCATTTCGTGGTTTAACTGTCCACCAAATTTTCAGCATCCTTCTATAGCACCACATTTCGAATGCTTCAATTTTCTTTCTTTCCGGCATTCCTGAAGTCCATGCTTCGTTACCATAAAATGCTGTACTCCATACATAGAAATTTAAAAAGTTCCTTGGTCAATATTTGAAACTGCTTTTTCATTAATGTTATTTTTACTAGTGGTATTCTGTTTTTAACACCATTAATGTTTGGGCCATCAGTTGTAATTTTACTTCCTAGTAACAGAATTTATTATTTCTAATTTTGAATTCAATCCCTCTTTTATATATTTAACCTACTATTATTTCTTTTATACTTTTGTCTTGCTTCGATCTGTATTTATTACAGAGTCCTCCGTCATTATTTTGTTCATGTCATTCAATAACTCCGCCATATACTCAGTCCGTCCTGCTCTCAGGACAATGTCATCAGCAAATCCAATTATACCGGTTACTGGCTTTGTGTACACTTAAGCCACATTAAAATTCCTCTTTTACTTCTTTTATTGCTTCTTCTTTTGAAAGTTTAAATCTAGGCTTCAATCAGAACATTGTAGGAGGAAAACTGAGGCTTAAAATTGAAGTTCAGTGCGGGCAAGGTCAGTGTCAAACAAGGAAACCAGAATTAAACTCTTTCCGTCTAATACGACATTTGAGAATTACACTCTAGCTGCGGAGAGTAATAGAGCTGATTTATAAAATTTTGTATCAATTGGCAGTGTTATTGCTCAGCGTGATAATTTCATTCCAACTAATTCTTAATCTTTACTGAAAGACATACCTGAAAAAAAATGAGAAAACATTATAGAGAATTAGTTCATATCCATATTGAAATTTCTTATTTTACCAAATTTTATTGAGACAGCAAATTTTTGTAGTTTAGCAATAGATTTGAGGTCTTTGCTCAAGTAGAATGTGAAGTAGGATTCATTTCTTTTTAACATTTCTACGAAAGATTGAAATGTAACTTGTTTGGTTACTAGCAAACCGATCAATTTCGCTCATCATTCTTAGTTAAATACAACTTTATTAAACAGATAAGAGGGAGCTTATATTCACTTAGTATTTGATTGCTGCTAAAAATTTAAAAAAGAGAGAGTGGCGAAAAGAAGAGAGAGAAAATGAAATTTGAATTGCGTTTCTGATTTCAGAGATTGTTTTGAAACCTCCTCTCTCATCAGATCAAATCACTTCTGCACATATATTTTCATTTACAATGTTTATCTTTGTTTATGTTAATTATTTTTAAATTATTTTATGAATGTCATCATAGACCAAATACGAAAAATATTGAAAAAGTGACCTAATGGCTGAGCGTTAACGCTATGGTTCCGCATTCGGGAGGACGCGGGTTTGAATCCTCATCCGGCTATCCAGATTTGGATTTTCCTTCGTTTCTCCAAGTCACTCCGGTCGAATGGCGGGATTATTTCTTCGAAAATCCGTGGTCCGAATTCCTTCCCGTTCCTTGTCTCCATTCCCTTCCCATCTTTAACGACTTAGAAGTAGACGAGTGTTAAAGCCAGAGGAATATTAAGTAATTGCTACAGTAATATTATTTAGTATTTCTTCTCGTTGACGACTGTGCGATCTCGTTGTAGTCCACCTAACGTCACCAGATGATGCGATTTCGAAGAGGTTGAAACCCGAGGTTTCTTCCAGTGTCACCTCCATGAATGCTTTCATAGTTACGTGTGCTGTTTGTTAAGAAGCACTCAGTTCTGAGTCTTTCCTTAAGTATACTATTCCCTGACGCAAGTAGGTAAGAGTCGACGTTATATTTTACGGATAAGTCATTGGTAGCTTCGACTTGTTTAAAATAAATGCAAAAAATAATCGGAACGCCTGGAATCGAACCGAGGACCTAGCGTTCAGAAGACTAGAGCGTTAACCATAAGCCAACTGAGCTCGTGTAAATAGACAGCTCGTGCAGTGTGTAAACAACCCTATCCTGTCTCGGAAATCAGTTACGTTCAACTGGTCTTAGACAATTTTCCGAAATAATCTCTTTATAATCATTTCTATAGTTTTGTAGACCTAAAAATTCTGGATCTATGAACATTTCCACCCAATGCTTTGCCCACACATCTCATTACGTGTAGTATTATTGGAAGGAATTAGCCAAATCAATATATAAATAAACATCATTATAGTTTTACGCAAATCATTTGGAATAAAATAATCACTGAACCTCATGTTTGCGGCGCTTTATTGCAATTTTGTTCATTGCAACTTTAGCGACATGTTTCACGATCGGAATTAAACAAAAGTATAGCTGGAACCGAATTTCGTTCGATTCGATGGTCGGCCATATCTTGCCGAATATGATAGCCAATCCCGGGACTGGAAAATACATTACTTGACTCAGGATTGGTCAGTAGCCTTTTACTGAAATGTAGGGGAAGATTGATGATCTACCCTGCCAATAAGAATCTTCGATGGGCGGAGTCTTCCTGTTATGTTACAGGCATTGATTTAAGGAAATGAATTACAGATGGCGCTGAATTGAATACCCGCCAATGGGATGGTTTGATGGGCGGAGCTAGTAGATGCGCTAAAGTTTCCTGGGAAGACAAACTCTCCATTGATGCCACATTGTGCAAAATAAGGGACTTAGACGCAGGCGCCCACAGTCAGTTTTTTTGCCAAAGAGTGTACCTATATTTGTCACACAGGCTGACCATAAAAATGTTCTTCTCGTTTAATATATGAAAGCATAATTAATTATTTCACCGCGATCACATTTGCGTAGCCACGTTCGGTAGAAATTAAAACAAACTTACATTAGCTGAGAGTTAAAATATTTCCCGACTTTAAAATTTTGCTAACAAGGCACGAGCTGCCAGGTATTGTATGTGCAAGCTCTAGAACAATATTCTTCGAATACGTCGACCGACTGAATTGCCGCGTAAAGCTGCCAGATTTGCTGGTTTTATGTACGGCTCTGTAGATCAGGATATTTCCTTCAATTCGAACTAGAAGCAATTTCATGTCGACTATGGGTACACTTAGCTTAAACCCTTCTTGTCTGCGGAAGGTTCTGTCAGTGTGTAACATTTATCGTTTCATTATTCAACAGGTCTTAACACATGGTTCTAAATGTCAATTCTTTCCCAAGAACAGCTATTTCGTTGTAGGTGAGTTATCTATCTCTGAACAACCTAAGTTTCCGTCAGTGATATTACACGGTCGTAAGGAAACCGCAAGGTCCTATTGACGTGTCCTTGGTTCTTCTTCACTGATAGTGAATGCTGTTACGAAACTAAGACACGGAACTACGGAAGTACTAAGCACGTGGACGGAATTGAATAACCTGCGCGTTCCCTACAACTCATAACAGAGGACGTTTACAGCCGTAAGTTGAAAGAAAATTTAAGGAAAATGCCTGGCGGTTCCAAAATTTGTTCGTATTTTTTTGCGTATCCAGTGATCCGCCTAGAGCGCTGTTATTGTAATTTGCGTACACACAGAGGGGAACTACACTGGCGGAAATGGAAGTGTTAGACCCAGACGGAAATTTCAGGATCATACCCAGAAAAAAATGATAAAAAAATTGAATTGGATCAGGCCAAGTTCATTCCTTTTAGATGCATTTGTCAGTAAGATGTTTTCCCACTATAAACAAATATACATTCGTGGATCCTTTCCGGCATTGAAACAATAAGTATTGGACTGTCTTCTTGGGGTATGTCTCTCCTTGCCTGCAGGACTTCTAAAGTCAGTAGTTGTACAGTTTGTGCAGGGTGACCATTTGACCCATGGCATCCTAGACCTGCTCAATTGGGGATAAATCTTGGTACCGTGCGGGCCTAACCATGGTCGTAATCCCTTGAAAGGCTTGTGTTTAGTTGACCGCGGTGTGAGGACAGAAGATACCGTTTTGGATGGTGGACATGACTGTACCACCCTATCCACATACTGGCCTTCAACAGCAACCAATCCTGCTGTTGTAACTGATTGCCGCCCAAACTACGACACCAGTGTTGGACCTGTGTGACGTTCTGAAGTCACAGCATTGTGGGCCTTGTCTCCAGTACGCCTGCGTAAATGTTTTCGACTATTAGTTTGACACAGACAGAACCGGGACTCGTTACTAAACGCAGCTGTATAACATTCACATGTTCCTTCAAAATGCAATTGCCGAATTCCTTCCCGTATCGTGTCTCCAATTTTCTCCCGGCTCTAATGGCCCCGACGTAGACGAGCCGTGAAGCCTAAAGCAAAAAAAGGTAAGAAATGTATAATTGAAATTTCACGGATACAAAAGTTTATTTGCAGTATCGTATATAAACGCAATAAAAATCCCAGCTTTTTCCTTACATAACTGACACGTACATAAATTACACATCACTTTATGATTATGCGGCAACTCAATTACATACTTTTACTGTCACTGTTTTAAGCAAAAGATAATTTTTCTCTGTCTAGGTCGTTTAGGCTTATAAATAATTTGTTATTAGAATATATTTTTACTGACACTAAACAACTTACAACTGTAATAGACAACGTCAGTTATTTAGTAAGTATTTATTCTTATGACCTTTTGTTTTTGCTTATGTCTTTACGTCTCGTCGACGTCGAGGTCATTAGAGGTGGGATAGGACGGGGGCAAGCAACGGGAAGGAATTCGGCCATAGCCTTTTTGAAGGAAGCATCCCGGCATTCCCTTGGAGTGATATGGGAAAAACCATGGAAAACTCAAATCTCGATGCCCGGACGGGGATTCCAATCCGTGTTCTTCAGAATGCGAGGCTAAAGCCATTCTTATAACTAAATTTTTTCTTTTATCCGAATACAAATATAATCTAAAATGATGTACCAAAGTCTTTAACAACGTTTTATTTACAAATGATAGAGCACTAATGTCTGTTTCCATACTTTCACGAGTCTAATATTTATATTTTATGCACAGCCTAGCAAAAAAAGTGAAGCACCCATAAGAGAAGGAGAAAACGAAACTAAACTTCACGCGTTTAGAGGGTTTGTGTATTTCATTGATTACAAAATCGAGTCAAATTTACAAAGAACTTTGTTGTATGACCCCACTTATCAGTACGACATTGCACCCCTTTTTGCCTATATTCATGGACTGATTCTGTCGGGAAGGGTATCATAAAAAGATTGTCTCCTTTCCTGAGGCAAGCGGGCCCTCAAATGTTGTAACTGGTTCTTCATATCCTGGATACTTGCACTGGTCCCACACATGTTCTATCGGGGTCAGATCGGGGGATCTTGCTAGTCACTGGAGTACCTCAGCATCACGAAGACGTGCAGTGTGTGG
Source organism: Vandiemenella viatica (assembly GCA_031002005.1). Taxonomy (NCBI): domain Eukaryota; kingdom Metazoa; phylum Arthropoda; class Insecta; order Orthoptera; family Morabidae; genus Vandiemenella; species Vandiemenella viatica. Next base: position 309,832,208 of record CM061921.1, on the reverse strand, counting down.
ACTACCATTGTACTGTTGAAAAATAGCAGCATGAATGGTAACACATGAGGATGTGGGATGGCTGTGACGTACAGTTGTGCCGTCATAGTTCCATAAATCACCATTACCAGCCGTGACCTGAAGTCACCCAACGGCTCCACATGTCATGATGAGTAGCACCGCTGTTCCTATCCAAACACGTTGGGAGAATAGGACCACTACCCAATTCGTCACCACACTATGGGCATCCGAGGTAGTGCAGAGCCGCAATTCCCTGCACTGCAGTTGAATGGCGCCGGATTGTGTGCAGCACGTCCTCACGTGTTATCTCTCGTGCGACAGTATGGTTGTGCCATTTTTTCAGCAGGACAGTGCTAGTCCACACTCTGCACTTGTCTTTATGGACCATCTGTGTGATGTTGAGGTACTCCCACGGCCAGCAAGATCCTCAGATCAGACTCCTATAGAACATGTGTGGGGCCAGCTTGAACGTCAACTCCGTCCCAGTGCCAGTATTCAGTATATCAAGGACCAGTTACAACAGTTGTGTGACAGCTTTTTTATAACACCCTTCCCAACCGAATCAGCTCATACATCCAGGCCATCTACCGTCTTGCTAGGCCTGTCGTAGTCTTATAGGGAAACGGATGTATTGCCATCTGTCTGCGAAACGTGTAACTGTGTTATGTGTGTGATAAGTGTATTTTTTGATGGTGTAATGTGTAGCTTATGAGAAGGAGTTTGGGGACCGTCCCGACATTCGCCTTAGTGGCTGCGGAAAACCGCCTAAAAATAGCAAGTCAGACAGAGACCAGGGCTCCTGCCTGGTCCGTTGTATCTCCCCTATCCGGTGTATGGCACCTCAGTAGAAATACATATTTTATCAATTTTCCTTAACACCAGTTATGCACTGATCGATATATATTTAAGGAAGTGTCACTACCCGAAGTTATTTAAAAACAGTCCAAACTGATTTCCTATCTGACAATCTCTTGGTACACCAGAATGCTTTTATTGGCTGACAAAACATCCTGTGTCCCAGTACTATTTTCCCAATGTATCGTTCCTTACATCAAATGTGAATGATAAAAAACGCAATCTGCAGATAACATCTGTGTTTACCCAAAACAATTTTTTTGTTTACTTTTCGTAATAAGTATGTGACTCGGAATGATTTGTTACAGAGAGAGATATTTTGTATGATTATTCCAGTTCAGTTTTGGGTCCAAATGAACTCCCGATAATTTTAGTGATTTACTGTTTTCCTCAAAAGTTACATTATTAAGACGGAAATAAACTTCTGTCGTATTACTATTCAGCATCAATTTATTTATCTACAACTTAACGAAAGATTCCTCAAGCATTTTTCTCTTCAGTTTTTGGAACTTATCCATATATTTATCTGTTGTTATTAAAGTAACATTATCTGTATGTATTACCGATTTGCAGTTCAAATTTACAGGAAGATCACTGATATTAACCAGAAAGAGGAAAATTCCAGTTGTTACATTCGGTTAAGTTTAGCGTTGATTTTTCACTATTACCATTTGACTTCTGCTTGGAATAGATGTTTCAGTTATTGATAATTCTCCCTTATAGACCAGTTCCCGACCATAGGTTGGGTCTGCTGTTGTATGTATTGTATATTTTGATACATTTTCTGAATTAACCTACTTTGCTGTCTTATAGAATATTACCATTAAATTCTACATGTATTCAAGCTGAGGGGTACTGGTATACCATTTTTACTGTTGTTTGTTTCGTGTATTGTATTGGTTTTGTATTATCTTACGTCTTGTGGGGCATAATTAATGCACGTATGATTCTAATATAATCACAAATCTTTCAAATCCTTCGGTAGCATTCTTGGGATTTATAACTTCTTCTTGCCATTCAGTCTCCTCTTATTTGTATCTAAGCCTTGTAATACTTCTTTCTCCCACTATCCTAAAAAATTTAACCCGTTTTGTGTTATTAAATACATGTCCTACAGCTGGAGTTTAAGCCACGGACCACAATGATCAGACAGTAATGGATCACTAACCTATGTAAAATTATATATATATATATATATACTAAGCGAACATCATTCCTAGTTATCTGGTCATTTATGAGGAAGAAGTCGTAAGACCTTAAGTAGTCACAAATAAGATTCTTGGCTTTTAATTACACTAGCACGTATGTATTAATGTCCCAATACATAATAATCTTGAAAGTCTTGTATCTCTCTAGTAGATATTTTAACTGTTCTTAGCATGTTATAGAAATTTTGATATCTAAATGGAGATAATTATCAACTTTATACTAGAAACATTTTACCAACTGCTTCAAGTAATCTTTCTTTTACGACTCTGTCCAGGTTTAGCTCAGTATGGTGAATATCAATATTGAAATGCTACCCCTCAATCAGCAATTTTATTTCCATAATAATAACTTACTTCTGATTCATCACTGATGGAACATTCCTCTTCTTTAATCCAGTGTTCATTAACAGAATGTCACAGGAATTTTTTTTAAGGAAAGCTTCTAACTCGTTTGGCTTATTTCTTATGGATTGTAAATTTATGTGAAAAATTAGCATTATTAATTTTTCCCTTTGAGCGATGGTTGTATTTTTAATAGCACTACTTACAGACCTTGTTTAATCAGTGTGGCTCCGCACGCTGGATGAGTGCAGGCCCCCACATATCGGCCCTTCTGGCAGCTATCAGGGTGAATGTCGAGATGGTCTCCAATCTTCGCCTCGAACAAAAAATACAGTTATCACACGCTGAACATAGTTACACGTTTCACAGGCAGATGGCAACACTTACCTCATGATTGTGGGGAAACTAAACTCGGTACAACACTAAATGAACACTGAGGCACATCTTGACACCATTATTTATTAAACACAATATACAAAACATCACATTTACTATGTTCGCATTAACATGTGGTCTGTACAGTTTCACTCGGCACATAGTCTCACTGACGACTGCCTCTTGGTAGTTATGCTAGCTCCCACCTGTCCTTAGTTGGCACTCCTGTCGGCTCGATGTGGATGCCATCTGGTAGCTAGGAGAGGTACCACCCACAAGCCACCAGCAACACCAGCTGTAGGCGAAGAGGCGTACTTCAGGCTCCGCCACAACCACTCTTCCCCCAGTGACCTACTCAGGGAGAGTGGGGAACGAGACTCGCTTCTTGCCACCAGCGCTTGTGTCCGCACGGGAGGCCCTCGCGTAGGTCCTGACCGGTCTGTCCATGGATGCCGATGGGTGCGTTGGTGCTGGTTGATTCCCGTCGGTCTGTTCATGATCTGTTTTGGCGAAGAAGGCAGGTTTCAGCATTTCCACTGAGATTGCCTTCTCCGCCCCGTTGAGTTTAATGACGAAAACTCTGTCGCTGATGCGCCTGATGACCTCATGTGGCCCCGTGTACGGTGGTTCAAGAGGCTTCTTCACAGAGTCTACACGCTTGAAGACGTGGGAACAGGTGTATAGATCCTTCAGTAGAAAGAGGCGGGACTGGTGTGGTGAGCCGTTGGTGTTGGCCTGGTGCTGCGGATGTGCTCACGGAACTTCACCATGAAGAACTGAGGTTCCGCTGGGGTGTCTTTAGAGGTGAAGAATTCGCCAGGTAGTCGAAGCGGCGCTCCGAATAGCATTTCAGCTGGTGAGGCCTTCAGATCCTCCTTGTACGCGGTTCGTAGGCCAAGGAGAACGGTTGGCAGCAAGTCCGGCCATCGTATGTGAGTGTTGCACATCAGGGCGGCCTTAAGCGAACGGTGCCAGCGTTCGACGAGTCCATTCGACTGCGGATGGTATGGCGTCGTGCGAATTCGCTTCGCTCCAATCAGACGTGATAGTGCAGTGAAGAGGGCTGACTCGAACTGTGGGCCTTGATCCGTGGAGATTGTAAGCGGAGTGCCAAACTGACAGACCCATTGCGTGTAGAAGGCCGAGGCAACTGTGTCAGCCTATATGTTGCTGAGTGGAATGGCCATCGGCCATCTTGTGAAGCGGTCAATGATGGTGAGGCAGTAACGGAGACTCTCGACCTGCGGCAGCTCGATGAGGTCCAAGTGGATGTGGTCGAACCGGTTGTTAGGAACAACGATATTGAGTGGAGTGAGTCGGTTGTGACGTTGAATTTTTGCTCGCTGACACGGTACGCACCTTCGAGTCCATAGGAGAGCATCCCGTCTGATGCCTGGCCACACGTACCGTTCCTTCAGCATCTGGGCGGTGACTCTGCCACTGGGATGAGAGAGCCCATGAACGGCGTCGAATGCTCGTTGCCTGAGGTTCTGTGGGATGTAGGGCCTTACTCGATTGTCCATCACGTCACAAAAAATGTCGAGGCCATCGATGCGGAGAGACTGCAAGTTGAGGGAGGTGGATTCCCGGAGTGTGGAGAGTTCTTCATCAGCGAGCTGTGCACGGCATATCTCCTCGTGGCTAATCGTCGTGGGCATGGAGATGGAGTTGATGCGGGAGAGAGCATCAGCCACGACATTGTCTTCACCCCGAGTGTGGATTATCTCAGTGGTGAACTGCGAGATATAGTCCAGGTGGCGCAGTTGCAGAGGAGAGGCCTTCTCCGGTCGCTGCGAGAAGGCATATGTGAGTGGTTTGTGGTCTGTCTGGATAATGAAGTGACGGCCCTCAAGAATGTGCTGGAAGAAACGAATGGCCGCATAGATGGCGAGGAGCTCTCGGTCATAGGTGCTGTAACGGGTCTCGGCTGGGATGAGCTTCCAAGAGAAAAAACCCAGTGGTCTCCAGGTACCATCCTGAAACTGTTCAAGTGCGGCTCCGATGGCTGTGTCGGAGGCGTCAGTCCTCAGACAGAGGTTGGCTGACGGCGAAAGGAAGGTTGTTTGAACAGCATCGGCAACACCACGTTTACAGGCAGCAAATGCTTGCTCACTGGCAGGAGTCCAAGGAACTGGGCGCTTGTCATTGCGTTTAGAGTCCTTCAGCAGGTCATTGAGTGGCGCCTGCATCTGTGCAGCACCAGTAATACACCTCCTGTAGTAGTTCACCATTCCCAGGAACCGACGGAGATCGGAGATGGTCTGAGGTCGCGCATAGGACGCGATGGCTTCAACTCTCTCCGGCGGTGGCTTGTAACCAGAAGCATTCACTGTGTAACCCAGGTAGACGACCTCTGTCTTCCCGAGCTGGCACTTCTTAGGATTGATTGTTAGCCTATTCGCAAGGAGGATGTCGAACACCTTGGTGAGATGCTGCAGGTGCTCCTCGTGAGATTTGGAAAAGATGATCAAATCATCGATGAAACAACCAACGAAGTCCAGGCCTCGAAGCAGATTGTCCATGTGGCGTTGGAAGGTCTGGGTAGCATTGCGTAGGCCGGGCGGCATACCAACGAATTCAAAAAGTCCAAAAGGCGTCGTCACTGCGGTCTTTGGAACGTCTGACTTGGCAACCGGGATCTGATGGTAGGCACGGACCAAGTCGATTGTGGAGAAGACTGAGCAGCCATGGAGTCGCTGAAGGATGCTGTCTCCGTGGGGTACAGGATAGCGGTCAGGGACAGTGATCCCGTTAAGCCGCCTGTAGTCCCCAGTAGTTCGCCAACCACCGAGCTTCTTCGGCACCATATGAATCGGGCTGGCCCACTGGCTGTCGGAGGGTCGTATCACGCCGTGATGCAGCAGCAGGTCAAAGTCCTCCTTGGTGGCCTTCAATTTCTCGCCAGTAAGTCTGCGAGGGCGATCAAAGACAGGAGGGCCAGTGGTCTCAATGTGGTGAACCACAGCATTGTCAGACTGGGTGACAGGGACAGCATTAGGCCTCGTGATGTCTATGTAGTGACTGAGCAGATCGCCATAAATCTTGTCCTGGTCACTTCTGCAGGCGGTCTGGGTGATGGTGGAGACCGTATGGATGGTGGCTTTACAGAGTTGGCCCGTGGTCGTCAGCGATGTAAGTGGATCGATGAGGCGCCTTCCCTTCAGGTCCAAGAGCAGAGAGTGTTGGACTAGGAAATCCGCTCCGATGATGGCTACCTTAACATCTGCAATGATGAAGGACCACTTGAATGCTCGGCGTAAGTTAAGGTCCAGCGTCAGGAGTTTCTGCCCGTAGGTATGAATGACGGTCCCATTGGCGGCGTACAGCTGGAAGTCATTCTTCTTGCAAGTACCGGGAATGGAGGCCTTAGGTACCAGAGAGATAACCGAGCCGGAGTCGACCAAGAACCTCATGTTCGTTGTGCGGTCGTGGAGGTGTAATCGGTGCTCCCTGGTGAGGCGGGCGTTTGCGGTGCTGTCGCCGGCCGCCTGAACAATCGACAGCGCTTCTAGTTTCCCGACCGCTGTCTGGATGTGTATGAGCAGGGCGGCTCGCAGCTCCTAGCATTTTCTCCGAAGCGGCGATGATAGAAGCAGACTGTGGCTCTTGATGGGGAGCATCTGCGGTAGAGAGAGCTGCTGCGCTCACTGCTGCGCTCACGCTCGCGGCCACGTTCACTGCAAGCTTCAGATTAGAGACTTCTTCGGTGAGTGATTTGAGTGGATCAACAGGCAGGCGTTCCGGAGATCGTGATTTGGAACGCGTGTGGCCAGCGGCCATGACGAATGTAGAGGCCTGCATCTCGTGTAGCTCGTCCGCGATCTTCGCCTGTTCTTCAATGGAGACGCCCTTCACCAGCTTCAAGCACCGTTGGATTGATTGGGGTAGCAAGGCAAGCCAGCGCACCCTGATGACGTCTGGAGTTGCTCTGCCGCCGGCCAGGGTGGTCATCTGTCTTAGGAGCTGTGTCGGCTTCCTGTCCCCGAGCGCCAACTCAGTGAGGGCCTTGTAGAGCTGGCGGTCAGCTGAGTCTGTCAGCCGGCTGATGATCTCAGTTTTTAGGCACTCGTATTTGTTTTCCTTAGGTGGATCAGTCAGCAGGTCTGCTACCTCCATCATGATTTCGGAATCCAACGATTATATCTCGCAGCATCGGATGTGATGCGGTGCATATAAAACTGAGCCTCGATCTGAATGAACCACATTTGAGGGCAGTGTCTCCAGAAGGGCGGCAGTTTCATGGTGCCGACTGACAACACAGCCGGGGTAGCGTCCGTTAGTTGCAGCGGCGTGGACTGGTCACGTTCGTCGGCTTCAGACAATGGCTCCTTGTTTGCAGCCATGTTCGTCGCTGAAGCTCGCGGTTCGGGCGATTTACTCGACGGAGAACGCTGGATCGGCGTAACACTTATAACATGGCACCACACAATTCAACACTGAGCACAGGATTTGGCATCGGCGCGCGGCAGCTGAGGCACGTGTTCGGTGCTGCGACGGAATCCACTCGCATCACGTCGGGGTCACCAGTTGTGGGGAAACTAAACTCGGTACAACACTAAATGAACACTGAGGCACATCTTGACACCATTATTTATTAAACACAATATACAAAACATCACATTTACTATGTTCGCATTAACATGTGGTCTGTACAGTTTCACTCGGCACATAGTCTCACTGACGACTGCCTCTTGGTAGTTATGCTAGCTCCCACCTGTCCTTAGTTGGCACTCCTGTCGGCTCGATGTGGATGCCATCTGGTAGCTAGGAGAGGTACCGCCCACAAGCCACCAGCAACACCAGCTGTCGGCGAAGAGGCGTACTTCAGGCTCCGCCACATGATTACTGGCAGTAGGTATAAAATGCTTGGCGTCGGAAAGGGCATGCGGCTGTAAAATCATAGCTTCAAATTTGACCATGCAGCTGACCGCAAAATGTTCGGAAAATATTGTGAAGAAGAAGACCGTAGGCTCAATAAATAACTGAAATTCAAATTCATCAAGTTTCAGGGTTCATCAAGAGAGGATTTGTGTCTGGAAAACAGTCTTTATGAATGTTATTTGTACATACTATTGCGAGAATCTGCCTCTATTATAGCTCAACAACGTTTTAAAACAAGGCGCATTGAAGATTTTTACATTCCCAATCAACTATAGGAAGGTTTTTTTTAAAATGCTTTTGTAGTATGATTATTATTGTAATAGTCCCATAAGGAATAAAAAAAAACAATCCATTGCAATATTACTATTTCGTATTTGGGATCCACCTTCGTTATTAACAATACCATACTTATAGAAATAAATTACAGGTGAAGACAAAGAAGGAAATTTTTTGTGGTGTCACGATTAGTGACAGAATTTCAAATTGGCGCGTATTCCGTCTCTGCTGTGGTTGGACAAACAGCCAGCTTCCGTAATGTATTGCTTTGACAATACCGTTGCCCGAGGCCGTGCTAATCTTGGTGATATTCAAATAGGTGGCCCAGTTAGTTTATCACTGCACGAGCGAGAAAGCCCATTTGACTTCAGTTTGTTTCCCTTGTCATTTATAACGTATAAATTACAGTTGACTCGCATAACCCTTCAGACATCCACTGTTTGTTTAAGATAGCATTACTGACATCATTAATTGATTATTCGTTAAAAGTAAAATATTAGCTAATTTCCTTTCTCTCAGCCTCATAGTTAGGCAAGAGGGTAAAGATCAGTTGATGTCAGTTTGATTCATACTCACACCATAGCCGCATGTTCCTAAATTCAATTTCGAAGTTTTCAGTAGTTGATAATTCGACTGCAAGATTTTAGGACGCATCACTAAATTTGCTTCCTCTTAGATATTTCGTTTCTGATAATTGTTCCTAGAAAGGTCAGAATGTTGAAAAATGTTTAAATTATTCGAATGTCTGGCCTCCTACCTGCACCATTGGTTAGCTTCAAAGAATAAAATTTTTGTTAATGCTAGCAATCGACGAAATAAGCAATGGTCAGACAGTTCAGTTTTGAAAGGCTTCCGTTTTGAAGCTCAGGGTGACAAAGTTTTGCTGTGGTTGTGTGGAGTATGCCATGTAGCTCCGTCATTCGGAGTCCGCGTTAAAAGTAGAGGTGGCCTGGATGGCAACCTCAAACTCTGTCACAAGGTCCTAACAACACACAAAATTAAAAAAAAGCAAGAATCGTGAGAAACTGCTAAGAGTGCAAAACAATCCTTAAAATTTTCTAATTTTCATTCAGCTGAAAGCAAGACACCTTAGGTGCATCTAGCAGAGTGGTGGAATGGTGTATCCATCCTTGATTTCCTGGAATCACAGAACAAAATCATGTCTTATCATTCTGGGGAAGGAGGACTGTTTTAAATAGTAATTAGTGTTACGAGTATTAAAGTACCAGTATCTTAGCGGAGTTGTAGCGTTAACGTAATCGTCTAAGCTAGTAATGAGATGGTTCCACATTTTCTGTAAGAAATAGATGTTTCGCAAACAGAATAATAGCTCAAAAATTAGTATCGATATAGAAGATAATTCTCTTGTGGACATTGCGGTTAAATTAAAAAAAAAAAAAATCTTACGTTTTGAACGCTTTTTATATAATAACAAAATCTGAAAGAACATGTACGACATGTAACAAAGGTGACAACAATAATAAAATATCATAAATAATAAGAATAAATAGTACCGTAATTGCAACATGCGCCAGAAGAGGCTAGAGAAATAGATTATTTAGGAATTAAAATTCGAAACGTTGGAGGAATTTGAAGAATGTTACAAGATTTCTTTCGAAAGTGAAATCCTTTTGCCCCATACATTGATCTAGGACAAAGAAAGAATGTCCCAGATCTGTATACTGGTTGAAAAGCACTTTCGCACAAACGAAGCTTCGAAAAAAAATAGTGGATGAGTATTTACAGATATACCTTTTAAGAAGATATTCAAAATTAAATGGAGCAATAACGTACGAAATGAACTTATTCTGAAAATACTTCGTGCAAAAAAGGAATTTATCAAAAAAGCCTTACCAAACAAAGTGTGACGGTGAACCGCAGTTTGAGCCATGTAGAACTGGTATTTTGTTAACCGAGAGCAAAGTGGAAGGGAATAACTAGTGGGAAACACATAAAAAATATTACAGTTTTAAAGTTTATTGCAACGTGTATATGGAGGCAGGGCCGGCGCTACGATTCTCGGGCCCCGGGTAAGCGATCTTAGGCCCTCTCCCCCCCCCCCCCCAAAAGTATTTTTACTTTACACTTTGATTTTTTGTATAACTCAGAAAATTTTAATACAAAAATGTTTAAAATTATTGGTGCAGATTTTAAAATTTGTGTTTGATTTCTATTTATTAGGCACCCAGGCCGGCGGCCCCCCCCCCTTTGGTGGCTCGGGCCCCGGGTACTTTTGCCTCGCTTAACCCCCCCTAACGCCGGCCCTGTATGGAGGTGTAAAGATTAGCACAGGCTAAGTAGAGATTGAGGACCAGGCAGTTCCGCTGTTCACGTTAAAGCACTGCCTTACAACAAGCTCAGGTTCGAAACTTGGGTGTGATGTACTTGCCGTACTGACTATCTCGAAGAATGTTAAGAGAATCCCAAATTTAGCCTCAGTAGTTACACCATTGCTCGCCTCGTTGACTGAGATCGCAAAGACACCATGACGTCATCTCACGCTCGACATGGTATCAAGTGGCTCAAGCCGCGGCAAAGGAAAGAATTTTCATCATTCTGGATTTGCCCAACAAAGTAGGGGAGGTGGCGATGCATTCAGTGCCCCTGATCACCAGCCTGTACGCCAAAACCTCCGTTTAACCCAAAGCTCTCCGCATTGCGTACGGAGCGAAGACATACGAACCGTTGATGGTGATTCGTGCAGTGGATGGGGAGGTTAAACTTGGCGGCGGCCTTGAATAGACTCTTCCTTTACCCTGTTTCATCTCTCATATACAACACAAACAACACTTCGTACACACGTCATCACACACAGCCGCTGGAAAAGTAAATGGTAAACCAAAACAGTTACTTCCGGGCCTGACATTCGGGAGGGCGTGGTTTTAAATTCCCGTACGACAAATCAGATTTCGGTTCCTTCAAAATGTCATGGCCGAATTCCTTCCCGTTCATTGCCCTCCCCCCCCTCTTCACCATCCTCCCCTGGTTTTAATCACATGACAAGTCGTAAAGCTCGAAGCAAAACAAAACAAAAAAGAGGAAGGATGACGTTCCATTTTAAGATATGCAGAATTCATTAATTTTTTAATGGATTGAATGGTCAAAGGGAATGACAAGGTTTAATGTTCGGGAAATAGGCAATTGAGTAGGTGGGCGTAAATGGATAAGTGAAGATGAAGAGATTAAACTGATGACAGAAACGTCAAAGCAGACAAAAAACAATAGGAAAAAAAGAGAAGATACATTGTCAGTAAATTGAAGTATAACAAACTCCATCAGCGTGGAAGAAATTGAAACCGGACTGACACAAATGCAGAATCCGCGTTAAGGCGCCACCGCATTGGATCTGGGAGGTACAACGGTACTATAGCTGTGGACAGAAGAATTGGCGGGTCAGTGTTAACGCGCTGTTGCCGTACTTGGGGACAAACTCGCGATGCGCTCTCTTTCTATCACCTGAAAATTGCAACGCTGTGCGGCCTGTGTTGCCTAGTCCAAGCGGCAGCCCACCCCAAACCTTCCACCTCCCTTTCAACACACAAAAAATGTGTGAACCTGTGAATCGGAGTTTGTGTCAGTGTGAGGGTGAGCTTGCTCGAGAGAGAATATTTTGATTTTAGCGTTTTGCGATTTAAATAATTCGTTTTAGTTATTTATTAATTACAGTAATTTAGTGTCCTAATTTTACCGAACAAAAAGTGCAGTAAATTGTAATAACGGTAATTTAGCAAGAGAATCGTGCTACTAAAAATGGATACTCAGGAAGAGACTTATTCTCCTACTCCAGGTGTTTCCGGACTAACGACTCCAAGACGCACGTCATCGACAGCAGAACCACCGCGGCTGAGGAAGACAACAGAGTTTCGCCGGCAGAGTAAATCTATCATTCACAGTGTATATAAATATTTCAAACTCCTTGTGGACAATGATGGTGAAATTTTGTCTTCTACATGTACGCTGGTAAGAAAAGACTTGAAAAATATGGACGTACTTGATGTTAATGAAATAAAAAACTGTAGTGATTTGTTACCGCAAAAAACAACCATATTGCGAAGAAATTTAGGGAATGTACAGGCTATTTGCGCTGAAGCTTGTGGTGTTAGTTTGAGAACTGTCCAGCGAGTGTGTCGTGAGGGAAAATCGCCTACGTTTGTTTCTCCAAAGAAAAATGTGAAACAATACAGCACTATAACAAAGCTTAACGACTTTGACAGGGACATTGTCAGGAGAACAGTAAACGAATTTTACGACCGTGGTGAGTACCCTACCTCAGAAAAATTAAGAAAAATATTAAAAGAGAAGATAAATTTTACAGGATCTGCACGATCTGTAAGACGCATATTGAACAATATAGGGTTTAAATACAGGCGTCAGAATGATGGTAGGCGATTTTTGCTTGAGCGAAACGACTTAGTGTCCTCAAGAGTCAAATTTTTGAGGAAAATGAGCTCCCTTCGTAGCTCAGGTGACACGCGACCCATTTTTTACTTAGATGAAACTTGGGTAACTCAGAACCATTCTTTAAAAAATATCTGGCAGAATTCAAATCAAAGTGGGGGCTTAAAGGTACCTGTCGGAAAAGGGGCAAGGCTAATTGTTTTGCATGCGGGTTCAGCAAAGACAGGCTTTCTCAAGGAAAGTAAGTTGGTCTACAGATGCAGCAAAACCAACAAATCTGAAGATTATCACTCAGAAATGAATACAACGACGTTTAAAGATTGGTTTCTCAACAGATTTTTGAATTTTTTGGAGGAAGTTTCTATCATCGTCATGGACAACGCCAAATATCATTCGGCAGTGATAAACCGAGCTCCAACAACCAAATCGCCGAAAGCTGATATAGCTGCTTGGCTAACAGAAAAGAAAATTTCGTTTTTGCCTACGGAGACTAGAGCTGAGATGCTGGAGAAGGTTCGCATGAATAAAGAAGAACCGGTGTATGAGTTGGATGTACTTGCAAACGAAAGAGGACATGAAGTAGTCCGATTACCCCCTTATCATTGCCAGTACAATCCGATAGAGCTCATTTGGGCCCAAGTCAAAAGAGAAGTGGCGGAGAAAAACAACACTTTCAAAATCGCCGATGTCGAACGTTTGTTGCATAAAGCCTTGGAAAACGTCACCGTCGAACAGTGGCAGAAATGTGTTTACCATACCGAAAAACTGCAAACAGAAGATTTCGAAAAGGAAGTGGTCCGAGATAATGTAATCGAGCCTCTTATAATCAACCTCAACGAAGATTCAACGACAGAGAACGAGAGCAGCGAAGAAATGGAAGATGATGATGATGAAGAAGAAGGCGTTGATGGAGATGAATAATGACAAGTAAGGTATTAAAGAACATTTAACATATTACGCAATAAACTTATCAATTACTGAGCAACTTTAATAGCTTGTACTTAACAGTTTAAGATACTATAAACATTTGCTGTGTTAATGTTATTTAAAACCCCAAACTCATATTTAACTTGTTTTATTGTTGGTAGTAAGTTACGATATTACTGTTGGATATTATTAATTTTGCTTAAAAACATTTGGCTTTCTAATAATATTCATGATGACAATATAACATTTTTGCTTACTTTTATTATGGTTGATTTTTATAAAAAGAACTGCAGTGGCCATACTTCTTTTCTACATATAAATTTTTGGTATACAGCAATTTTAATTCTATAGTCTATATATATATATAATTTTGTCGTCAATTTTGCAAGTTTTTCAGTGCAGAGGATAACAAAGTATAATTTTGATTTTAGTTGTAAATAAAATTTAATACGTGCTTAGCCACAAATAAAATAAAGAAGAGTAATTCAATACGTTTTCTTAATTTCTCGAGAAAGTATTCTTCAGTTATATCAAATGCATTTACACGAACATAACTTTCTTAACGAAATGACATAAATCAATATTTTATCACAAAATTTCGATTATAAATTATTTAAAATACAGTATAAACTATTACTTCAAGTAAAAAGGTGAATACAACTGTTAAGCGCGTGGTTTGGCAACGGCGCATTCTAGGAGACCCGCCAATTGTTCTGGCCAGCACTATACTCTTACCCAGTAGTCCTGATTGCGATTTTTCTGCGGTTTTCCATAATCGATTGGGCGGAAGGTCCCCAATTTCCGCCAGTGGTGAAGAAAGGAGGAAATAGCGATAACTGAAGAAGGAAGACATGGTTGCTAGTTGCAGAAGCTCCAGTGTTTATTCGAGTGTCTCTTTGAAGTGTAAAGTTTCTCTAAGTGTTAAGAGGGTGGAGCTGCTCGTCCATTCAATGTTAACATATGTATTTTAACTGAAAACTTCTGTGGTGCGTTAGGCGCTGTTTGGACGAGGTTAATCTATGAGTACGGGACTTCCCGTCACCGACATGCTATGACGTGTTGCGTGTATGATATGCGCGTTGGACACTTTTTTGATGGGTAAAATCTTATGAGTTCGCGTCACCAACATGCTAATGTTAACAGTGTATCTGTAGCTATAAGTATGACGTGTTGCGCTTGGACAGCAGTGAAAGTATAGATTATACTTGTATCTAACAGATAAAAATGAATGTTTGTTTGTTTGGTTTTTTGTTATTTATACAAACACACATTTTTATCCGATTCTGATAGCACTTAGCACACGTATACGTCGAAACAAGGCCGTCTGGTAGCTCAGTGGTTAAGGCGCTCCGGTCGCGGGCTCAAATCCCGTGGTGGCCAGGAATTTCTAGGAGTTCTATTTGATTATACGAGCTACGCCGGAACGTTCGGTAGTTCTGATTCCACTTTAAACTGTAAGCATCTGAAGAAAGGAATTGGCCTTCCTACCTCTGACGCAATAGGAAGATTCAACCATCCTTCGGGTTGTGGACTTAGTTAGAATTTTAGTCTTTAGAGGTGTTGGCCGATTTTTGGATGGCTAAAATATGAGTTCGCGTCGCCGACATGGTAATGTTAGGAATATATCTGTAGCGGTCTGATGGTTCAGTGGGTAAGGTGTCTGACTGGGGATCGAAAGATCCACGGTTCGAATCCCTGTCTCGGCGGGGATTCTCGCAGGCACTTAACCCGACCTTCACCTCTGGCACAGCCTACTGTGTAATGTGAAGTACGCCAGAACGCTTCCGTGGTTCGGATTCCACGTTAAACTGTAGGTTCCTTGTACCTGGTAGCACTACCGGGTTAGGGTAAGGCGCCTAAGACAGAGGCGGAATGTGCAACCAATAAAAACACTGCCACGAGGTTATTACGACCACTCGGAATTATTATTATTTACTATATCTGGAGCTATAAGTATGTGTTGCGTGTAATATATTCATAGTTTTAAGTTTTCACTTCTGTCGGCAGTCCCCAATGACTGCAAACTTTTTTTTTTTTTTATTTAGTTAATAACCTTCCCTATCAAAGGAACCGTTAGCTACGTATACTTCAGGCGCCTGTAGACATTGCAATTTACAAACCACGTAACTAGCAAATTCAGATTAACAGATTTTTCTCAAACCCCTTAAAGATAAATGTTCAATGACTTACGTCAAGATATAAGTTTACGTTCCCGATATCGTTTTTACAAAAGCATCATCCTTATGCCATGACATCCAAAGTTTATCGTGGGTTACAAATTACTGAAAATATTTTAATTTATATATCTGGAGGCACACGTAATGCAGTACAGGTTGTTACCAACATGTTACTCAATGCTAAACATCATGCTACTGTCAATCCCTAGTGCCAGCACGATACAACCATCAACGTTTTGAACTTTATTTGGCCGATAATAACCCAGACGACAAATTTAAGGTATGCATCGAAATCTATTTTACATGTAAGATCTCCAAACTCCGTCGTTAAAAGGAAACTTCTGCTTGTAAAATAGGCTACGGCATATGTGTTGCTTATTGTAGCTGATTATCTTAAAAATACATATCACGAAAATTTTATAGAAAACAACAGTAAATAAAGAGTGGCGGTCTATGTAGAAAAACAAAAAGAAAAACGAAAAGGGGGCTATATTCATTCATAAAATGTCTAGCAGCTAAAAATACCAAGAAATTAATACACACAAACAATTGTTTATAGTAATATTCGATAAACCAGCTTGCGTTTCTTGGCCACATTCTGCGCTTGGAGAACGTGGCGGAGCTACTGAATTGCCAAAAGGCATGGACTCAAGTTGTCGGAAATCCCCTGAAGAAATATTCAGCCCTGCTTCCTCTAAAGCCATCCATAATTGCTAAAGTGTTGCCAGTGCAGAACGTTGTGTATGATCTGACATTTGTCATGTACCAGATACGTTCGATTGGATGATTGGATTCATGCCTGGCGATCTGGGTGTCTAATTCATTTCCCGGAATTGACCAGAACGTTCCTCAAACCAAATCGTGAACGATTCAGTATCATGGCGCATTGTCGTCCTGGAATAATTCATGTTTCTTTGGGAACATGAAGGTCATGAATGGCTGCAAATTGCCTCCAAGTTGCTAAATATAACCATTCCAGCCCATACCAGGATGGAGTCACCATCAGCTTACACAGTGCCTTCCTGACAATCTGAGCTCGTGGCCTCATGACTCATCTTACCACTCAGTCATCAGGGGTCCAACCAATAAGTTCACGAGAGCAGGAGAGGCGCTGCAGCCGGTCCTGGTTTCTTAGGACAGGACTCGCGTGTGTCTTCTGCTACCATTTCACATCAACGCCAAAGGGTCTAACGCAATAAGACAGTGAAAAGTGTCCCTGGCTCATCCCGTTCATGGTGCATACCAGTTCATAGATCTTGGTTAACATAGCCTTCGGATCGATTTTTATTTCAATGCCGCCAATCTAGGGGGCGGTACGGGGGTGAATGTGCCATTGGGGCCTAAATGCATAACTCGTGAAATCAATGCGGGAAAATTCTGAAAAAAATCAGGCACGTGTACATTGCTACAGGAAATATCTAGTACTTTTTTGGAATTTTTTAGCGCATTTTACAATGTTTTATCGCAATTAGTTTATATCGAGTTCCTAGTAAACAAAGTCATTTCGTGGAGTGACAACGTTTAGATTTTTACTGTAGAATCATCTATGGGCACTATATCTACGTTTTAGACTTCAGACCTGTCCGAGTCATGAAGGAAGGAAATATATGGAGGAGAAGTGACGGTAAATCTGTGAAGCAGGCTCTAAACTCTCGCGCATTCACAGTGGCGGCAGCGGCGATATTGCGATCCCAAACAAATGTCAGATACTGTGATTATTTAATTTTGTAATGTGTATAAGTGTTTTATAATGCCATCTTGTGTTGCATACGGTTGCACAAATAGGCAAGAGAGGAAAAAACCTGGAATATCATTTCATAAGTAAGTTGAATTCTAAGTATCGTTGTTGAAGTGGGTGGTAGGTTTTGCAAACTTCGGTGCCTGTCTATAAATATTTAGTCATAGCTCTCAATGGGATTACTTTTTTCTCAAATTTTTGTTGGTGTAGTGTAGAAAATCAGCATACCTTACTATTTTGCACATAATAGACTAGCATTACTTTTTAACGAGTGTTGAATGATGAGATTTAAAGGGGTGTGTTTTACATCGCGATTTAGCGAATTTAGTATTGCGCTTTCTTTCGTCACGTTGCAGTTTATACTGACAGTGTATGATGAAATTAAATGTGTTAAATTATGCTATGCAATCTAGGAATCTTGATGAAGCAAACGATGTTGTTACTGCAAATACAGTTTGCGATTCAAATACGCGTGTGTGGGTATGTCTACATAGTTTGATTCTGTAGCGGCAATTTAATAGAGATTGTGGTTAGGTCTAAATGCAGTCTGTACCAGAATGGTTTTGTTGTTCCATAAGGGACAAAGAATTTATCTATTACTGTTAGTAATTTCATGAGAACCAAGTTAGTGACAAAACGTGTATCGCGATATAAACTGGTTCCAGGTATTCCCAATTAAGCTTACGATGTATGGTAAGAAGATAACTATTTTTATTCTGATCTAGGCCGCATTTCAACTTAACCACAAGTGGTAGTAAAAAAACTGAAATATCCATTCTGCATGTCCACCATTGTGGCTTTGGCAGAATTACTTTTTGATCCAGGCCGCATATCAACCCAATCCAAGTATATCCCGAAAACTAAGCAAGATATCTAAAAATTTTATTCTTTATTTTAGATTTGTCTCGTCGTGTTACATAAGAGTCGATCATTAAATTTGACTTTTGCGAAATGTTTCTTCTGCATTTCAATTCAAGACACATCACTTTTGATACAGTATATCTCGAGAACTAGCCGAGATATCGAAAATTTTTATTCTTTATTTTTTATTTGGCTCGTCTTTGTAAATAAGAATCCGTCATCAAATTTGACTTTGACCAATTTTTTCTACTGAATTTCAACCAAAAACATTTCACGTTTGAGACAGAATATCTCGAAAGCTAAGCTAATTTTTTATTTTTCTCATCGAGTTTCATAATAATCCATCACCAGATTGCGGCGTTACGTTTATCCTAGAGTCCCTTGAGGTTTTTGTACATATACCCCGTGTCTGCATGGGATCGGCCTAGCTCCCAACTCCTCCTCCGCCCGGCTTCACTTCAATGCATGGTGAAGGTCTCTTGCGTCGTCTCCATGTATTTCCTTCTTCCATGGTCCGAGTGGTGCAACAAGCGAAAAAAGATAAACACTTAATTTGATGCCATCGGGTTGCCTATCTTGTAGGCGCTCAAGACGGACGAGCTTAAGTGGTTTACGAAGGCTTGGCATAGTGTGATGGTCGCCATGACGGTAACTATTTCATAACGGACTGATTGCTGATCGTCGAAGCTATTACAACGATGAACTCGATGAAGTTTTGGGGCAGATAGAAAGGCAGAGAAACGTAGATTACACTTTGGAGACGGAGGACATAGAAAATTAATGGAACCGACGAAACAGGCTCTTTTCCGCAGTAATATCTGAAGATACAGACGATTTTCCGAAAATGTCTGAAAAAATACCTGAAAATGCTATTTACGGGCTCATACCAATTGTCTCAGGCTGTTTCATATTTGGCAGTAATGTTAAACGATGATAAAACAATCAATCTCAGCTATTTGAAAGAGAAGGGCAACATCGCCAAAGTCGAAGTTTTTTTTTTTTTTTTAATTTATTTGGCCTTTGGTATAAACCATACAGCCAGCTTGGTTACAGTTTGGTTATTTCTACAAGTGGGTTTTTAATAGTTTTGATGTCTGGTTTCATTTGATATACGTTCATCTACTGTGCATCATAGATCACTTGCTCAATATAACCCAATATAATACAATATAAATACAATATAAAAAACAATAATACAATATGATACAATAGTTCGATAAAATACAATATAAAATTCATAACATACCGTTTTAACATAAAATATTTACAACTTAAAATACAATATATAACATGCATCATGTACATACAAAATTCAGCATACAAGTTTTGTAAATTGTTCCAGTGGTTACATGTACCCTTAAGCCACAGTTTAGAATACACAGCCTTTGGTACAGAAATCAACAGACTGGTTATCTTTCAATGTAATGTGGGTTTTAGAAATGAGAATGTCATATTTCTATGTTGTTTCTTATTGCAAAATTGAAGAGAATCATGAAGATTTCCGTCCTATTTTCGTGGAGAAGGGTCTGCATCTTGGAAGGGAATACCACACCGTGTTTAGTCAGTTCTTCTATTAATTCAGTTGATTCTGCCCAGCGGCGTCCACAGGCAAAAAATATATGATCTACGTTCTCGACACTAATGCCATCACATTCACAAATGGGGGAGGTGATCGCATTAATCCTAAAGAGGTGGCTCGCGAAGCGTCCGTGGTTGAATTTGAGCCTAGAGACAAAGGTTGTGATCTTCCTTGAGATTTGGATGTTGTCATGCCAGTGTGAGCGTGGGATAGTTGGATGGATTTTTCTATAGTATTCACCTTTATGTGTGTCTTTTGACCGCCACTCTCTGTCCCATTCTAATCTGGTTTTATTGCGGAATATAGGGGTCAAGTCCGACGCCGGAATTTGTTTAATTTTCTCACCATTGAGTGCTGCTGCCTTAGCTAGTCGGTCAGCTACTTCGTTGCCTCTTATTCCTGCGTGACCTTTGGCCCATATAAATGTCACTTCCGATCCTTTATCTCTGAGTCTTGCTACTAGCTGTACAATATCATATATCAGCCAGCTTCTGCCGTTGTCCGCCGCCAGGTTAGATAATCTCAGTAAAGCAGATTTGGAATCTGATATGATGATTAGTCTGTTCGTCCGCAAATGTAAGCCGTATTCTAGGGCTTTTAAAATGGCTTGTAGTTCGGCGGTATAGATCGATGCCTCTTCCGGGAGTTGATATAAGCCCCTCTTTTCATTAGCAGGGTCTGCGAAGGCGCAACCCACCCGATTTCCAGATTTAGAGCCGTCTGTGTATAAGCATATGGGGTTATCTGCCAGCTTTGTAATGCGGTCCTTTAAGATTTTTTCATTGTGGTTGCCTTCCGCTATAAATTTTGTGTCTAGGATAATGTCTAGTCTTGTCTTACCTCTCGATAGTCTGTGCAGATGTACCGGAAGGAGGCGTGATCTATAGATTATGTTGCTATATTTTTTAACTTCTCGGAAGGCGGTTGTTAGAGTAGGGGCCGGCTTCTGTTTCCAGTACCTCCGTTCCGTGTATTGCATTGTGAGAGCAGATATTTTTGCAATAAGTTGATCATCCTTTACTTCGAGTAGTCTTAGGATGAACTTCCGCCCCAGAAATGCCCTACGGATGTGTAGGGGTGGTTCTAAGCATTCCACCAGCAGTGCGTTTGTCGGGGTAGATGTCATGGCTCCGGTGCATAGTCTAAGTGCACGATACTGGCATCTGTCGATGTCGGTTAGTAACGATTTAGAGGCAGAGCCAAAAAACATGTTGCCATAGTCGAGATGAGGGCGCACTAGGGCTCGGTACAGCATTAGTGTGATCTTCCTGTCTGCACCCCAAGCTTTACCTGTCACTGCTCGAATGATGTTGATTGCCGCTTCGCTCTTCTTCAGTATGTGCCGAATGTGAGCTGACCAAGCCAGGTTAGGGTCCAACCTTAGGCCGAGGTATGTAACAATTTTTTTCACTGGGAAGTTAAAGGGTCCCAGAGAGATATTTGTCATCTGGGGCAGTCTGTGTCGTGTAAAGACCATGACGGACGACTTTTCAGGGGAGAGATCAAGGCCGTTGTGCATCATCCAAGTCGCCAGCCTATTAGTGGTTGCACTTAATGCTCTTTTACAGGCCTGCAGTGATAAGAAGCTTGTATAGATGCATACATCATCCACATACTGAAGAATCTTTACGTTCGCCATTATGTTCTTGTGCAGGTCGCTGGAATAAATATTAAACAGTAGTGGGGAGAGGATCGAGCCCTGAGGTAGACCTTTGGATGTCAATCTTGGTCCATAGGTCTTGTTCCCCTCACGTATGATCACTATTCTATTCTCGAGTAGGGCAATTAGGTTGTCTATGAATCTGTCTGGGA
The DNA here is from genome assembly GCA_031002005.1 of Vandiemenella viatica. NCBI lineage: Eukaryota > Metazoa > Arthropoda > Insecta > Orthoptera > Morabidae > Vandiemenella > Vandiemenella viatica. The sequence continues at coordinate 309,810,779 of CM061921.1, read as the reverse complement.
TCTTCATTCCCCTTAGTTTGTCAGCCAGGATAGGAAGAACTACATTGTCGTATGCTTTTGTAAGATCGGTGAATAGTGCGGTTAAGTAGTGATTGTTTCCATAACACAGCTGGATATCGGTGACTAGATGAGCCAGGATTTCGTTAGTCCCCTTACCTCTTCGAAAACCTATCTGTAGGTCTGGCAATAGGCGGTTATGTTCGATGTACCATTCCAATCTTTCTTTTATCATTCGCTCCAGGGTTTTCAGGGAGCACGATAGTAAAGAAATTGGGCGAAATGACGAGCTTTCTGCGGGGTCCTTGTTTGGTTTTAGTATTGGTACTACCCTTATTGTTTTGAGGGACGGTGTGTAGGTTCTAGATGTCCATATGTTATTCATTATTTGTAGATAGATCACTTTGCCGTTTTCGGGTAAGTTGCTCAGCATGGCGTAATGAATTTGATCTGGGCCCGGGCAGGAGTTTTTTGTTTTAGTAAATGTATTTTCTAGCTCATCGAGAGTAAATGGTTGTAGGAGAGGGTGGCTTGTATTACTATACCGTGAGGGAGCTGGTTCTACACTACACCAGTCCGGGGTCAGAGACTTTAGGAGGTTCATGGCGGCGGTCTGTGGGATTTGAGTGTGATGGCTGGTTGACCTGTCCCGAACTGCTCTAATCTGTCTCCATACCACTGTCGGAGGGGTTTTTGAGTTTAATGAGTTGCAGAAATTTACCCAGTTTTCTCTCTTCTTCTTCTTTAGCAGTCTTTTTGTAATTGCTTGCGTCTTATTGAGAAGAATGAAGTTGGATTCGGTGGGTTGTTTCTTGTAACGCGTCAGTGCTAGTCTCCTATCTCTTATGGCTTGGTTACATTCCTCGTCCCACCACCTGCAATAGGTTCTCCTTTGTGCGCGTCTTGTCTTGGATTCCGGAATGGTTGCTGCAGCCGTTTCTTCCACTATTGTCACAAATTTCGAATAGTCCTTTTTGTTGTCCCCTGTCAGTTGAAGGTTTTTGAATTTCTCTGTAGCTATCTGTTTATATTGGTGCCAGTTGGCTTTTTTAATGTTCCATCTGTAAGTAGGTGTTAGCACCTGGTTGTCTTCTATCTGCGCTGGTGTTGACATCAAGATAGGGTAGTGATCAGAGCCCGACGGATCTGATGTTGTTTTCCAATCGAAGTAAAATGCACACTCTGGGGAAATAAGTGTTATATCTACAACTGATTTTCTTCCTGAAGGTCGTTGTAATCTTGTCTCAGAACCGTCATTTAATATGACCAGGTTCAGTTCGTCTATGAGTTCGGTAAGTACATTTCCCTGGCGACAATTGTATTCGCAGCCCCAGCTCTGGTGATGGGCGTTTAAATCCGCCATTATTAATATGGGGGGTGGTAGTTGGAGCAGGATCGATCGGATTTCTCGTTTTGTAAGACGAGCATTTGGAGGCTTATAGCATACTAATACGGTCATTTTCCCGAAGTCGAAATTGATGTTAGCTGCGCAAGCTTGAATGACAGGTTCATGTACGTTTAGTTTTATTTCTTTGTACTGTAAGGTTTCTTTTACCATTAAGGCTACTCCGCCGTACCCGTCCTCCCGGTCTGCCCGTATGATGTTATATCCTGGTTTCAAAAAGTTGGATGTTGGTTTTAACCATGTCTCTATTAGACCCGCAATCGAGATGTTGTGTTCATATAAGAGGTGGAACAGATTTTCCCTGTTTGAGTGGATAGACCGAATATTCCACTGCAGTACTTTATTGAACTTGGCCATAAGGGGAGATATCTATCGAGTCGCTGATCAATTTGGTAATGTTTTCTCTTATTGCCTCTCTTGGTATTGAGCTCTCGCCAGGTTGAATTTTCTGTACTAAGGTGATGATGAAGTTAATTATTGTGTCAATTAGATAGTCCTTGCCCAGCAGGGTTGGGGGGCCTCCTCCTTCGATTACAGAATTAGATCTGTTACTTGATAATGGTTCTACTGTTCTTTGGTTCGGTATTAGGTATTGCTGGTAACCCTTCCAGCTGTCGCTATGCTTCGGTATAGCTGTCTGTTGAGGACGGACACTTCTGTAGTAGCTTCCGGATGTAGTCCTGGAGTCTCGTCTACGTGGTTCTGTATTTGTGCTTTGGTATAGCTTAGGGGGATTAGGTTGCGCTTCTATGCTCTGAGGCTGCAGGGGTGTCCCCTGGTTGTTGGGTAGTGTCGGAAATTGGGAAATGTCTCTGGTGTCGGGTGGCGGAGCTGCCGCGGCCCTAGCGTAGTGACTATTGTCAAATGAGGCCAGTGCCTCCCGATAGCTAATTTCTTGAAAGGCCATCCTACTTTTTATGGCTTTCTGTTTCATAAATTCCGGGCATGTTTTATCAATGGCCGAATGGGGGCCTGCGCAATGCAGACAGACGGGTTGAGAGGGGTTTGAGCAATTATTGCTATCGTGTGAGCCGCCGCAAAGCTTACAGCGCGTTTGGCTACGGCATTGTTTGCTGTTGTGTCCATAGCGAAAACAGTTAAAACACTGAAGAACCGATTGTACATATGGTTCTACCGGGCAGCGGACACCATGGATTTTTACATTCTCAGGCCTTCTCTGGGACTTAAATGTAATGGCACAAACCGGCAAGGCTTTCTTTGTAGTCAAACCGTTTTCGGCCGTGTTTTTGTAAAACCTTCTTATTGCAATTACTTTAACTGGGCTACAAATGACTGCTAAAATTTCCTCTTCTGTTAGTGACGTCTCTATGTTCCTGATTATTCCTTGTCTAGTAACTAGGTGGCTCGGAATATATGCTTCCAGATTGTGTTTAGGGAAAACGTTGCTTTTCACTAGATCATTGGCTGCCGCCGCTGTAGATAGTTCTATTTTAATACGATTTTTTCCTGAGGGGAAAATGTTAGTAATACTGTTATAATAGTTTCCACTTTCCGACCTGAGTAACTTCCCTAAAGACATTGGGTGCAATCTACCAACATTTTTATCAAGGCTTTCTACTATGATAACAAACGGACCGTTGTCATACAACTCGTAGTTATTGCTGCCAAGCCTAGCGGGTTTGGATGGGGATGTCACTTTACTTACGCCGTTCTGCGATGTGCCCTGTTGTGGTGTTGTGGTTGTGTTCTCGTCTGCTCCGGGTGCCACCGTTGACTGCACTTTGGAGACGCGTAGAATTTTTTCCGTCTTCCCAACGGGCTGATGGTCGTCTTGATCCCAGCTGGGGCGTTTCGTTGGTCTAGTTCCTCTACACACATGGAGAGCTCGTCGGCTGTTACATTCTCCGTCACTGTTTGTATTGCATTTCTTATCGCTGCTGGTAGCTCGTTGTTGTCGTCTGGCTGGGGGCTTGGGTTCGTTGGGTTTTCTGACCGCGTACCACCTTCACCATAATTCCCACCGTACATGGTGGAATACGGCGCCTCCGCTGCCGGTTTGGTAACGATTTACTTAATCGGTGTTGTGCTTGAATAACTATTGCAATAAACACACGGAAAGTTAACGTTGGCTGAGCGCACGGTTTGTGATAGAGTTAGCTTGGCACACAAGGAAAGTTTCGCGCACCAGGAAAACTGATGTTCACCGTACCGATGCTCGAACTGAACCCAAAGTCGAAGTTCGATCACGCCATATTAACGCCAAGACGTACAGATGCTAAATCGATTATTCGCCGAACTCCGCAGGTTACACGGGTATCAAGCGATACTACTGCGAATGCGCTAACGGTAGCAGAACGATAGGATGCTGTTCTCATGTAGCTGCAGTAATTTATTACCTTTCAAGTGCTCGATACTTATCCTAAAATTTTCGACCGTCTCAAGTTCTAAGCAGGCTTTTTGACGACGTTCATGCAAATCCTGTCATAGAAACGGATAGCGACGAAGATTAAACTTAAGGAGGAAAAATGTTGTTACGCACTGTGATTTTTGTTTTGAGTGCTTTACACTGCAAAAAGATTTTCTTAGCAACAAATGCCTGAAAAATATATTAAGTTCTTCTTTTTCGTGGATTCTTTAGTAGCTTTTATTAATCCTATAATCCGCTCCTTTCATTTGACAAACAAAAATCTTAGAAATCCACAAAATAATATTTCAGCACCCGTCTCACAACTATGACGCGCGTACCCACCGTAAGTGCCCCTGTGTGGTAGAAAACCCCATGGCATCAAATTCAGTGTTTATCTTTTTTCGCTATGTTGCACCACTCGGACAGTTCTGAAGTCTGAACCGTAGATATAGTGCCCATAGATGATTCTACGGTAAAAATCTAAACGTTGTCACTCAACGAAATGACATTGTTTACTAGGAACTCGATATAAACCAATTGCGGTAAAACATTGTAAAACGCGACAAAAAAAAATTAAAAAAGAATACTAGATATTTCCTGTAGCAATGCGCACGTCCCTGATTTTTTTCAGAATTTTCCCGCATTGATTTCATGAGTTATGCATTTAGGCCCCAATGGCACATTCACCCCCGCAGCGCCCCCTAGAGTGGCGGAATTGAAATAAAAATCGATCCGAAGGCTATGTTAACCAAGAACCATCAACTGGTATGCCCCATGAACGGGATGGGCCAGGGGCACTTTTCACTGTCTTATTCCTCTAGACCCTTTCGCTGCACTGTCTGCATGGGCACATATGTCGTCCGTCCAACATCGAGTATTGCTGTTGTATGATGCAGTGTCAACACTGATACCCCGACATAGGTCACTAGTCTCGGTCTTAAAATAGACGTGGTCGGCCACTGCGTTATTCATGACGGGAGGTAATGTCGGAAGTCACATAACCACGGCATACTCTTGGCACTGTGAATAGAGGAATGTTGAATACACGAACAAATTCAGAAATTTGATGCTTCATGCGCCTAGTGCCAACCACCATGTCGCGTTCATGTCAGTTTATGTTGTGCGTCCATAAACACGTCAAAAAATGTTTAACACAATTTACGAAAGTACAAACGAAAGCCTCGATACTGTAACGTACATTCCTCGGTGCTACCGCTATCTTCCTATTCCATGACTTTCGGCACTTCCCAGTGTTGTTTGCCCTTATTTCATACTCAGTGCAGATAAGTTTGAGATTTAACCAAGGTTTAGGTCCTCAACATTGTTATAAGAAAAGGTAGGCAGTTCTCTAATATTACCTTTTGTCGACAGTTCACCTATAGTCGACATGAAATCTTATTAAGTTTGAATTTAAGGAACGACGATGCAGAAAACCGTGCATAACTCATCAATTTGAATGGAATCACGTGTTCGGTGATGGCCTCGTCAGTTAATGGTGAACAGCTGTTGCAGACGGCAGAGCTTGTGCTTATCATATTCAACAGATGGTACTATGCTAATGAAATCGTAACGTCGCACACCGATTCAGAATTAAAATATAGTGGACATTTGAACTTAGTAACAATATCGATCCCAAAAAAATTGCTTTAGATAGCATTTGCTATGTCGATCAGTAATTGTTATGTTCAATTTTTGATAAAAATGCGTCATTCATATTTCAATATATATATGTATACCCTACATATATATTAGAAAATAATGTATTGGAGAAAATCGATTTTTTTAATTTTTTTCGCGGCCTCATTTCAAAGTCTGGAATCCAAACCTTATACAATCGAAGTACGTACCTATCCTACTTAATATTAGGACATGAAAATTTCTTACGTATCCTTGCAGCTTTGACTGCAGGGCGCGAGTGAAGTTCAGGATCAAAATATAATGGAGATACGAACTTAAGTTATAATATCGATCCAAAAAGAAATTTCTTTAGATAGCATTTGCTATGCTGATCAATAATTGTTATGTTCAATCTTGATAAAAATGAGTTCTTCACATTTCAAGAAAATATGTTAGAAGAAATGTATGACAGAAAATCTATTTACTTTTTCACAGCCCTGTCACCGAGTTAAAGTAAGGGGACATCCATAAATTACGTGAGGTGAGAGACTTCGTGTGATCTGGTCCGACCCCTCCCCCCTCTGGTGAGATCAGGTCCCGTGAGCCCCCCCCTCTCCTAGCTACATTTTGGCCTCCTGTGAACCCCCGCTCCCCCCCCACGTAGCCCTACGTGGCTTTGGCTCTATCCCCCCTCCCCCCACGTAGCACGTAGCTTTTTTCTCTTTTGATTCCAGAAGACATTTTGTACTGTTTTCTCTTGTCAGACGATTGTAAATTACATAAGGAGATAATTAACTGAGGGAAATAAATATTCACATGCAATTGTGTGTTCTATTCCTCATTTTAACTGTGAAAAATGTTATGAAAGGAAAGCTACGTGGCCTGGCTCGGAACCCCGCCTCCCCCCAACGTAGTCCAGCGTAGCCTTCCAGCCCAACCCCCCCCCCCACCCTGGACCGAGCCACGTAGTTTGTGCACGCTCCCTAGGGATCGCCCTCGCAACTTTTTAAGACTTTTTTTTTTAGGCCTCGCCCTCCCAAAGTCGGTTACACCCACACTTTTCGACGAAATACCCCACTAAAATCGACTTTCGCGTCATTTGTAGACTTTTTTTTTTAGCTTTCGGTGAGATTTCACCGGACCCCCTACTTCACCTCACGTAATTTATGGACGCCCCTTAAAGCTCTTGCTTCCTACACAAAAAGCGAGATGAGCTTAACTTTGTGGCTATGTTTCATTTTTAAGTGCTTACACTCCTATCAGCTAGTAGGAATACGTGAGGAAATGGCAGCATAACGAATCCTTCTTCTGAAACTTATTTTATGCCTTGATTGCTTTCAGTCCTACTAGCTGCTACATATTCTGTTCATCACTTTTGAAAGATACCATCGACCAGTAGCAGCTTCAAATTTCTCATAAATTATTATTATTTCTTCAGTCATTACCCGCGTCCTCGCTCCTAAAATCCTGCTTCATCTCTATTTTGCGCCAAATTTTCTTTAATCTTCACAATTTCTTTTTAGTTATTTTCTTTGTCTTTGTCTCGTTTCTTTCACTGAAGTACCAAAGATCATGGTGTGGGAAGATTTTTGCCACCATGAGATATGTTAAAATTTTTTTGATTCAATGTGCAGGTTATTAGTGGGGCCAGTTTTACCGTAAACGTGAATAGCACTGCTGGTTGGTTGCGATGCATCTCGTGGTTTGGACCTGTGACATGCGATTTCTTTTTTTTTTTTTTTTTTTTTTTTTTTTTTTTTTTTTTTTTTTTTTTGCGATGAATGATGGATTTTTATTACTTGGTTCAAAAATCGGGACATTTGGCATCCCGATGGAGGGTAAAGCGGGACGTATCCCGAGATCCCCGAAAATCGGTAAGTCCCGCGCAAATCGGGACATCTGGCAACGCTAGTGCCTACTCTTTTCTGGAGACGATTCAGGACCTTTACGTTCCTCAATTTCTTGGTCTGAGTGACGTTATATGCCTCAAATTTCTCTTATACATGTATATCAGCAATAGTAGCTAACACATTAAATTTTGTTTCGTTCCCATTCTTAGTTTGGAAGTTATTCTCTCTCTGATGATCATCAAAACTCTAAAGTACATCCCGTAGTCGTAGAAATCTGAAATTTGGTACGCAAATAATGATTTTGCCAAGATTATAAGAAATAATAAAATTCCGTATATGTACCCCTTTATCTACCACAAACGTGAAATCGCTTTCTACCCTTATCTCTAGATGCCTCAGATTTACATTACAGACAGAGCTTATGTTTTAAATTTTACTTCGTTTCTCTCCTTACTTTCGAAGTAATTGAAATTCAGGATTTTTTAACCGACTACGATTAAAGTTACTGTACTTCCGGGCTCTTAGTAACATGTAATTCGGTACACATAAGTAGGAGGAGACTGTCTTTCCTGGCCAGAAACCGGGAAAACCCGTGACGTCACTAAGTGGTGGGGGGGACCTCCCTCCCCTCCCCTCCGGCGGGCTTTTTGAATCAGCCAATCAGCGTTCAGGTGGTGGGGGGTACCTCCCTTGGCGGGCGTTCAAACCTCAATTTAGTTCCTCAACCAGCCGCACAGATAGCGACACCGGGTGGGCTTGCGCATATGTTAGTTCACCGATCGGACGCACAGATGGCACCATCTCCCAAGGGCTTAATATCTTTGGGCGCAGATATTCCACTCCCCAAGCTAGCGGGGGAAAACCCAACCCTAAGGCGTATTTGAACAGGTGTCGACATGTACGTACTTGCTCGGCCGCCGAGACCCTGTTGCGACATGTGCGATAACTTGCATAACTGTCGCTAGAGGTCAGCACACGGTAGAAGACATTTGTCGCTAGATGGAGCGGGTGTAGCAATATGCGTGAAATATTTCGATGTTTGCGAAGCCACTCGCGTGTTTGACCGGGAGTCCGACAGGCAGTGCAGGTTACGAAATGGCTCAAAGGAAGCACATTATTCATTCGCCATTATGAAAGCATAGCTGGGAGATGAGAATAATTATTATATGTCAGTTTTCGTAGTACAAATCTAAGAATCATTTATGGTAGCCTAATCCCTCGTGTTTTCAAAACGAAAATTATGTTTTCATTCTGGGTGAACAGAAAAACTGCTTGAGTCTTTGTATTTAATTAAAAAATAGACCATGTGAAAGCGTAACTTACCTTGGTAGCGTTGGGGCTAGAGTGCCGAAGGTCGCCGGTTCGAGTCCGGCCGCGGTGTTTTTATTGAAAAAGCCGTTCCAACTCGTCAATTTCAAAACGAAAATCAAAATTTTAGTTTCCATACCTAGAGAGGATACCTGCCTTGAATAAAAAAAGCATAAATGTTTCCTTTTAACGTTCTATATGGGGAAAAAAAAGCGTCATAAACTCCAGATATAAAACCGAGGAAGAATTCTATGTGTACCTGATTTCATGAAATTATTTAGCGTTCTTGCCTCGCATTCGGGGAATCCCCCTTCCGGGCATCCAGATTTGGGTTTTCCATGGTTTCCCCCAGGTGAATGCCGGGATGCTACCTTCAAAAGGCCATGACCGAATTCATTCCCATTCCCGTCTCTAAAGACCACATTGTTAGAGATACATTAAAAAAAAAATTCGACTGCCGAGGTGCAAATTATCCTGGTTTCCGAAAGATGGCGTGGCACACATCATTTCACCAAGCTTTTACGAGAAATATTTCAGGTATTCCTGCCTGCTGTCTGTCTGCTATTATCGGTATATCAATGTGACAAGTATTTCGAAACTATGGAGTTATTCTCGGCGTTCCGTTTGCCCAGGTTGCGAAACTCTGTACACAGCAATGTGCAAATATTTTCTTCGGTTTTGTGTCGTGAAATATACTTGCGTTTGATTAAGCGTGAACCATTACTATTTTTTACTAAAAACAAAAGAAGTCCACATTAGCGTATATTACCTACAAAACATTTCTGTTCCCATGTCTCCTTGTTATTACAGAGCAAAGCACATACTATTAATCAGTCACATTGCTATACAGTACAGCAATATTTCATATATGTTATTCCCCCCAAACTTAGTGGCCAAGAATTAAAGAATATTTCACACATCTCCAATGACACCTGATAAAGTGAAGTTACAGTGAGTTTATTCCTTGACAGCCTTTTCAGTCCCTGGCTTTACCCTATAATGTCTGATCATAGTCCTCTATCCCCCCCCCTTTTTTTCTATATAGTGTTCCTAATTAAAAATTCATTCATATACCGAAAACATACTTTTGCACATCATATCGGATTCGTTATGAACCAATTTAATAGCTAACAGCATTAATGATAGCTCACGAATTTTGGCTAGATACATTTTCGTAGAAGATCCCCACACATCGACAAGTATCCAAAACGTCACCATAGGTTCTATTACGCCTAGATAGTGCTCACACCTGAACTGTCGTAAATTGTTAGGTCAGAGTGGGTGTTTAGATATTTTATCCACTCAGGCCTCATCACCTAAAGTCTAGTGCGAGATTGTGGTCATTGTCAACTTAGGCTCCATACACCACTCAGAATTATTCCACCAATATCCATTCTAACAGCATTATACGCCACCTACAGCCCCTCAACACTCTTCCTATCTTCCAATGACATCCATACTACACCACACAAGCAATGGTCTGACTGTGGATTTGTACCCAAGTCCTTCGCTTCTCTGGTACATCACCCCTCTCTGTTAAATGATTTTTATGTAGTGAGAATCAAAATTCGCCAGTACAGCACATTATTTCTCTAATCTCTGCTGTCACTGGTATAAAAAAAATATTTCATCACACTCGTAATTTTTTGCCAACAAGCTCAAACCTATATTGTCTGTCTATCCAGACCAATCTATGTATCAATTCTGTAATGTTTTCGTAAGCAATCACAAATTGAGTGCCCTTAGCAATCCCTTGTGACACATCAGTGATTGACTAGAAACAGAGAGATATACGCTGTGCCATGTACTTACCCACCTTTAACTGTATTTTACAGCACAGCAAGTATGTTCCAGGAACGAAACATCGTTTGTTAATCTTACTAATTTCACCCCTGCCCTTTGTCCCACAGAGGAAGAAGACACACACATACACACACACACACACACACACACACACACACGCACGCACACACTTGTACATGCATACAGCGAGGTCAATAGAACTAACAGCAAGCATCATGAAAACGATGAAGTGGGGCAGAATTGTCGTTACCACTGATTATCTGGACAGAACTATCGTTACAAAAATCATCAGACAGACGAGTTAAAGTCAGGTACCGCCATACTTATGCTTACATCCACAAAGACAGACGCAGATACACATGTCCAAGTCTACAGAGAGTTCAGTATAGATACCGGCAACAATCATGGAAACAAAAAAAGTGGTGTAGTACTCTTTTGCCTCATGACTGGCTGAAAAACAGAAGTCTCCTTACATATCATCAGCCTGGCGAGATAGAGGGTGTGCAAAAGATGGCATGTTTTCACCATAAACCTAAGTGTTTATACCATAAATAGTGTTCATCACGCCCCAGTTGATTACATTTACCATCAACATGTCTCTCCCACACCGCACCCTTCCTACCATTCAGTAAAAAGTGACCCCAGTACCATGAGTTGCAATAGACACTTGACTATCAGACAGATATCATAACCCGCATATTCAAACTAGCTCTCAGCCACAAATCTATACATCTCCATGCACAAGCACAAACAAACATAAGTGGAGGGACAGCAAAATCATACACCCAGACAGACGTGTTTATAGAAGGTATCACTATATTAACGCATACAGACACAGAGAGAGACGCACAAACACTCACATTTCCATGCCTACAGCGAGCTAGACACAATAACCAGCCCAATCATGGCGACGAAAAAATGGGGTAGAACACCCATGGCTCATAACTGACCAAAAAATCATCAGTAACATATGTTCCAGGCATCATACTCTTCACATCAACATCATCTCATTTATTTCGCACTACAGACCTCACTACCATCCAGTATCATGTGTGCTAGGTACAAAACTGTTCACATCAGCCCCAACACGTCTATCCCACACCTAAGCTTTTTCTGCCATTCAGTAACATGTGCCCCCCATGTACCACGAGTAGCAGTAGACACTTGGTCATCAGACAGATATTATAACTCCCATATTCATACTAGGTCTTACCCACAAATCCATACGTCACCTCACACAAGCATAAGTGCAGGAACAGCACATCATACATCCAGACAAACGAGATAAAGGAAGGTATCACCACATTTACGCAAAAAAAAAAAAAAAAAAACACACACAGAGATAGAGGCGCATACACACGTACATTTCCATGCCTACAGCGATCTCGACTCAACAACTAGCCCAATCATGGCAACGAAAAAGTGGAACAGAACACCCATGACTGGCCAAAAATCATAGAAAGGCACACATACACACTCACATGTCAATGCATTCACACAGTTCCATTCATCACCACATATAACTGGAGGAAAGAGACTGAACATGCTAGATCCAAACTGAAGAGTTACAGGATGTGTGAAGTTTGAAATCACAGCCACATCTCTCCCACACCGCAACCCTTTCTGTCATTTAGTAAAATGTGACCCAGGTACCATGAGTTACAATAGACACTTGTCTATCAGACAGATATCATAACCTCCATATTCATACTAGGTCTCACCCACAAACCCATACGTCTCCACACAAGCACAAACATATGGGAGGAACAGCAATTCATACGTCCAGATAAATGAGTTTAAGGAAAGTATCACCATACTTACGCATACAGACACAGAGAGAGACGCACACAGACACATATATCCATGCCTACAGCGAGCTCAACACAACAACCAGCCCAATCATGGCAAAGAAAAAGTGGGACAGAACCCCCATGGCTCAAGACTGACAAAAAAAAATCATCATTAACATGTGTTCCAAGTAACAAACTCCTCACATCAAAATCATATCATTTAACTCACACTACAGACCTCTCTGCCATTCAGTATCGTTGGTAATATGTACAAAGCTGTTCACATGATCAGCACCACCTCTATCCCACGCCACAAGCCATTTCTGCTGTTCAGTAATATTTGTCCGACATACCACGAGTATCAGTAGGCACATGCTCATCAGTCAAATATCATAACTCCCATACTCATACTAGGTCTCACACACTAATCCATACATCACCACACACAAGCACTCACAAACAACCATCAGACAGACGTTAGAGTGTGTGCAATGGATGATATGTTTTTGCCATACACCTGAGTACTTATCACATTAACAATTAATTACATCAACACACCCTAGGTAGCCAGTCATTGTGAAATCTCAAAGTCGAATAGAATCCTATCGTGATAGACACACAACCACAGCCTTTACTGCCATTCAGTAACATTTACCCCAGGTACCACGAGTAGCAGTAGACATCTGGTCATCAGACAGATATCATAACTCCCATATTCATACTAGGTCTCAACCAAAAATCTGTACGTCACCTCACACAAGCAAGGTATCACCACATTTACGAAAAAAACACACAGAGATAGAGACGCATACACACGTTCATTTCCAGGCCTACAGCGATCTCGACTCAACAACTAGCCCAATCATGGCAACGAAAAAGTGGAACAGAACACCCATGACTGACCAAAAATCATAGAAAGACACACATAAACACATACATACACACTAACATGTCAATGCATTCAAACAGTTCCATTCATCACCACACATAACTGGAGGAAAAAACTGAAGAGTTACAGGATGTGTGAAGTTTGAAATCACAGCCACATCTCTCCCACACCGCAACCCTTTCTGTCATTTAGTAAAATGTGACCCAGGTACCATGAGTTACAATAGACACTTGTCTATCAGACAGATATCATAACCTCCATATTCATACTAGGTCTCACCCACAAACCCATACGTCTCCACACAAGCACAAACATATGGGAGGAACAGCAATTCATACGTCCAGATAAATGAGTTTAAGGAAAGTATCACCATACTTACGCACACAGACACATATATCATATCCATGCCTACAGCGAGCTCAACACAACAACCAGCCCAATCATGGAAAAGAAAAAGTGGGACAGAACCCCCATGGCTCAAGACTGACGAAACAAATCATCATTAACATGTGTTCCAAGTAACAAACTCCTCACATCAAAATCATATCATTTAACTCACACTACAGACCTCTCTGCCATTCAGTATCGTTGGTAATATGTACAAATCTGTTCACATGATCAGCACCACCTCTATCCCACGCCACAAGCCTTTTCTGCTATTCAGTAATATTTGCCCCACGTACCACGAGTATCAGTAGTCTCATGGTCATCAGACAAATATCATAACTCCCATACTCATACTAGACCTCACACACAAACATAACTGACCAAAAAACCATCAGACAGACGTTAGAGTGTGTGCAAAGGATGACATGTTTTTGCCATACACCTCAGTACTTATCACATTATCAATTAATTACATCTACACATAGGTAGCCAGTCATTGTGAAATCTCAAAGTCGAATATAATCCTATCGTGATAGACACACAGCCACATAGAAAGACACACACTCACATGTCCATGCATACACACAGATGACTGAACACCCTAGGTCGAGACTGAATAGTTACAGGATGTGCGAAATATTTCATTTCTTTGCCACAAACCTCGGTGCTCATCATACCCAAATGATTACATCTACATAGGTGGCCACTGATGGAAACATCTCAAGTAGACTCCTACCACCATAATTACACACATAACCACACAGGAACAAGTACACACACATATGTCCATGCATATACCACAATTTCATAAGTTACCACATACATACAAGTAACTGCAGGAAAGGGACCCGACACACGACGTCCACACTAAGGTGTTACATGATAGGCAGATGATAGCATGTCTTTACAATACATCTCAGTGCTCACCACACATACTTGATTTTTAATGTGCCATCAGTATAGCTGGTGGCTGGAACTAAGCTCTTGGCAATGTTTGGCCAAAGGTCATTTGTAAATAGCAGCTCATCAAAGTCAAATTTTGGTTGATCCTGTCCGGGCGGGCGCGGCGAGAGGTGGCCACCCTTCCCCACTGCGGAACGAAATACCACAAATTCGCCGGTCTAAAAGCGCGGACCGCGTTGGTTTACCGGAGTTTCCCGACCCGGACCTATTACCGGTAACCGCATTTTTAGGACCGGAGTGAAGACCGGAATTTCATTGCGCTAGTAAGCGGTTATATGCGCCGGTATACCGACCTACATGATGTACGCGTCCGCTGTGAGGAAGGGTGGCCACCTCCCGCCGCGCCCGCCCGGGCAGGTTCACCCAAAATTTGTCTTTGATGAGCTGCTATTTACAAATGACCTTTGGCCAAACATTGCCAAGAGCTTAGTTCCAGCCACCAGCTATACTGATGGCACATTAAAAATCAAGTATGTGTGGTGAGCACTGAGATGTATTGTAAAGACATGCTATCATCTGCCTATCATGTAACACCTTAGTGTGGACGTCGTGTGTCGGGTCCCTTTCCTGCAGTTACTTGTATGTATGTGGTAACTTATGAAATTGTGGTATATGCATGGACATATGTGTGTGTACTTGTTCCTGTGTGGTTATGTGTGTAATTATGGTGGTAGGAGTCTACTTGAGATGTTTCCATCAGTGGCCACCTATGTAGATGTAATCATTTGGGTATGATGAGCACCGAGGTTTGTGGCAAAGAAATGAAATATTTCGCACATCCTGTAACTATTCAGTCTCGACCTAGGGTGTTCAGTCATCTGTGTGTATGCATGGACATGTGAGTGTGTGTCTTTCTATGTGGCTGTGTGTCTATCACGATAGGATTATATTCGACTTTGAGATTTCACAATGACTGGCTACCTATGTGTAGATGTAATTAATTGATAATGTGATAAGTACTGAGGTGTATGGCAAAAACATGTCATCCTTTGCACACACTCTAACGTCTGTCTGATGGTTTTTTGGTCAGTTATGTTTGTGTGTGAGGTCTAGTATGAGTATGGGAGTTATGATATTTGTCTGATGACCATGAGACTACTGATACTCGTGGTACGTGGGGCAAATATTACTGAATAGCAGAAAAGGCTTGTGGCGTGGGATAGAGGTGGTGCTGATCATGTGAACAGATTTGTACATATTACCAACGATACTGAATGGCAGAGAGGTCTGTAGTGTGAGTTAAATGATATGATTTTGATGTGAGGAGTTTGTTACTTGGAACACATGTTAATGATGATTTGTTTCGTCAGTCTTGAGCCATGGGGGTTCTGTCCCACTTTTTCTTTTCCATGATTGGGCTGGTTGTTGTGTTGAGCTCGCTGTAGGCATGGATATGATATATGTGTCTGTGTGCGTAAGTATGGTGATACTTTCCTTAAACTCATTTATCTGGACGTATGAATTGCTGTTCCTCCCATATGTTTGTGCTTGTGTGGAGACGTATGGGTTTGTGGGTGAGACCTAGTATGAATATGGAGGTTATGATATCTGTCTGATAGACAAGTGTCTATTGTAACTCATGGTACCTGGGTCACATTTTACTAAATGACAGAAAGGGTTGCGGTGTGGGAGAGATGTGGCTGTGATTTCAAACTTCACACATCCTGTAACTCTTCAGTTTTTTCCTCCAGTTATGTGTGGTGATGAATGGAACTGTTTGAATGCATTGACATGTTAGTGTGTATGTATGTGTTTATGTGTGTCTTTCTATGATTTTTGGTCAGTCATGGGTGTTCTGTTCCACTTTTTCGTTGCCATGATTGGGCTAGTTGTTGAGTCGAGATCGCTGTAGGCCTGGAAATGAACGTGTGTATGCGTCTCTATCTCTGTGTGTTTTTTTCGTAAATGTGGTGATACCTTGCTTGTGTGAGGTGACGTACAGATTTTTGGTTGAGACCTAGTATGAATATGGGAGTTATGATATCTGTCTGATGACCAGATGTCTACTGCTACTCGTGGTACCTGGGGTAAATGTTACTGAATGGCAGTAAAGGCTGTGGTTGTGTGTCTATCACGATAGGATTCTATTCGACTTTGAGATTTCACAATGACTGGCTACCTAGGGTGTGTTGATGTAATTAATTGTTAATGTGATAAGTACTCAGGTGTATGGCAAAAACATATCATCCATTGCACACACTCTAACGTCTGTCTGATGGTTGTTTGTGAGTGCTTGTGTGTGGTGATGTATGGATTAGTGTGTGAGACCTAGTATGAGTATGGGAGTTATGATATTTGACTGATGAGCATGTGCCTACTGATACTCGTGGTATGTCGGACAAATATTACTGAACAGCAGAAATGGCTTGTGGCGTGGGATAGAGGTGGTGCTGATCATGTGAACAGCTTTGTACATATTACCAACGATACTGAATGGCAGAGAGGTCTGTAGTGTGAGTTAAATGATATGATTTTGATGTGAGGAGTTTGTTACTTGGAACACATGTTAATGATGATTTTTTTTTTGTCAGTCTTGAGCCATGGGGGTTCTGTCCCACTTTTTCTTTGCCATGATTGGGCTGGTTGTTGTGTTGAGCTCGCTGTAGGCATGGATATATGTGTCTGTGTGCGTCTCTCTCTGTGTCTGTATGCGTAAGTATGGTGATACTTTCCTTAAACTCATTTATCTGGACGTATGAATTGCTGTTCCTCCCATATGTTTGTGCTTGTGTGGAGACGTATGGGTTTGTGGGTGAGACCTAGTATGAATATGGAGGTTATGATATCTGTCTGATAGACAAGTGTCTATTGTAACTCATGGTACCTGGGTCACATTTTACTAAATGACAGAAAGGGTTGCGGTGTGGGAGAGATGTGGCTGTGATTTCAAACTTCACACATCCTGTAACTCTTCAGTTTGGATCTAGCATGTTCAGTCTCTTTCCTCCAGTTATATGTGGTGATGAATGGAACTGTGTGAATGCATTGACATGTGAGTGTGTATGTGTGCCTTTCTATGATTTTTGGCCAGTCATGGGTGTTCTGTTCCACTTTTTCGTTGCCATGATTGGGCTAGTTGTTGAGTCGAGATCGCTGTAGGCATGGAAATGTACGTGTGTATGCGCCTCTATCTCTGTGTGTGTTTTTTTTTTTTTTGCGTAAATGTGGTGATACCTTCCTTTATCTCGTTTGTCTGGATGTATGATGTGCTGTTCCTGCACTTATGCTTGTGTGAGGTGACGTATGGATTTGTGGGTAAGACCTAGTATGAATATGGGAGTTATAATATCTGTCTGATGACCAAGTGTCTACTGCTACTCGTGGTACATGGGGGGCACATGTTACTGAATGGCAGAAAAAGCTTAGGTGTGGGATAGACGTGTTGGGGCTGATGTGAACAGTTTTGTACCTAGCACACATGATACTGGATGGTAGTGAGGTCTGTAGTGCGAAATAAATGAGATGATGTTGATGTGAAGAGTATGATGCCTGGAACATATGTTACTGATGATTTTTTGGTCAGTTATGAGCCATGGGTGTTCTACCCCATTTTTTCGTCGCCATGATTGGGCTGGTTATTGTGTCTAGCTCGCTGTAGGCATGGAAATGTGAGTGTTTGTGCGTCTCTCTCTGTGTCTGTATGCGTTAATATAGTGATACCTTCTATAAACACGTCTGTCTGGGTGTATGATTTTGCTGTCCCTCCACTTATGTTTGTTTGTGCTTGTGCATGGAGATGTATAGATTTGTGGCTGAGAGCCTAGTTTGAATATGCGGGTTATGATATCTGTCTGATAGTCAAGTGTCTATTGCAACTCATGGTACTGGGGTCACTTTTTACTGAATGGTAGGAAGGGTGCGGTGTGGGAGAGACATGTTGATGGTAAATGTAATCAACTGGGGCGTGATGAACACTATTTATGGTATAAACACTTAGGTTTATGGTGAAAACATGCCATCTTTTGCACACCCTCTATCTCGCCAGGCTGATGATATGTAAGGAGACTTCTGTTTTTCAGCCAGTCATGAGGCAAAGAGAGTACTACACCACTTTTTTTTGTTTCCATGATTGTTGCCGGTATCTATACTGAACTCTCTGTAGACTTGGACATGTGTATCTGCGTCTGTCTTTGTGGATGTAAGCATAAGTATGGCGGTACCTGACTTTAACTCGTCTGTCTGATGATTTTTGTAACGATAGTTCTGTCCAGATAATCAGTGGTAACGACAATTCTGCCCCACTTCATCGTTTTCATGATGCTTGCTGTTAGTTCTATTGACCTCGCTGTATGCATGTACAAGTGTGTGCGTGCGTGTGTGTGTGTGTGTGTGTGTGTGTGTGTATGTGTGTGTCTTCTTCCTCTGTGGGACAAAGGGCAGGGGTGAAATTAGTAAGATTAACAAACGATGTTTCGTTCCTGGAACATACTTGCTGTGCTGTAAAATACAGTTAAAGGTGGGTAAGTACATGGCACAGCGTATATCTCTCTGTTTCTAGTCAATCACTGATGTGTCACAAGGGATTGCTAAGGGCACTCAATTTGTGATTGCTTACGAAAACATTACAGAATTGATACATAGATTGGTCTGGATAGACAGACAATATAGGTTTGAGCTTGTTGGCAAAAAATTACGAGTGTGATGAAATATTTTTTTTATACCAGTGACAGCAGAGATTAGAGAAATAATGTGCTGTACTGGCGAATTTTGATTCTCACTACATAAAAATCATTTAACAGAGAGGGGTGATGTACCAGAGAAGCGAAGGACTTGGGTACAAATCCACAGTCAGACCATTGCTTGTGTGGTGTAGTATGGATGTCATTGGAAGATAGGAAGAGTGTTGAGGGGCTGTAGGTGGCGTATAATGCTGTTAGAATGGATATTGGTGGAATAATTCTGAGTGGTGTATGGAGCCTAAGTTGACAATGACCACAATCTCGCACTAGACTTTAGGTGATGAGGCCTGAGTGGATAAAATATCTAAACACCCACTTGACCTAACAATTTACGACAGTTCAGGTGTGAGCACTATCTTAGGCGTAATAGAACCTATGGTGACGTTTTGGATACTTGTCGATGTGTGGGGATCTTCTACTGAAAATGTATCTAGCCAAAATTCGTGAGCTATCATTAATGCTGTTAGCTATTAAATTGGTTCATAACGAATCCGATATGATGTGCAAAAGTATGTTTTCGGTATATGAATGAATTTTTAATTAGGAACACTATATAGAAAAAAAGGGGGGGGGATAGAGGACTATGATCAGACATTATAGGGTAAAGCCAGGGACTGAAAAGGCTGTCAAGGAATAAACTCACTGTAACTTCACTTTATCAGGTGTCATTGGAGATGTGTGAAATATTCTTTAATTCTTGGCCACTAAGTTTGGGGGGAATAACATATATGAAATATTGCTGTACTGTATAGCAATGTGACTGATTAATAGTATGTGCTTTGCTCTGTAATAACAAGGAGACATGGGAACAGAAATGTTTTGTAGGTAATATACGCTAATGTGGACTTCTTTTGTTTTTAGTAAAAAATAGTAATGGTTCACGCTTAATCAAACGCAAGTATATTTCACGACACAAAACCGAAGAAAATATTTGCACATTGCTGTGTACAGAGTTTCGCAACCTGGGCAAACGGAACGCCGAGAATAACTCCATAGTTTCGAAATACTTGTCACATTGATATACCGATAATAGCAGACAGACAGCAGGCAGGAATACCTGAAATATTTCTCGTAAAAGCTTGGTGAAATGATGTGTGCCACGCCATCTTTCGGAAACCAGGATAATTTGCACCTCGGCAGTCGAATTTTTTTTTTAATGTATCTCTAACAATGTGGTCTTTAGAGACGGGAATGGGAATGAATTCGGTCATGGCCTTTTGAAGGTAGCATCCCGGCATTCACCTGGGGGAAACCATGGAAAACCCAAATCTGGATGCCCGGAAGGGGGATTCCCCGAATGCGAGGCAAGAACGCTAAATAATTTCATGAAATCAGGTACACATAGAATTCTTCCTCGGTTTTATATCTGGAGTTTATGACGCTTTTTTTTCCCCATATAGAACGTTAAAAGGAAACATTTATGCTTTTTTTATTCAAGGCAGGTATCCTCTCTAGGTATGGAAACTAAAATTTTGATTTTCGTTTTGAAATTGACGAGTTGGAACGGCTTTTTCAATAAAAACACCGCGGCCGGACTCGAACCGGCGACCTTCGGCACTCTAGCCCCAACGCTACCAAGGTAAGTTACGCTTTCACATGGTCTATTTTTTAATTAAATACAAAGACTCAAGCAGTTTTTCTGTTCACCCAGAATGAAAACATAATTTTCGTTTTGAAAACACGAGGGATTAGGCTACCATAAATGATTCTTAGATTTGTACTACGAAAACTGACATATAATAATTATTCTCATCTCCCAGCTATGCTTTCATAATGGCGAATGAATAATGTGCTTCCCTTTGAGCCATTTCGTAACCTGTCGGACTCCCGGTCAAACACGCGAGTGGCTTCGCAAACATCGAAATATTTCACGCATATTGCTACACCCGCTCCATCTAGCGACAAATGTCTTCTACCGTGTGCTGACCTCTAGCGACAGTTATGCAAGTTATCGCACATGTCGCAACAGGGTCTCGGCGGCCGAGCAAGTACGTACATGTCGACACCTGTTCAAATACGCCTTAGGGTTGGGTTTTCCCCCGCTAGCTTTCACTCTCCTAGTGGAGTGGAATATCTGCGCCCAAAGATATTAAGCCCTTGGGAGATGGTGCCATCTGTGCGTCCGATCGGTGAACTAACATATGCGCAAGCCCACCCGGTGTCGCTATCTGTGCGGCTGGTTGAGGAACTAAATTGAGGTTTGAACGCCCGCCAAGGGAGGTACCCCCACCACCTGAACGCTGATTGGCTGATTCAAAAAGCCCGCCGGAGGGGAGGGGAGGGAGGTCCCCCCCACCACTTAGTGACGTCACGGGTTTTCCCGGTTTCTGGCCAGGAAAGACAGTCTCCTCCTACTCACATATTTTATTTCAGCTCCAGAGAATAAGAATATTGGTGATTTTCCCTGTATTTACCCAATAGCAACCCCAAACGTGAAACGTTACGGTGCTTGTTTGTATGTTACTTGTTTTGCTCTGGATGAGGCTCCATACCTCAATTTTTTATGCATAGATATCAGCAAGCTTAATTAACATATTAAATTTTGCTTTGTTTGTTTCTACGAAAATATATGAAAAAAGCTCAAATAATGCAGAAATCAAAATATTCAATTATTAATAAAAAATTATTAAAGAATTAACGTATAAACCAATACTGTACAGAAACAAAATTAATAAAAAAAAACTACAGATTGTAAAGCCTATTATTCGGTAGATGAATATATGGAAGATAGTGTGCCAGTATAACAAAATATTAACTGCAATAAAAATTGTCTTACTTAAAAGTAAATTTATATTAATTATAACGTAATAAACAAAAGTAAATGTCTATACCAGAATGGAACACAGAGGTGGTAGAAATTTCCTTTTGAATGGCGTTATTCCATGTGGGAGGATAGTCCAAGGACTTAGTAGTACAGGTGTTTCTTCCTTCCCACAAAAGACATTGCTGACCTCAGGCTCCGAGGGCTTGTTTGGCCACCAGAGTAGCTTCTCTGTATACATTCATGAATTTTCTCGGATAGACCTTGCAACCAGTCGATTTACATGTCTGGAGCACTTTAAAAAATGTATGCTGGCACTTTTTTTTAGTGCAATATACCATCCTTTAAGGCATATAGCTGATTGTCAACAAAAATTGACAACAGCAAGCTTAAATAGATAAACGATTCTCCTAGCTCAAACCAAATGGTTCGTGGAGCGATTTTCTGATTTTATCAGAGCGTGGGATGGACAAAATGGGTTGTAAACTTGTAACATTCCATATTGCGTGTACGATTGTTAAAAGTTTCCATCTAATAATTAATAGTTATACTTATCATTTGAGCACCATGGGATTATTACCTAAATTAACAAGGTAACTAATAATTATTTATAACCATATATCGACGTTATAAAATGGAATGAGTTGACTGGCATAGTATTATCGTGAAGAATCAAACTCCAATGAATTCTCAAACAAAATTATCTCACAATTAATTTCAAGATTTTTCAAGTAAAATGCAAGTGAACATTTATTTAATGAATATGATTAAGAATGGTGAAACAATTTAACATTCCCTTGGCATGTCGTAAATTTTTTGTATTGCTAGAGCAATGAGACTATAATACAGGGCTGCCAGATTGTATAATTGGATACAAAATTTGTATAATTTGGCTAGCTTTTGTATCCTGTTTGTATAATAGATTGTCTTGTATAACTGGATACAAAAAGATATTTTATCCCAGCACCTTTTTAAACATGTTTGGCATTTTGTTTCATGAGTTGGCAACACTTCTGTGCACGGGTTTACGATACAAACCTGAAACTAAAATGATTAAGCGAGCGGAACTTAAACTTGCTGGGTTACTTGCAGCAACTAATTTGCCTTTGTCTTTTGTTTTAATGGATACATTAGTTCCACTAGCTGCTAATATTTTCCCAGATTCCAAAATCGCTCAATGGTTACAAATGGGTAGAACTAAAGCCACTGCAGTAATAACTCAAGTATTAGGACCTGAATTTTCTAACTAATTGAGTCCCTCAAGAAGACAGGCTGCTACTTTTCGCTAATAATAGATGAGACAACAGATACATCTTCAAAAAAACAATGTGCAATTACTGTTATATACTGTGATCACGAATTCAACATCAAAACTGCATTCTTGGATATGGTTGAAGCGGCCTCTAGTACCGCAGAAAGCTTATTCAATTGTTTAAAAAATGCATTGAAGACAAAAATATTCCTCTAAGTAACTTTGTTGGTTTTTTTTCTGATACAACCAACTCAATGGTTGGTGAACATACTTCAGTTTTTTCTCGTCTAAAAAAGGAATTTCCATATATTGTGTGTATCAAATGCTCCTGCCATAGTATTCATCTTGTAGCTTCTTGTAGCTGCCAAGATCATTAGAAGATGCATTACGAAACATTGGCTCGCATTTCTCCCGGAGTGATAAAAGACAAAAACAGTTATTGGAAATGCAAGAATTTGCCAGTGTGAAGACTCATAAAGTTTTAATCTCTGCTACCACTAGATGGCTTTCATTAAAACAATGGGTTGACCGGACTTTGGAGCAGTTACCTTCACTCATTCCATACTTCACTACAGAAGTCTTCGAACTGAGCGTGGTGGTGTAACGGCTAGCGTTCTGGCCTCGCATTCGGGAGGACGGCGGTTCGAATCCCCGTCCGGGCATCCAGATTTGGTTTTTCCATAGTTTCCCAAATCACTCCAGGCAAATGCCGGGATGCTTCCTTCAAAAGGCCATGGCCGAATTCCTTCCCATTCCTGCCCCCCCCCCCCTCCATCCTTTCCCGTCTCTAAAGACCTCGCTGTTAGAGAGACGTTAAGCAGATATAAAAAAAGAAGTCTTCGAAGATCCTTCAAAGACAACCAAGGAAATTTTATCGGTGTTAAAAAAATATTTAGTGATTAGTTATTTAGAATTTTTGTCATATAAATTAGAGTTGCTCTTAAATTTAAATATTCTTTTTCAAACAGAGGTGCCTTTATTACACCGCTTGAAGCCTGAAGTTAAAAAAACTACTACAAACAATACATGAAATTTGAATTCAGCAAGACAGATCCGTTTACTGTTAATCATCAACACCCAAACAATTTCTTGCCTCTTGAAAAACTTTATGTTGGAGCTAATGAATCAATTCAAACATTTTTAGAGAAACATCCAGAACATCTGAAATAGACAATATTATAAAAAACATGTATGAAGTCTTATATAGAAGTGGCTACTCAAATTAAAGCCAGATTCGATTTTTTAGATCGAATTTTTCAATTTTTAAACATTGTTGATCCACCGTTTGCACAATCTTTTGAAAGTAAGCAGCTGAGTGAAGTGATAAAGCGCTTCCCATATGTGGCGAACGTCATCGATAAACAAAAATTGGACATTGAATGGATGGATCATGTTCTTTTAGACCATGAAAGTTTGGAGTTAGATAAACAAAACTTCCAGCATCACAATATTGGAAACAAGTTTTTTCTCTGAAAAATATAAATGGCGAGTGCAAAAGTATCCAAATTTAAAAATATTGATTACACTTTTGCTTGTTTTGCCGTATTCTAATGCTTCTGTGGAACACACATTCAGCAATTAGACTCAAGACAGGAACTGCTTGAAAACAGAAACTGTTGTAGGTTTGATGGCGACTAAAAATGGGATTGTAGATCTAGGCGGCTGTGTTGCATTTGAGCTTACAAATACTATGTTAACTAGAAAAGTCCTGTACAACAAGTAAAAATAAATTTGTTGCACTGTTAACTGATGCTTGATGGATTGTTGCCTAAAATAGACAATTTCTGAATAATTAACTGATCTTCGTTCGATGTGATTTTTCATGAAATGTGACAATGAGAAAATAAATTTTCTGTAATTTATCTCGTAATTCTTTGTTTATTTTCTTTGTTAACTCAAACGTAATATATAAATCCGTATATGTGATATAAATTTTGCATATCCAGGGAAAACATACTGTATTTTATTTGCTTTTTCATATTCAAATTTTACCGCCAATTTTTTTTTTTTTTTTTGTGGCTAGACTGATCGCCTGAAATTTTGATAAAAGGTCGCCAAAATTACAGAGCCCCTTAGCCGCTACCCCCCCCCTTTTCTCTGTATCCGCCACCAGGTTTATTTGTATAATTGGATTGGATTTTGTATAATTTCAAGGAGCCAGCGATATAAAATGAGTTGGCTCGACTGGCAGCGCTGCTATCATATGATGTTAGCCAACCACGGCGCTCTGGGTCAAATTTCGTCTTTGGATATTTAGTCTTGCAGTAGACAGTGGAAGTTGATGTTAGAGTACCATAATGTTGCAGCCCGGTGACTGAAAAGTCGATACAATGGTTCCACCAATTGCGCCTTGTTGTTGACATTGTTACAGAGTCTTGAAATCTGCAAAAACAACAGTACTTCGTTGATTGGCGAAGCTGTCAACATATGCCAATGTACAATGTCGTAAGTAGTGGTGCCAGGTCCAGATTGTTAAAAATCGGAACGGAAGGTCAAAGAAATCGGGATTCGGGGATACAAATGGGGACAACCCAAAAAAAGGTTTCTATATAATTCACGTTATCTTTGTTATTTATGGAGGACAGGGGTAATTTCTATAGCTATCTGTTTATTATATTATAGGAACTTTCAAACGTTATTACTAAATAATATTATAGTAGTCAGACTTGTTGACTACGATTAGTAAGGGGGCGTCCCTTAATTACGAGTGGTGAAATGGGGGGGGGAGGAGTCCAGTGAAATCTCACCAAGGGGGGGAGGGGGCAGGGGGGTCGACGGAAATCTCACGTAAAGTTTTGAAATTCTTGGAAAAAAAGGGGCCTACAAACTACACGGAAACCTCCCTTGGAAAGAGAAGAGCTAAATAATAATAATAATACTAATAAAAAATTCTCAAAAAAGTACGGGATCGGTTAGCAAGGGCGCACCTTACATAGTTAATGGATGCGTCCTAACAAAATATTATGGAAATCATGTATTTTCAAGTTGCATTTAAATATTTATTTATTCTGTTATTAAGTATAAAGTATTTATTTTATATAAAAATTGTATTTACTGTTAGATTTCATTGCCTTTATCACAGCTTTTTTTATAACATAATTATCAAATTCGTCACAAAACAAATTAAAGCCGATTTTAATTTGTATCTCTGCTTTGACATCCTCGAGTGATTATTCGAGCTGTTAGACCGAATTATATTAGTCTGCGAAAATTTCCTTTCAGCTGCCGCATTTGAAACCGGTATTGATGCCATGAAAGCTAATTTTCAGATTCATGCGTCCCATAAAAGTGTTTGAAAGCTTGAGATCGTTTGGCATAGCATGAGAAATGATTATGCAGTTTCAGGATGAACCTCTCCAATTGAAATTTACTCATACCCAGAGCATATTTTACACTGTTATGCAAAATGTGTGCAGGACATCCCACTGATATAATTTGATTATTATCGTGGTGCAGTAACTGGAAAATTGCGGCACCTAAAGTTTACATCTGCGATGTCTGCAATGTAACTAGTAAGATGTTTACTATCAATACTGGGCTCCTTCAATAGAGTCACTAAATTTTTATGCGTGGTTGATTCTACTTCATTCGCGTCTTCATAAATCTCAAGTATTTGAATTTGTAGTTGGGCTGTAAAATCTTACCATCAGCACAAAAGTGTTTCGATCGCTTCTTGAGTAGATGCCGAACTTAAACCATTATGTGCAATCCCACTGGCCTTTGTTCTTCCAAGTAACAATTTTTCAGCATTTTTGTAATCGTTATACATAGTACGATCGAGTTTTGATTCACAACCGAATGACACGGTGTGTTTGACCGAGTGATGTCTTTCTCACAAGCAGCTATCACTACTTCTGGATTCTTGGGAGCTGATTTGATCGGTGTTAAAAATATTTTCAGCGATTTTGTTAAACTGACACTCCCTTCTTTTTTATTGTTATCATTACATTTCTGATGTTTTGATCAGGGCCGGCGTTAGGGGGAGGGGGGGTAAGCGGGTCAAATGTACCGGGGCCCGCCCGTCTGATGGGGGGCCCGGCCACTGGCTATAGGGGCCCTCCGCTCGACAAGTTGTAGAGCTAAAAAAAGGTCGCCGATTTTAGCCTGAGGGAGGGCCCTAACCGATGAATTGGCCGAGGGTCCCCAACTGGTTACATCACTGCTAAGAACGCTTACTCCGGGCCCCAAATTCCTAGCGCCGGCCCTGGTTTTGATATTCCATCTTTGTCACCATGAAATTTGCTAAACTGTGTAGGGCACAATGTGCAGGTTAGTGGGGTCAGTTGTACCATAAGCCGTGAATTACATGCGTCTGACGTGGACACGCGAGTTCATTTTTTTTTTTTTTTTGCGACAAGTGATGATTTTTTATCACCGGGAGTAAATCGGGACGCTTCCCCAGACCCCGAAATTCTGGACGTCCGCGCAAAGCAGGACACCTGGCAACGCTAGTCATAAGTAATAGAGAAATGGTTCTCTGTACAGCTTACACCAGAATTGCTAGTATACAGGCGAGCATTCTTACCACATTTGGTTGCACCAGAAGTACCAGTGTGTAAGCGAAACCTATCGCTTCACACAATCATACCAGCAGTACTCTTGTCTAGGCGAGCTCTGTCGCCTTCAATTATCTAACGTAGGCAAGGCTTCTTGTCACGAATGATAACATCAGAATCTCCACACACCCCGTGTTCTTGCTTCGAGGAAAATTTCCCAATACACATCCGCCAATGCGTCACTCGGGAACCAGCGATCACTCGCGATTTGCCATGCAAAACAGTAACTCATAAACGTTATCTTGTAAATAACAAAACTCTTTTTTATTGGCTGACAAAGTTCACTCACTCTTCTCTCACAAAATACTCTTTCCTATTCGATATCGAAACCAGGCCACTTTTTCTACAAATCGTGGTTACCCTATCTGCCAATTTCCGGGCAAGTCATCTCGTGCATTGGTAGGCCCTATATTTTAAACAAAGTGTTCCTAGGTAGTTACTTCACTGTCAATGCCCTAAATCCGTGGAGTTAGTAGACGTGCGCTTTCTCTCACAGTGGCCTTGGGTCACCACTGCCTCTACTATAGGCGCATTTTCTAACTTATTGTTATCTGAGTTGAGGCCTGCAGAATGCCGGGACTTCCCGCTGCTCCCGTTGAGCCTTCTCGTAAGGATGACTGCCCGAGAAATTTGTCTCTTGGGAGCACGGGAGAATACATTATCGCAAGAAACAAGACATCATTCTTTTACTATTGCTTATATTAAATTCCGGAATATTTCCATGTCCTGAAATATTGCGGGCGTAATGATAAGATTTATTTTATGTGAAAATGTGTTTAAGATTTTTTGTAACTATAGGATATTTTAGACTTTATAGTATGAAATATAATCTTCACGGGTTCTGCGCCAGATGGTGTCGAAGAAAGACGAAATTTCGGTGGATGCTCTGGTTGCCACAGCGGTCACCAGACCTGAAGATGGTGGCATAGCTAGCCACCGAAAGCTCGTCTTTCTTCAGCAGCATCCGGCGGAGATCCCGTGAAGATTATATTTCGGCGACACACCAGGAAAGTCTTCGTTCATACACTATAGATTATCTATGGCTGAGGTATGTCTTACATAACCAGAGATCTGAATTGTTCATGGCAGTGGGGGCTAATCCCCCCCCCACAACACAATACAATACATTCATTTTACATTGATCCCAATATAAGAGACTGGCTCTGTGAGATGTAGAAAGTTGTCAATTTACAGATAAACAATTGCATAACAAAATAATAGTACATACACCACAAGATGTACAGTCATAGCATACATGGTACATTAAACAAATCCATAACAAAATAATACATACACCAGAAGATGTACAGTCATAGCATACATGGTACAGTAAACAATTGCATAGCAAAATAATACATACCGTAAAATGGGGTGACTTTGTGACAAGTTTTGCACGTTTTCACTCTTACGCTGATCAATTTTTAACATAAACTGAAATGGATGACATCATAAGATAGCTACAACCTTCCTTTACAAGATTATGTATTCAAAAAATTTGTATCTTTAATATTAACGACTATATAAAGGAAAAACGCTGTCACAAAGTAACCCCACCCTATGGGGTGACTTTGTAACAACATAGTTTTTGGGTTACAAAGTATGGGAAAAAAATAATGTCACAATTTAGACCAATCAAAAAGTTTATTTACTTAATGTACAAGTGTTTTATGCTTTGGCAAAGCTATAACATTTTTTAAAGTAGTGAAGGGGAGCTCCCTAATCGAGATTTTTCACCTCAAAGAACCCTCGCTTTCCTATCGGTCTTGGGGGGTCGATATCATACAAAACTTCTTCTTTAGAGTACTGAATAGCGTCTTCTTTAGTAGGCCATTTCCAGTACATCTTGGTCCTCTCCATAACGCTGACGATGTAGCCCTCGAGATTTTCTTCCGTCACCCTTCCTGGAAAAAGTTTCCCTTCAAAGTTGACCACCACAAAATCATCCACTTTGAAGACGTTTTTTTCAGGAGCCATGCCGTCGATTCCCAGGAGGTCTTTAGCATTTGGAATCACTTTCGTGGGAGTCGTTTCAGCTTCTGAATTCTCCAAACTGCTGAAAGATTCATCCTGCACGTCGGGGTCACTGGGATCTCATCCGTCCAGTTTTCCTTTCTGCCGTTGTCTTCATCTGAAGAGCTTTCGCCGACACTGCTTTCTTCAGAGATCTCGACTACTGGTACAGCCTTTTTCTTTGGACCGCTGGGTCTAGAGGAAGCGCTGGCTTTTGTCATCTTCCCTTTCGGCAGTTCCACCCTACTGGCTTCGATTTCGGCACTGGAGATGCTTTTGCCTGCTGGAACGGTGAGCCTTCTCCTTCTCTTGGGGGCCCGGCATCCTGTAACCTCTTCTCTCTTCTTCTTCAGTTCCTCTATGAAGATCTCACTAACCACTCCTGATACGGACTGCAGGCTCTCTTCCAAGACGGCCTTCGGGAGTCTTCGGAGAACTTCCATTTTGTTAAGCGGAATAATCCCAGTCTTCCTGAATCCTGACTGGAGATTGTTTTCAATGTTCTCATGCAGCTTGTCCATCATTTTCTTTAACAGACCAGGCAGTTCGTCTTTTGGCACAGACGTGCACCGGCTGCTGGACGTCGATTGCTTCCAGTCCGACAAAACTGCACGCCAAATCAGTTTCAAAACTCTGAACACGGCGACATCTAGTGGTTGCAGTAGATGTGTCGCATTTGGTGGCAGTGCGATGAATTTTATGGTATATTTTTCGCAGAGTCGAATAACCTCCAGGTTAATGTGTGAACCAAAATTATCGCCAATAAGAGCTTTTTGGCCGTCTTGTTCTTTTAGTATAGGGAGCATAAGATTGACAAACCAGTCTTCGAACACTTGGTGATCGAACCATCCAGATTTAGTACGATTGTACCGAGCTCTTTCAGGTCCATTTTCGGTCCAGGTCGACCACATATTCTCGGCCTTGTAATTTATGTATAGTGGAGCCAACTGTCCTGCGGCATTCCCACATATCATAATAGAAGTGCACACTTTGGAACAATTTTGTATTCTCTCTGGATATTTTGCTCCTCTTCTGACAAGCACTTTTTTGCTTCCTGGATCGTCCTGGACGTTCGTTTCGTCGTAATTCCATATTTTTTCTGGTCGAATACCCTCTAACTCCTTCTCTAAATGCTCAAAATAAGCGTCAATCACTTCATTGTCAGTCGCAGCTCTTGCATAAGTGATATTTTTAGCGACGCGTTCGGAGAGAACATCCTTGTGCCGCTTCATAAATGACATGGCCCACTCTCTCCCAGGTAAGTTATTTGTAAACATGGGAACTTTTCTTCCAGTTCGTTCTAAATATGATTTCACGACACAGCGCAAATCAAATGACGTCATTGGGAAACCGTAAGCTGCCATTGCAATGGAATTTCGTGAAAATAGGTTGACCCCCATGCTGTCTTTTAGGTTTGACTGTCTCTGGCTTTAGGGTGGCCGAACCTTTTCTCTCTTTCGTTTTGTTCCACAATGTGTTTCGATGAATATTAAACCTAAAAGCAGAAAAAAGAACGTATAAAACACATACATGGCATAATTCAGAAAAAAATTGCTTTTAAAAAATGTTTAATGGAAAAAAATTGCCAAAAATCTAAATATTATCAAAATTTTAAGGAGGTAGGCTTAAAAAGTCTACTTCCTGTGTGACAGTGTATGAAAAATTACAGAATGACCACTACTAACCTTTCAGATGCTGCTCGCAGGGACATTTTCCTTGTTAAAACCAGTTTAACGGCCTTATCTAACGTCTCTGGAGTGTAATTTCTATAGGCTCTTGCACCCAACTTTCTTTTATAAGTCCTCATGTTACTTTCAGCGCTGCAAAGACGAAAAAACATGATACAATTTAACCTAAAACCATGGTGGGGTGGCTTTGTGACAAGCTGGCGTGTCACAAAGTCACCACACAAAGTGCTTGCATTTCAGTTTTTGTCTCATATGTTCAACAAACATGACTTGATGTAATCAATATTCTACAGTAATTTGCCCAACATACAAATGTACATACCTGTTTTAGATGTGTCTTTAACAGAAACGTTTTCACAATATAAAGTTTCCCTCTGTTTACGAAATCGTAAATAATAGCGTTACTAAGCAACGGCGTCGGAAGGAACTACACGTGCACAGAAGCTTCACCTGGCTGCCGCTACACGGCGCGGCATGTCTGACAAACGAAATGCGCGGTACATCTCTGTCTTGAGAAGAGCGGTCGCGGCGCGAGATTTAAAATACGAAAATTTGGCGCCTTGTCACAAAGTCACCCCACCAGTCACAAAGTCGCCCCACTTAACGGTACACAAGGAGATGTACAGTCATAGCATACATGGTATATTAATTATGTAAACTACATTTACACAAGCTACTGGCAGTTATTTTGTAGATACCTAAGAAATAAATTCTTCAACAGAGTAGAAGGAGTTGTCAATTAAAAATTCTTTCAATTTGCTCCTGAATTTATTCTTACCATACGCTAGACATTTAATATGTGTTGGGGGCTTATTGAAGATATGTATCCATGAATATCTGACACCTTTTTGAACAAATGACAGTGACTTGTAGTCCTTGTGAAGTTCATTTTTACTTCTATTTCCATAATTGTGTATTTTACTATTTGTTTCACACAAAGTATAATTTGTGACTACAAAGGACATTAATGTGTATATATACTCAGCCGCCAATGTTAAAATCCCTAACTTCTTGAACAGCTCTCTACATGAAGTTCTATTGCTAACCCCACACATAATTCTTATTACTCAGTTATATGCTCTGGACTCTTTGTCTCTTTGGGAAGAATTGCCCCAGAATATTATTCCAAATGACAATAAGGAGTGAAAATAAGCAAAATAAACTAGCTGCCTCGTACGGAGATCACCTATAGCTGAAATTGTACGAATTGCAAATGTGTCTGCACCCAATCACTTTAGTAAGTCAGAAACATGTACCTTCCATTTTAAATTATGATCAATATACAAACCTAGAAATTTCACACACTCTACCTCTTGAATGGACTGACCTGCAAATTTTATTTCTATATCTGGTGTTAATCTGTGTGATGTACTGAATTGCATATACTGAGTTTTATCAAAGACAAGCTATTAGCGGTAAACCATTTATTAATAAGTTCAAAGACATAATTTGAAATATATTCTGTAGATAAATCTGCAGAATTTTTAATTCCTATGTTTGTGTCATCTGCAAATTGGACAAATTTTGAGTTTTTAGATGAAACACAAGGTAGATCATTTATATATATTAAAAACAATAGTGGCCCCAATATAGAACCCTGAGGTACTCAACATCTGATTAATTTCCACTCAGAAAACAGTGGACCTCTTATGGCAGCCTTAAAATTCTCTATTGACACATTCTGTTTTCTATTTAGAAGGTAAGAACTAAGCCATTTATTAACAGTGCCATCTATGCCATAATACTTTAATTTCTGTATCAGAATTTTATGATCTACACAGTCAAATGCCTTAGATAACTCACAAAAAATTCCCACTGGAATTAATTAATGATTTATTCCTTCTAAGATATTTTCATTGAATGTAAATATAGCTTGTTCTGTTGAATGACCCTTTTGAAAACCAAATTGTGATTTAGTTAGAATATTATTATTTTTTAGGTGTTCATAAACTCTATTGTACATTGCTTTCTCAAAAACTTTGGAGAAGGCTGTTAGTAATGAAATTGGTCAGTAATTCGATACAGCTGACTTATCTCCCTTTTTATAGAGTGGTTTAACTACAGCATACTTAAGCCTTTCTGGAAAAGTACCCCCAAGTAAAGATATATTAAACAGATAACTTAGTATATTACTTAACTCTGTGGAGCACAATTTAATTAATCTGCTGGAAATCCCACCATAACCACTTGAGTATTTGCTCTTAAGGGACCTGATATTTTTTCTTATTTCTTCAGGAGTAGCTAAATTTACAAGCATAGAGTTAAATTTTTTTTGAAAGCTTGTTCTGACAAAATCCATACTGTGTGTCACTGAGCTATTAGCAGTCAATTTATCAGCAACTGAAAAATTAGATTCTACTGAATTTTCTTTGATAAAAATATCATTACTTGTTTGAATACTTTTTCCTATTTCCTTTTTTACAATGTCCCATATTGTCTTAATTTTATTTTCAGAATCATTAATTTTATGTTTGTAGTTCATATTTTAGGTTCTTTAATAACCTTTTTCAGTATTTTGCAGTACTGTTTGTAATGTGTTTTAACATTAGTATTCTGACTGTTCCTAGAGGCACTATATAACTTCCTTTTACAAATGCATGATGTTCTAATGCCAATAGTTTTTCATGGTTTTTGTTCTTTACGAGAAGCACGCACTTTTTTTTTAAGGGGAAGCAACTTTCAAAGTAATTTAATACCATGCTACTAAAAATGTTGTATTTCTCATCCATTCATTGTGCACTGTAAACATGTTCCCAGTTTGTGGTATTGAGGCACTTTCTAAAACAAGTAACTGACTCATCATTTATTACACACTGAAGTTTAAAAACATTACTCTTAGAGCTAGTTCCTATTGAAGTGTTGATGGTTAGTAACTGGGCATCGTGATCCGAAAGTCCATTGATGGATGGCTTGATGTTATAACTGAATTTTGAGGTATCTAGGAAAACATTGTCTATAGCTGAGTGACTGTTATTCATTATTCTAGTGGGAAAATTAACTACCTGTGTTAAATTGAATGAACTGACTAATGATTCCAACGTGACTTTACAGGGTAAGTTATTTAGAAGATCTAGATTAAAATCACCACATACGACTATGTTAACTTCTTTTCTGTTTAAAAATGTTAATAAGAGTTCAAATTGGTTCAGAAAAATAGAAAAGTTTCCCGATGATGCTCTTTATACTGTTACTATTATGAAAGTTTCATTATTGACATTTAGCCATGTAGCACAGGCTTCAAAATGTTGATAAAGACAATACATGCTAATACTTATATCCTCAAAATTATAACCATTTCTAACTTAAGTGATAACTCCTCTTTTCTCCAAGTTTGTTCTACAATAATGAGAAGCTAAACTAAATTAAGTTACATTTGACATACCTATTCCTATAGTTATATGATGTTCAGACAAGCATAAAACATCAATTCTAGTGATATCATTTAATTCATTTATGTGGACTAGCAATTCATCCACCATGGGCGCCAGCAGGATTGCGTCTAGGTGGGTGCACCAGGGCTGCATTGGTGCCCCCCCCCCCCCATCGACCCAAAAATTTCTGGGCTGGGCGACCTTTTTTTTTAAGCTCTACTACTGCCCAGACGGCGATCCGGGATGTAGGGGGGTTCACCAGGGATGCATTGGTGCCCCCCCCCCTATCGGCCCAAAAATTTCCGGGCTTGGCGATCTTTTTTTTTTAGCTCTACTACTGCCCAGACGGCGACCCGGGATGTCAGGGGGGTGCAAGTGCACCCCCTTGCACCCCCCTCCCGGCGCCCATGTCATCCACTTTGTTTGATAACCCTCTGATATTCTGATGTAATGAATTAATCCCTACACAATTTTTAATGTTGGTATCATTACATTTCTGGTGTTTTGCTATGTCATTTTTGTGCAGAGATTGCATACTGCCCCAGCCTAAAAACTTCAATCAGTACGGCCAGTATAATAGGTTGGGATTTGAACCTAGGCCTGTTGTACCTCCCAGAACCAATGTGGCGGCATTTTAGTGCGCTCACCCATAGTTGCGGATCTTCGTAATCCTATTATATAAAACTATCATCTGCAAAGTACCAACACAATCATTCAAATGATTAATGAACAGCAATTCAAGTGACCACTGTCATGAAGCATTCCCATTTTCAGTTCCCCCTGTTTTGATAATGATTTTCCTATACAAACTGTTTGCTTTCTACCTTTTAAGGATTCTTTTACCCAAAAAGTCACTTTTTTGTCCACTCGTTTGGTTTTTACCTTATTTCCCACCATTTTATGCCCCACACTATCAAATGCCTTGCAGAGATCCAGTGCCACACAGTCAACTTGGCCTGTCTTGTCCATTTCATCCATAAATATTCAGCATATAGCTCACTAGCTAAATTTACATTAATATCCTTGCCTAAAACCATTTTGCAAATAAGTTTCTTTCCTCCATCCCCTTTATCCTATTTTTGCAAATCAAATTATTTCATGATGTCCTTGAGATCCATTTGAAATTTTTTAGTCTGCTCATTTCTAATTATGTAGAGAAGCTCCATTTCTAATTTTTTTCCCACGATTCCTGAATGACCTACCTAATTGTCTCATTACACAAGTAACTTGGTATCTTTGGAAATGATGTAGGATGTGGGAAATAACCCATCACTTACTACAGATGAAGGTGGGAGGTCCAGATGAACACATAGAAAATATAAAACACGATTCACAATATTTCGATTAATAGCCTTAGTCATGTAGTAGGTGAGACATATGGAAGGGGAAAGATATGAGCACGTCCAGATCTACCATATGAAAGAACCAAAGTTGAAACACGTGGGAAGGTGGGGATTGAATTGGTGGTGGGGTGAGAAAGTTGAAAAAAGATTATTTTGAAATAGAAAAATTGCTGCGACGATAATTAAGATAAAAATTTTTTTTTTTTTTAAATTGTAATTTGGATCTGCTATAAAATAATATATATACACAAGGTCTGTCCCAAAAGTATCCGAACTTCCTTCATATCTTCAGTTCTGACAAATTTAGAGCAATATGCTGGGTATGAGTGTCAATAGTAAATCCTGACGATCTCCTGTTTTGTAGGTTCGTCCCTTTTTTTCTACAGTAAATGAGAGAAAGATCGGAACAACGGATTTGTATTATATTTTGCTTTAAACTCAAAAAGAGTTGTGCAGAGACCATTGAAATGATGAAGAAGGCATTTGGGGATGAGTAGTGTATGAGCAAAATACAAATAAAAGAATGGTATAAGTGGTTCAAAGATGGCTGCACATCTATTTATAGTAACCTGCACTCTGGGTGGCCTTCGACGACGATGACAACGTGTACGACTTGCGATCAAGGAATATCGTCAGATGACTTTGTGAGATGTAGAATATGATCTTGGTATACTGAAAACTAGTGTTTGGAAGGTTTTAACTCAAAATTTTCAAATGGTTCGCGTTTGTGGGAAATCGATTCCGAAAATTCTAATGGTGGGGCGGAAAAACCTTCGCCTTGATATCGCTAAGGACAAATGGTAAATAATTATTAAAATCTGCTTAAAAAGATTATTACTGGTTATGAATCGTGGATTTATGGTTATTTTTTTTGGAACTGCTTTACGTCTCTTTCTAACATCGAGGTCTTTAGAGACGGGAAAGGATGGGGGGCAAGGAATGGGAAGGAATTCGGCCATGGCCTTTAGAAGGAAGCATCCCGGCATTTGCCTGGAGTGATTTGGGGAAACCATGGAAAATGCAAATCTGGATGCCCGGACGGGGATTCGAACCGCCGTCCTCCCGAATGCGAGGCGAGAACGCTAACCGTTACACCGCCCCGCTCGGTGATTTATGGTTATGATCCCAAAACTATACGACAGTCTTCTCAGTGGAAGCTGTTATCGGAGCCACAACAGAAAAAAGCGCGCCAAAGTCGGAGCAATGTCAGGTCGTTGCTGGTTGTTTTCCTTCTTTCTTTATTTTATGTTTTTATATTTTATTATTATGAGGGTATTGTGCACCACCCTCAGGTCAGACAATCAACAAAAATTATTATCTTGAAGTTATTAAAAGATTGCGTGACGCAGTTAGAAGAGAATGGCATCAACTTCAGTTAAGCGGTGACTGGCTTCTTCATCACAATAACGCCAGCAGGGGCGGATCCAGGATTTTGGTTTGGGAGGGGCTTGAGCGGACTTTGGTTTGGGGGGGGGGGGCTTGGCTTGAGTGGATTTTGGTTGGGGGCTTTTGTCTTTAGTGGATTTTGGCTTTGCGGGGGGGGGGGGGGGGCTTGAGTCGGGCAATAGGTAGTATTTATAGTCTCCTTGGGCCCCAAATCTGTAGAGCTAAAAAAAAAAAAATAGGTCTCCAAAATTACAATGTCGGAGATGGACCTAGATCCTTTTGGGGGGGGGGGGGGGCTTGAGCCACCAAGTCCTACAGCTCCGTCAGACTCCTTACAGTTCTGGAGTAGCTCCCTGCGACTTTTGGCTGTTCCCAAGATTAAAAATGTTGCCTAAAGGACACCAGTTCAACTACAAAGAAATGTAAGAACGGAGACTTGAAATGCTTGAAATGAAGTCTTTACGGGTGTACCGCCGGATAGTGTTTTGAAAACACGATATTTTGAGGACTAGCTCAGGTGTCGAGACGTCAGCACAGGTTGGCTGACCGTCGGATACTGAGGACTCAGTGGTATATTACAAAGAAACGCTCGAAACTAATACGTTGAATGCTCTAATGGCGGAACCAAAAAATGAGACTGCTTGAAAAAGTGGAAAGGCCATTGGGAATGTATTCTTCAATCAAATGGGGACTACTTCAAAGGATGCCACCAGCCCAATGACATAGAATAACACCAGCGGGGAACTGTGAAGGAAGGTTGGATACTTTTGGGACAGACCTCGTATATATATCTGTCACTTACTATTTTACAATTTAAAACTGTCTGTAAAATTGTGATAAGCTTAGCATAGGTTGAGGCTAAGGGTATATCTGGTGTCTAGGATATATTGAAAGGCAAGTTCCCATCTACGGAGATCTGAAGAGATTGTGATGGCCAGAAAAACTCTTACAGCTTTAACCTTGAAACAGGTGTTATGTTTGTTGGAATCATGTGAGCTGGCATGGATTGCCACTGGATGGTTAGGAATGGCAGTATAAACTATTTGCCTGTGGCCATTCGTCCTGTAGGACAGTTATTGAGTGGTAAGGTCAATGTAGGAAGCAGTGCATTGAAGATAGGTGGGTGGTAGCACTGATGGCATGTCAGTAATAGGAAGGGATTCTCCTGTGATGGGATTAGAGTAGGTAGTGATAACTGGATGCATGCTTCGTGTTTTGCAGTAAGGTCTATTGCAAGGGAAAGCTCTATATGCAGATCTAGGAGAGTGTGGACCAAGACGATGTTCGGATTAAGAGGTCTGCTAAAGCATGTGCAGGGAACAGTGGGTAGGATTTTGGGAAGCACATAGAATTTCATGTCCACAGCATAGGACCTGGTGAATGGATTCTAGGCCAGGAAAGAACTGGGTGATGAATATTGGTCCGTGGTCAGCTTTAGGAGGTGCAGATTGGGAGCTGTGGGTGATAGCACAGGAGATTTGCTTTTCCACAAGATTCTGGTGGTAGCAGTGGAAAACAAGGGCTTGGGATAGTTTCTTCAGAAAATCTTCCTCCACATGACCCAGGAAGAGGTTGGCATCAGTACCCTTGGCAATGCTGTCTATCTGGTGATAAATTTAGAAAGGAAAGGAGAAGTAGTTTTTAAGAGCATGAAGTTGGCTAGGTATGTATAAAAGATGTACTGGGGAGATTGTGTGTGGAGGGGAGGGGGGAGGGGTAGGGGGAATTCATATCAAAGAAGTGTTGAACAGAAGTGAGGCCAAGACAGATCGGGGATGTTAGCATTCAATGAAGTTATGTCAATGGAGTCTGGGGGTAGAGGAGTTGGGACTTTGGACAGACATTCCAAGAAATATGGAGTGTCTTTGATGTAGGAAGGAAGTTTCTGCACAAAAAGTTGGATGTGTTGATCCACAATGACTGAAATCCATTCAGTGGGAGAGCCATATGCTTCAACTATAGGTTGCTCCTGATTGCCAGCCTTTTGGCTCTTGGGGAGAAGGTATGAGGTATGTGTGCAAGGATTTTGAGGAGTGAGGAGGTATAATGATTGTAAAGAGAGGCCTTGAAGGGGCCCAGGAGATCAAGGAAGGAACAAATTTCAAGGCAGATGGAAGAGGTTCAATCGATGGAGTGTAGACAATAGGTATTAGTGTCAGAAAGCTGTCTGAGGGCCCCATCATCATAGTCACGGTGGCCCATGACCACAGTGGTGGAGCGCTTATCTGAAGGTAGGATGATCATATTTTTGTTCCTGGATAATTTAATTTTAATTGCAATGGAGCACATACTCCGGTGGCAACTTCCATATTCTTTCTATTCTTTCAACATTTTGGTAAATTCTTCATCATTTCTCTCGGTAATTTGTTCCAATCCCTGACACCCTACCAAAAAAAGAGAATCTTCCTGCACCCTTGTGGGTGAAATTGAGTGCCAGCTTGTGGTCATGGTCATCTTTTCCCTTCCATGCACTACTTTTAATTCTTTAATATCTTTCCATGTCTCATCACAAATATATGCCTTGTACACTCCCATGTCTCTCCTCACCTTCCTCCTGTCTTCCAATGAATACCATTCCAGCTCTTTTATCATATCTGTTACTGAATGCATTCTGCGGTAATTTCCAGAAACAAATCTAGCAGCCCTTCTTTGCACCCTCTCCAACTCTTGTATTTGATACTCAAAATGTGGACCCCATACTACACTACCATATTCAAGCAATGGTCTGACCAAAGTTTTGGATCCCAATTCCTTTACTTCTCTCGTACATCCCCTCATTACTCTCTCCAACAAGTACAGAATTTTTAAGCCTTTTTCTACTAACTTTCCAATGTATCCTGTCCAGTTAAGCTTTTTCTCAAATGAAATGCCAAGAAATTTACATTTAAAGTCTTCAACAACA
Source organism: Vandiemenella viatica (assembly GCA_031002005.1). Lineage (NCBI taxonomy): Eukaryota > Metazoa > Arthropoda > Insecta > Orthoptera > Morabidae > Vandiemenella > Vandiemenella viatica. The sequence continues at coordinate 309,770,454 of CM061921.1, read as the reverse complement.
ATTCTTTCCCCTCCTTATATTCTTAATAAACATTTAGTTTTTGATTTATTTGTGTATCTAATAAGCTGACTCTTCTTTGCATTTATCTCCATCCCATGTTTACCAACCCAACTACATCCTGTCCAGATCACCCTGCAGCTGTATACAGTCATCTAATATTTTGATCCTTTTATATTTTTATCTGAAAATTATCTAATTTCTGATAGTAAACCATCAACAATTATTCATTGGAATAGTGTATATCAATGGTCCCAATACCCTGTGGAATGCCCATGTTCTCTTCTACTTCTTTTGATACTGCATTTCCTAACCTAACTTTTTGGTTTCCACTTTTAAGAATTTTTCTACCCAGCAAATCACCTTTTCATCAACTCCTAAAGTTTGTACATTATTTAACACCATTTTATGGCTCACTCTGTCAAAAGCCTTCAAAAGATCCAGTGCTACACTATCAATTTGGCTTCCCTTGTCCATTTCATCCAAAATATTTTGCATATATCCCACCACTCAGATTCGCATGAATATTCTTGCCTAAAGACATGTTGCCTACTTGAGAACCACATATGCTCCTCACATATATTTCTGATGTGGTTGCATATCAATCTCTCCATTAATACACCTCCCACTGGTGTCAAACTGATTGGCTTCTAATTTTCGACTGTATTTCTCACCTCTCCTTTATGTACCAACCATACTATCACACTTTTCCAGTCCCCTGGAAATCAGCAAGTATCCAGACTCAATTTAAATATTATTTCAAGATACAACGTCACATCCTGCTATCTTTAACACAACTGTAGTAATATTATCTACACCAGCCTCATTATGTTTTTTCAGCTTTCTTAGTTCCTTCATCCTCAGGATAAATTTCAAATTTTTTGGTATGCTCATTTCTAATTGTGTTGTTAAGCTTGTTATTCGATATTTTGGAATAAATATTTCTTTCCCCTATCTTATTATCTCTGTGAACTCTTTCAACCTTGACTCCACTGTACTTTTACCTTCCTTCCGTTTGCTGAAACGTTTTATGAAATATTTCTTCAAGTCTGAAATTTGTGCCTTTTTATGATTTTACATATTTCCCCTTTCAATTTTGACTGCTGGTTCACTGAATCCTCTAATATCCATCAGAATTGCTTCATGATCACTTATTCCTTCAGTTACTTGACACACCACTTATTTCCTATCCGGTTTACACTTTGAAAATTGAAATCCCCGCCAATAATTACCATTCTATTCTCACCTCTGAAATCTGAGTGTGAATTTAATCCCCCCCCCCCCCCACCACCCAAAGCCTCATCTTCATCTGTCATTATTCCACTGCAGTAAGCAGCCAACACCATGATTTTTCTTTTTTAGTCCCCCAGAAATCTACCCCAAGGAACTCTTGGTCATGATCTCTGAGCACCAGTGAACTGTGGTAGTTTTTGCTTACTACTATGAAAGCTCCTCTATAAATTGCTCCTCTGTCTCTGCTGTACACTCTGTAACCATCAGGAAAAACCACATTGTCTACTACTTCTTTTAACCAGGACTCTACTCCTATTATTACTTGTGGTTCATGTATCTCTATTAAGTTTTCAAATTCATTATACTTCTACAGTTCACCAGTAACACCCTTATTACTGGCTTTATATTTTCAGCATTAGCCTCCTCCTTCCAGTTCTACTCTGACCAGTTATTGTTTCAGCAACTTCATCTATTTCTTTAACATCTGTGATTTTTCTCATTGTGGATCTACAATCAGTATCACTTTGATCATCTATTTCAGTCCCTAACCTAAAACAGGCACAGTACTGACTTCACCATCACTGGAAATGTGCTCACTTACAGCTTTAGTTAACAGCTCAGAAAGTAAACCCTTGCCCCCTTCTATTCAGGCACAGTACTCTCATAACATGGATTTTGGTGGAGCTGAGGCTATTTCTTTAATATCATTGGTAATTTCTTTTCCATCTATAACCATAACTGTCTGAATACCTTCTCTTCCCCTCAGTTTGCTAACATAGCCATAGTAATTTCAAGGTGAATTATTCAGTGGTTCCCCTGTTCCCATAATATTCTTTATAAACAATTCTTAAGCTTCCCTTTTTGCAGCTACTAATTTCTTATTTAGTTGTTTTATATCTTCCCTACTGTCTTGCTGTTTCTTTAAGATAGATAGAAAGATTAGATATATTCACTTTGATCCCATGTGAGAATAGTCTCATGAATGTGGAACAGTACATACAATTATTAATAAGTCAATAATATTACTAACAATTGATAACCAGTTAGTTACTTAAAACCCATTAGTATAATAAATTTACATTTATCTGTAAATCCATATTATACCATGTTAGATACTGTATGAGTATATGAATGCAATTTCCAGATAACGTAATTGCTGCATTTCTAAAAGGTTTCTATACAAAGAAAAACCAAACACCATTGTAGTAACTGTAAACAACTTTGTTACCATCCTCTTCCATACACCAAATATATAGTATTTTACCAGTGATTCATTTTTTACCAAATTCCAAGAAGAAAATTCTGTCACAGAGTAAAATGGGTTCTGAAGCAAAATCGTTTTCAGTTTGGATTTAAAGTTTTTAAGTTTTTGTAAATAACTTTTTATTTTCATGTGGTAGGACATTAAATAAAGAAGCTCCATTGATTGTTAGCCCTCTCTGTACAATTGGCAGTAACTTTTAATCTTTGTGAATGTTATATTTATTCCTAGCATTATAGCTGTGTATGGCAGCATTAGGATTGAAATGTTCAGGATTTTCCACTACAAACGATAATAGAGGGTATATATACTGTGCTGGTATTGTAAGTACAGCTAGATTTCTAAACAGCTTTCTGCATGACACCCTTGGACTTGTTCCACAAATAATTCTTAGAGCACATTGTTATTTAAATACCTTCTGAGATGCCATTAGTGAGCAGGGAGTGAAAATATGCAAAACATACAAACTTTCTTGTTTCTGTATCAGCTATTCTAGCTATTATTTTCAATAAAAATGTTGCAGAATTCAGTTTTTTTTTTTTTTTTTTTTTTTTTTTGAATTGTTGAATATGTTTCTTCCAGTTTAACTTGTTGTCTATATATACATCCAGAAATTTTATGAAATACTGCTTTCATTGATTGCTTTTCCTTCAAATGTCACATTGTTGCTGTTCTTTGCTTTATTTTTTGTAACAAATTAAAGTGACTGTGTCTTTTCTATGTTAAGAATTCATTAATTTGTATTGAACCATCTTTTAATTTCCTTTAGAGCATTATTGTTGTGTTTTTTTTTATGATTTTGTAATGATAGGTGTGTTGTTTTTTCTTCTCACCAACCTCATTAGCCTTCTTGCCTCCTTGTACTTATTTTTATTTTATATTCTGGAGAAAACATTTATACCTCCATTCTTATTAGCTCCTTGAAATGTTCCACTGTACTGGTGCTCTGTTTCTATATACTGATTTTTTTTTTAAATATCTCTTCAGTTATTAAATATATGCCCTTTGTGATTATAATTTGATGAAAGTGTAACATAAGCATACAATAATCTTATTTGTAAACTGTACGAGGGCAAATTTTACAAGAAGAAAATGACAGATTAGAGAAAATAAATTCTGAAATTGAAGAGTTAATTCAGTATGTGAAGTATGAAGAAAATCTAGTAACCATGAACTATTGGAATGTAGTGATAGGAGGAGGAAGAGACAGGAATATTGCGGAAAATTCTAGTCTAGGAGAAAGAATTGATTATGTAAGTAGGGATCAGTGAAACTTAGAAACTGATGCTACTTTGAGAACCATACAAGACCTATGTACTCATGTGAACATCTGGAGGATACAGAAAGATATCTACTACATTGTTCCATGTTTAAATAGAGATTAAGAAATCAGGTTCTGGATTGTAAGCCAAATAATTAGAAGCTGATATAGACTCTAACCATAGTGCGGTACACCATAGATGCACATCTATGAGCTAATTGTGAAAGAAATTCATCTAAAGAAGAATGGAATACATTGAAGAGGGAAGTGATACTCTTATTATATCCAAAGCTGTTAAAGAAATATTGGACATAAGGAAAGAAGCAGTCTGAAAACCTTGGATCAGAAAAGAAGTTTAATAGTTGATGAATAACAAAAGAAGGCACATAGACATTCAACCTAAAGCAGAAGGCAGCAGCTCAGATATTCCTAAAATTGGATGAACAGGTAATGCAAAAAAATCAAAGAGAGTTGACCACAAGAAAAGATGGAGATGTAAAGAAGGAAATGGTTGTAAGAATAAAGTAAATTCAGATATGAGGAAGATAAAACAGTATTTTGTAATAAAATTAAATGTGTAAATATTAAAGTAGCTAAAGGGAAAAATCTTATAAGCCTAGTAGAAAAAGCTAACTAATGGCCAGTTTGAACAAGATTGTACTGGAAAAATAGGAAGACGATGTAGGAGTTCCTGTGTTACAGACTATATCTGACAGTTTAAAAAAAAAAAAAACTGATTTAAGATAATGCAGTAGGAATTACTGGAATCTCTAGTAGAAGAAAGATTTAAAATGATTTTTTCAGTTAGTACAAAACATCACAAAATAGGTGAAGTTCAAACTGATTTTATTAATAATTAAATTAATTATAATGGAGTACCTGTTCTGGTGAGAAATGTCCCTGTATGCATATGTTTTTATCTCACCATCATAAAAAAGAGAGATTTCTCCCACTTCTTTATGCCTGAAAGAAAGAGTCAGTTTATAATTGTAGTCATCTTTTCCCTCCCTCATACTTGTCCTAAATTTTCTACCGATATCTATCTAGGCCTCATCAACAGTATATACTTCATACATTCCCAGCTCTCTCTTTACCCACTATCTTCCACTGAATTCCAACACAACTCCTTTAATATTTCAGATCTATAGTTATTTCGACAAACCACTATAGCTTCCTTTCTTTCATACCATCCAGCTCCTGTATTTGATAAGCATCATTCAGGTCGCATACTGCCATACCATACTCAAGGAACAAACTAACCAAAGTTTGGTAACCCAATTCTCTCACTTCCCTGGTATATCCTAGTCAGTACATGATTTAGGCTTTTATGAGTCAGTAATATGTCTCTGTTTCTGATATAAAACTATATATTCATCAACAGGTAGTATCAGTTTCAAGAAACTGTTGTTCTGATTCCTCCTTGATATCATGTTTATAATTTTTACAATGAATGGTTTTATTTGTAATTGTAAAATAACTTGTTTACAATGTTTTGAGTAATTGGGAAAATATTGTCAGGATACAATACTGAAACATAGTACATTTTGGTAAACATTGCCTTCACAATTTAATACCTACTTATCATATAATATATATATATATGAGACCCCTTCAAGCCTATATTTCAGAACATAAAATTAGCATACAAATTACACATGTAAATGTATTAAAACTATTTTTAACTGTTCTGTTTTGTTTTCAGTGTCAAGCAGAACAGCAGAACATTACCACAGCAACATACACCAACCGATCTTTCACTATAGATACTGAAAATGATAGATTCTTGCTTGATGGCACCCCTTTCCGTTTTGTGTCAGGCTCCTTACACTATTTTCGTGTTCCTCACCAGTTATGGAGAGATCGGTTAAGGAAGCTTCGTGCTGCTGGCCTCAATGCTGTTGCCACGTAAGTTGATTCTAGTTCAGGCAGATTTCAGTATACATTATTTACATTCATAAATGTCTAAAAATTCATCTAAAGTGTTCAGTCAGATAAGTTCTCCCATGCATGGCATTTCAACAGCTACCTTTTCTGACTTCATAGGAGAAGTAGTAGGTGCAAGTGGTTATTTCATCAACATATCAGCGACTGTGATTGTCTCACAATTCTGACTCATATTAGTACTGATGATGGCTAGTAGATGAATATGAGGCCTGCTGCAGAAACTACTCTCCAATGGAGCAGCTAGGCTTCATATAAGCCCTGCAACAAACATCACTACCAGATAACACTGACAAAATTGAAAGAAAGTTAGCAGGTAAACATTTATATTCAGGATAGGAGGGTTCTTATCCATAATCATTGACTCACAGGCACCTACACTTTGCAATTTTTAATTAACCAATGCTTTCCACTGATTACAAAGATTACATGGGTGCCTTGACCAGTATTTCTAAAAAAAAAATCAAGAAAACATCCAAACACAACTGGTGCGAGATTAATAGGTAAATTGCAATGATTATAATAAAGTTATTGCTCTCTATAGCAGTGGACCTCGACTAGCTAACTTAAAACAGTTAGTGAGCGTGAACACTCTCATAAGGGAGCGTGCATAAACCACGTAGCTCCATTTTGGCCTCCTGTGAAACCCCCCCACGTAGCCTTACGTGGCTTTTACCTCTACCCCCCACCTCCCCACGTAGCTTTTTTCCCTTTTGATTCCAGAAGACATTTTGTACTGTTTTCTCTTGTCAGACTATTGTAAATTACATACGGAGATAATTAACTGAGGGAAATAAATATTCACTTGCTGATGCCAGTTCTGTTTCTCATTATAACCGTGAAAAATGTTATGAAAGGAAAGCTACGTGGCCTGGCTCGGAACCCCCCCTCCCCCTACGTAGCCCAGTGTAGCCTTTCAGCCAACTCCTCCCCCCCCCCCTGGTCCGAGCCACGTAGTTTGTGCATGGTCCCTAAGCAGCAGCGTGATTAATAATACAGGTGGGGGCCGACTGCAATTTCCGACTTTGTTCGGCACAGGACATTTTTTGGGCCAAGCACATAGATTACAATGGTCACGATAACACCCAAAAGTACATTACCAGCAGGGGCGCCAAATTTTAGAAAACCTCGTGGGTGCTCATGCTCATTTGACAACACATAAATTTTTTTTTTTTTTTTTTTTTTTTTTTTTTTTTTTTTTGAGCCAGCAAAAAGTGTGAACTAGTTTCGACAAGACTATCACTGGCGGGTTGCTGATTTGGCAGGGAATAACAAACGCTACTTTTTATCCATAAAGCATTTAGGGTTTCATGCAAATTAAATAAAAACCTTCAAAATCCTTGCCAAACATGAATGAAGGCACCAAATAGTATTATATAATAGTGAAAATCGCATCTAAATCCATTCAGTAGATTTCAAGTAATAAGCGAACAGACAGGCAAAGTAGGGAAAAAAGATTTTACATTTTTTAAATTCTGTTCCAGGCTAAAAACCACACTAAATTTCATTAAAATGGGTTCGGGCGTTTTAACATGATAGATTTTTTAACTTTATAATAGTAATAGATAGATAAACAATAATTTGTGTCTTCCTATTAGAAATCAAAAGTTTATTATTTTATTTTATTTCTGTCCGCAAGGATCGCTACATGAATGAAGTTACAGGTACAGCTAGTATTTAATATACAGAGGAGATAGGAAAAAAAGATCTGTAGAAAATATAATAATAAAAATTATATTCATTTTATTAATAGTGTGTAGAAATTATTTTATCAGCTGGATACATGTATTAGTACATACTGCATGTACACAGTTTTACTAAGAATTGTATGATCAACAAATCAACATTAATAAACCTTTTTTAAGAAGCTACATTTTTAATTTATATATAATTTTTTTTCAATGCAAACTTATTTTGTCAAACTACAGAACTATTTATAAATGTATCATCAAAATCTTGAAGGTCCACATCATCCATTATTTCTCAGGTTACATGCACTACCATGCGATCATTCAATAAGTTTTTCTTCTCCATAATGCTTAACATGATCGTTCTGCAGTGCATGCTAATACTGGAATAGTTGAAAATATTTTTAACAATTTGATGATTTCGGGCATCATATCTTGGGCAGATTCGCAATACCAAATTATATATATATATAACCATTTTTCACATTGTTCAGTCTGACATTTTTTGTTCATGTTAATAGCACGATGAGGAACCAAACGATACACCTCAATGAGATCTTCGTGGAACTCTTTAACTTAACTGCTGCTTGCATCATTTTAATCAGTAAGAAATAGTTCCACCTTACTCGAATGTGATATAGCATTTTTAGTAAAGTGCTGATATCCAATATAAAAACTGAGTCAAGAGCCGATTTTAAAGGGTTTTGAAATTTTTCGCCAGTTCATTGGGATGATACGACGTGCTTGACAGTATTAGCTACAGATTTTGCAGATAGAAAGAAATCTTATGTAAATTTGCATTTAAACCTTCGAAACAAATGATAATTTCTATCTGATATGATAAGAGATTCAAAAGATTGAAGACTTTTAAAAAACCATTTTGCTTTTGCAAATGTATTATCTATCTGACCTCTTTTGTCATTAAAAAAACATAGCAGCACACTATCATTGTTTAGAATAGTTTTTTTTTAGGAAGATATACGACAACACGATCTTGTTGGTCAAAAAGGCAGCAAAGAGAGGTTCATCGCTAGCTGCCTGTAGTGATTCAAAACAAGCCTGGTGTTTCGATAAACCACGCACAAAAACTAATAATCTTCAGAAATAAACACGATAACATCAAGCGCAGCGTGCTCTTAAAGCACATTTTATGTTTACCAGCTCGACTAAGAACTATTGAGACACCTGAGGTAGCCTGCAAGTCATGGCTGCAAAAGCGCTGGCTACGCGATGGATGGGTGAGGCACGATGTATGGCGGGCTGGAATTTGCACACAGTAGCGCGTGGGTCGAGCTGCTCAATTTGCTTGTGTGTGGCTCTTTACGAATCAAACCTATACTTACCTCACAGTAGATAGTGTTAGGTATTACCTAACGTAGTGTTTATATTTTCCTTGGGCATGACGTGCACACTCACATCGTAAGCAAGTGCGATCCCCTCGAGATGTCTAGCAACGCCAGATGGTGCATGACGTAAGTAATACAGGTGTCGCTTGGAAATCAATTACTGATTACTGTTGAAGTCAACACTCATGAGTGCTCCGCACCCACTATTTACCTCTCATGGGTGCCCGAGCCCCCGAGCACCCACACAGTCAGCGCTCCTGATTACCAGCATGTAACGGTTCAGTAATCCAGCTCCTGGTATCAGGCAAGGGTGGTATTGCAGCTGCAAGCAGAGGTCGCATCTTCTCAACACTTTAATACTGCAGCCCAGTTGAAGTCGCACACTGCAGGCGAGGTCGCCATACTACCACGTGACTGGTGAGCAGACACTGGGTGGACGGATAAGCGACCGCACCCAATCCAGGTTGCACCAAGAGTGTCATGTTGTCTGGTCCCGGCAGAAGGTGGGAGTCCTTTTTGGTTCCCGTATCGACCCCGGTGATGGAACATCCGATACCTGTGTATTAGCAGCTTGGAAGGTTATCCTCTATTGGCCACTCACTTAAACCTCGAACAGCGAAAAAGCTTCAGCGCTCCTGATTGGCGGGAAGGGTGTTGCGGGTGGAAATCTATTACACGAGATCTTCCTCCAATCTCTTCTTGTGGCCATAATGGCATCCTATGCAAATTCAACAAGAGCTCAACCCTCTCATTAAAGCCATTTTGGCACACGTATCTTACATGCTGCTGTTACAATCATGGATTTCCGTGTTTCATTCAGAACAAGACCACCAATCTCTGTTCCTGTTGTTTGGATTTTTTGAGCTGTAGCAAGTGTAAATATTGCTGGTGATCAATGTGACTTTCCTCTATTGTTCAGACTGTTTCACTGATGTATATTTTGTCACATTCACAGGGGATCAAATCAACTCTTGGAATTCTTGGGCTAAGGTCATCCTCTACTGTACATCATATCTTGTATCTATGCTGGTGGTCAAAAGATACTCCTTATGCCATAATGTGTGAAAATTCTCTCTCCATTTCCAGAAATATCCCCAGCATAAGGTAGCATTGCTTGGGATACTGATGATTCTTCTTGTTCAGTTATCAATCTTAGTGCACTGGGTAGTAATACCTGTTTAATTTGCCCCTGTGAATAATCATTTTATCTGAAAACCTGCCAAAGGTACCTTAATTCATCTTGCAGACTATCAATGCTTGAAGTGGTTCTTACCTGATGGACCATCATGGGCAATATAGTCTTGCATTGGGCCGGATGGTGAAAGCTGGTACCTCTTAAATACTGGACAGTGTGCGTAGGTTTCCTGTAAACTCCATGAGAGACAGTGCGACCTGCTTGCACTTAATATGTCCAGGAATGCGAGCATCTCATCCTTCTCAACTTCTATAGTGAATCATATGTTAAGATGAACTTGATTCTGGTGGTCTAAGATTTCTTGAAGTGCCAAGAAGCCTGTGGTCAGACTACAAACATGTCATCCATGTAGCGATACAAATATGTAAGTTTCAATGGAGCACTCCCCAAGGTCTTTTCTTCAAAATCCTCCATATATAAATTGGTCACCACTGGAGAAAGTGGTGATCCCATGGCCACAATGTTAGTTTGTTTGTAATATCTTGCTTTGTGGCATTTTCCTTGAGTGGTTTGGACTTTTTCAAGACCGAACAGATCTCACATTGTATTTCTTTTGTTGCATTTTTCTACTGCACCAACATACCTTGCTACCATAGCAAATTTCAAACCTCTCACCAGCAAAAATACTGTAGCATCATCAAGTTTGGCTGCAGTGAGATTGAATATAGTATAGCTTGTCTTGGACACCTGTTGATGATTCGTGCTTCTAGAAGGTTATTGTATTTGGTGATGTATCTTGCTGTGGTCTTCTATCATTCAATGCTCTCTTGAGTTAAAGTTGCTGTGTCAGCCCAATCCCAAGAATCTGAACCAATTCAAGATGTAGATGACTCAAAAGTAAGAGCCACACATTCTGGTCAAGTTCATAATGTATAAAGTGAATAACTGCCAAAGAAGTGCCATGCCAGTACAACTAAAATCATTTTTCACCACCACTGTTAATGTGATGCATTACTTTAACAAAGAGAGGCAACACATCGCTGTCCCAACAGCACATTAGATAGGCTATTTCTTCTCAGGTGTTCAGCTGGATAAATTATGCTGTGCAAGACATTTCAACAGCTTCCATTGTTGTCTTCATCAGGTTAAGCTGATGAAGATATCAAAGGTGGCTGTCATAACATCATGCATAACAATGCATAACAGAACTAGCTGAACATCCAAGAAGAATTTTTAGAAGCCGCATGCCAAGAATGTCTCAATTCCCTCATTCATAAATGTATATCCCTTTTTTGATGCAAAAAAGGATAAAAGAATATTTGCAAGTGATTAAGAAGACATTATTTCCTTAATTTTTGACAGATAATTCTGGCTACATATAACAGAAAAATTACTACAAATTTAAAAAAGGACTGAAAATAGAATCATAACGAAACATGGATAAAGACAGATCAGCCCAGATTTTATAAAATCCAGAGTTACTTAGTATAATGCAAATCATTCAAGGCAGAAGGACTGGTTTGAAGTCAGAGAGCATCCTATATTAGTACATGTGATATGATATCTACAAAGCCTATGAAACAGTTAATTGTGAAAATGTGTTTAAAAGTGTTTGCATCTTCTTAATTTGTTCGTCATTATGAAATATTATCTTTCACTTTTCTTGTCTTGAACTTTGTTGCTTTGCTAATTAGCAGTTTTTTCACCTCTTGTCCCTGTAAAAATGTTTCTCTTTATTTTGGTTTTCAGTGGAAGTTATATTTTAAGGAAAAAAAAAAAAAATGTCACCACTTAACTTAGCAGAAGAATTGATAATAGTGAAACAGACATGTCATATTCCAATAGAAAAAGCAAAGTTACATGGAAGGAAAGAGTGCTTTTTAGCATAATTAGGTAAAGTACAGATAGGAAGACCAACACTTGTCATAGCAGATGACATGGCAACACTGGATCATAAACTCGTACATACACAAATAATATTAATTTTTTGGGAAAAGCTATTTTTTTTAGGGGGAATTATGGTTATCTGCTTATGTCACTGCAGTAACTGAGGTGGGATGAAGGGGACTGGGTGGTCAGGATTGGAGGATGCAGAAATTGCACATCAAACTTATGCAATCAACAATGTATATATTCACAGGTGTGTAAAAAGAATAACAGAAGTGGATATACACATATGTCGATGCACAAATCTCTCTATGGGGAAGGGAAAATCACAAGCCAAAGATAACAGATGTGTGATATTATCAATTGCTGAGATGCTGAAAATGTTTTTTTTTGTGTTATTGGTGATTACCTCTGAGGGAATGTGGGATAGGTACAAATACGGGAGAAATGGAGAAGAAGGAGAAGGAAGGAGAGGATTAGAAAGAGAAAGAGAAATAAATGCAGAAAGACAGGGAAGTCAGGAGAACAGGTTACCTGCAGTTAAGGCCTGTGGAATGTCTGGTACCAAAGATATGCTGGTATGCCAGTTCCCATTGGCGAAGTTCTGAGGGGCTAAGGTTACCAGACAAAATGCTGATGACACTCACTATGTGGCAGCTGTCAAGTTGGTTGGTGTTATGTGTGATGGCATGCACGGCTATCAGGTGGTCCTGACTTTGAATGTGAACTGTCTGCCTGTGGTCATTCATCCTACCAGAGAAAGTCATGGCAGTGAGACTGATGCAGGAAGCAGGACAGTGTAAGCATATCAGCTGATATATGACTCCAGAGGTCTCACATGTGACAGGCCATATGACGTGAAATATTTCATGTGATTGGGCCAGCATAGGAGGTGGTGGCAGAGTGCATGTTGTAAGTTTTTAAATGTAGTCTGTTGCTGGGAAACGAACCACTGAGTGGTTTGCTGGATGGAGTGGGTTTGCATTTATGCATTTATACGAGTATACTGGGAGCTTGATGATGTTTGCAGGCCCATTGAAGATGACTTTAGAAGGGGCAGAGAATATTTTGGGAAGAAGAATCCTTTTTGATAATGTTAGTTAAGATGGAGGTTGCATATGAAATTAGCATATGGATGTTGGGAAGGATAGCCTTGGTATATGAGGACTTGGGATATGTTAGAGGCGTGGCAGAGAGTCTGACTGTCTGAGCAGATATGTTTGCCATGGATCCTGAGACTGTAAGGGAAGAACATTGAGTGTAAAAAGGATGGCAGCTTTCAAAATGAAGTTATTGTTGGAGGTTGGTTGGTTGGTTGGTTTAAAAGGTATGAATAGAGCAATGGGACAGTGCCATATTGACATGTTCCTCTATCCCAACCTCACTTCTCCTGTTTCTGTACCTGCCCCATATTACCTCTGAGTTAACAAAATCGTTTTTACAAGACGTTTAAATATAAAATTACTGTCTTGTTTTTCTATTTCAAATATAAAATACAAAATGGTTTTAATTGTTGGTATTTAAAAACAAAATGTGAAATATGTATTTTCAAAATATTTTTATTAAAACAAATTAATTTTTGTTCGTTTAGTAGGCATGTTGTTTATTTTACTTAATTCAAGGCTCTTAACACCATTATTTGTTCAAATATGTCATCCTTCTTGTTCAGTCTATAAGGCTTCATTATCATCTTATGCCTGTGAAGCAAAACTTGCCAAACAAGTATTATTTTTGAGAAAACCTTTTTATTGTTCAATATTTATTTAGACAATCTAAACTAGTACCATTATCCTCTAAATATTTCAGTATTTCTATGTTAATGTTTGTATCATTACTGGCTGCAGAAGAATCTGAGCCCTCTATAAACATACAATAAGATTAATTCTTTTTTTTCCCCCTTGTTGGATTATACATACTTTCCTTCAGCAACCATTTGAGTTTAAAAAAAGGATACTTTCCTTTTGTTCTTGAAATTGACAGAACTCTCAAAACACATTTTAATTCTTCCTTTAATTACACCTGGCAACACAGTATGTAGTATTATCCATTTGTAAACTGCTTTGCATCTGTTTCATTCTCATTAATTCTTGCAGTAACATCCATAGAATATACCTTTGTCCACCTTGAAACTTCTGATGTCTGCATCAATAGGTATTGTACAGCAGCTTATGCATTCATTAATAAAAATAAATTTCTATTTCATTAAAAGCTGCCAAACCATTTTTTTTAAAGTTTCATTCAGGGTCTCCTTTTACTGCCAAAATATTGTGAATAGAAATGTAGTAAAAATTACATTGTGTTGGACATAGAGAAATAAGGGATTTGTCCAGTAGAAAATAAGTTTGTTTCACCCACTTTTGGAGACCTTGAACACAGATTTAAAAGTGCTTGACACTTCGCCATTTCCACATCATGAAATTTCTAGTATGAATTGTTTTGATGTATTGTCTATATCTCGTGAAGCAATTAAACCCAATGTATGGGTGTTGTATCTTTCATGATTAGGCAGTTGATACTTCTCAAAAAATCTTCAGAAGGTTTTGGAAATTCTCTCAGTAGTAACTCCTCATCATCAACTTCAATATTTTCAGTGTTAGCAGGATCTGTGCCACATCTTCCCAAATCAGATTTGATTCATTGTCAGTAAGTGTATTCACCTTTTTTTATAATTTCAAATCAAACTCAATGTAATCAACAATCAGTTCAGCTACTTTATCAAATGTACAAGATCCTTTAAATCACCAGCAAGAAAGTGTAGTACTTTTTCTTTCAGATGTGTTACAATCAGTCCACTAATCCATCATACCCAGATAGCTTCTCTTGGAAGATAACAAAATATCGGGTGTAGTACATACAAAGTCAACTGCTTTTGAAGCTAGTTTTGTATTTTCGTTGTATTCCATAGATTCTTGATCAATTTTTTTTAATTGCAAGTGTGGCGGCACATAATTTTTGATGGGTTTGGTGGCACTAAATGAATCAATTGAATTCGATAAGATAGTTGCTAGAGTGGTATGTTTTATCTTTTTTGAAGTGCCATCAACAACACACTTCCTCTTCTTTGTATGTAAAGGTTTGAATTTCTCATACTCCTCTAAAAGGAAGGCATGATCTGTACTCAGAAAAAAAGAAAACAGCAGATGTACTTTATTGCCTCACTTGTCTTACTACCAGCAAAACTGAATTAAATGTAAACAAATAAAAATATTTCTTAGTAGGTACTTGTAGGCACTTGGGTCTCAGATCGGAATAACTTTGGGAACTGATACTACAAAACAAACAAAGCACTTAAATATAACCTACTTACTATATGGATCAAAAAGTTTGTAGTAGCACTAACACTTCCTTTCAAAGATTTTGGACATTTCTTCACTTACCACTATGTTTTTGACATCTTTAAAACAATGCTTTAATGTTTTTGCTGTCGCTCATGATGAAGAAAATTTTAATATACAGGGTGTTACAAAAAGGTATGGCCAAACTTTCAGGAAACATTCCTCACACACAAACAAAGAAAATATGTTATGTGGACATGTGTCTGAAAACGCTTACTTTCCATGTTAGAGCTCATTTTAGTTTCGTTAGTATGTACTGTACTGTACGGACCAATTCCATGGCCCCCACGCTCTCCTGACCTCAACCCTCTTGACTTCCATTTATGGGGGCATTTGAAAGCCCTTGTCTACGCAACCCTGGTACCAAATGTAGAGACTCTTCATGCTCGTATTGTGGATGGCTGTGATACAATACGCCATTCTCCAGGGCTGCATCAGCGCATCAGGGATTCCATGCGACGGAGGGTGGTTGCATGTATCCTCGCTAACGGAGGACATTTTGAACATTTCCTGTAACAAAGTGTTTGAAGTCACGCTGGTATGTTCTGTTGCTGTATGTTTCCATTCCATGTTTAATGTGATTTGAAGAGAAGTAATAAAATGAGCTCTAACATGGAAAGTAAGCGTTTCCAGACACATGTCCACATAACATATTTTCTTTGTTTGTGTGTGAGGAATGTTTCCTGAAAGTTTGGACGTACCTTTTTGTAACACCCTATATATATATATATATATTATATTAATGTAATGAAAACTTTTTATAGACATTTCACATTGTAATCTAACGAATTGGCAAGAATGAACCTAACTTCTTACAACAAAGGCAAATAAAGAAGCAGTTTAATTTTAATTTATGAACAAGTGAGATGATTTTTTTGTGTGTGTGTATGGAGTGCAGCAGTAAATAAAAAACATAGTTTTGATATTTTACTCACATTTTAATAACTTCCAGCCACCAACTAAACAAAACTGGCATAAAAATGACAAGTAAAATCATCACATCGTACAAGTAGGCAGTGACAGTGATAAACATGTCAGTATTGTCATTGGCGTTGTTATTTGCATAATAGACCACATTAGTCATTTGACTTTTGTTTGGTAATGTTGCCAATAGTTTGAATGTGTTAATAAATCAATATTTATGAGATAAAACATCAGTATGAAATAGAAAAGTATGAAAAACTAAGAAAAGTATTTTGCATTTTTCAAATATAAAAATATATTTGAAGAAGTATTTCAAATAAAATATGCTTTTTGTATCAGAATATTTTAAATACAAAATGAAAAAAAAAGCTATTATGCTTTTTTTACTTGCATTTTACATATATGTATTTCAAATAATATCTTTTTTTAGCCTTTAAGCCAATATACCATCACTTAAATATATCTATTAGCTTTGCCTAGTGATTTTACCTCCCCATAGACACATGGTTATGTGGAGATACATGTATTTATCCTTTTTCCATCTTTTTTTTTTTTGCCAACCTATAATTATATATGTGGCTGAATGTGTAAGTTCACTTTCGAATCTCAGCATCCCACTTCGGTCACTGCAGTAATTCAGACCTGTTATCATTCTTTCAGCTAAAGAATGGCTTTGCAGAAAATTTTTATATATTTTTGTATGTGTTTTTGTTTCTTTGCTGCCACATCCTTTTCTGTGGTAACATGGTCTTCCTTTCTGTCCTTAATTTAAAGATGTGAAGTTTTGAAAATTAATTCCTTTGTTCAAAATATCATGCATCTATGAACACTTTGCATTTTGTTATATTTAATCTGAGATTAACAGTGAAATGGAGCTAATTAAAAAAGTTCACATTTTTTTTCTGTTTCTGCACAATCCTACCAACACCTATGACAAATGATTGCTGTTTTCTCTCTTTTCTTAGGTATACTGAATCTGTTACACTACAGCTGAAACTTATTTTAAGTGATGCTTTCTTCACTTATGCTGTAATGTTATTATAGTTGCAAACACTCTTTCCATCCTGTGTAATTAATAATAGATACAGCAAAAGTAGTTACTGCATGGTCTTTTGCAATATGAAATAATATTGTTTCCTCATAAATAGTTTACTATTTGTCATTACATTAAAGAGTATTTCTTATGGAAAAGCTTTCACAAAGGAAGTAGTTGCTTACCAAACATGAATGTCAGCCTGAAGATGTAACAAATAAGAGAAGAAAACTAGTTTATTATTGGAGATTGAGGCCAGTACCGACATATAGAGGTTAGCTGTGGAGGTGGTTTCTGACATTACTTTGGTGGTGAGAAGTAGTTTAGTGACCCAATGAGAGGTCCCCCAAGAGAAAATCTATAGGCAAGGTTTTGAGGTCAGTTTATTATATGAGTGCTGTGGTATGCCGTGCCCTCTCCCTGATGCGGTCATGATAAGGCATTGATTCTGATACTTCAGCGCCTTACTTAGCTCATGTTTCCTGGCTACTTGGCAGCTGCTCATGCTTGCCGCTACATAACCAGCTGTTGGGTAATTGTTGAGAAATATTTCAATGCTAGCTGCTACTACAAGTTATTGAAGTCATAAAATCTGAATGATTTGGCATGGCCAGCAATTGAGTAGTCTAGATTTTGGGAGTGATTAAGCTAGCACATGAGATGAGTTGTAGCACAGGTGGCAGTAGCAGAGATAGAAAATATTTCCTTAGTATTGGTCTTGGAATAGATCGTTATTGCTCAGTGCATGATTCATGTCACAATGCTGTCTACTGCAGTGGACAGAAGCATGGAGTGGTTTAGAGGAATGTTTATGGTCAAGTATGTTCTTGTGGTTGGGTGGTTTGCTGAAGCTGGTGCAGGGTGTAATGCAAAGGATATATGGGAGAATACATCAAGTTTCAAGGATTTTCTGGAACAAGTGATAGTCATTTCAAAAGATTTAGCTTATGGATTTAAGTTAATGAGAGAGCTAAAGTGAATATGAAAGGACCTTGGTTGATTCGAAGTGGTGCATGACAGTTGTTTTGCATGGTTTAAGGTGCAGGGGACCTATTTACAGACCAGTTCATTGGGATAATTGCAGGATTGGAATAATTGTAAGGTTCTCAGAATAATTAGTGTGGGATTTTTAATGTAATTGATACAGTGTATAGTGTATAGATTTCAGGGGAGAGAGAATTTTCGTGTGGAAGAGGTGAACACCTATCAAAGTGGTGGTTTGTTGGTTTGATGTGGACAGAAGTGTGAAACTGGCCATTCTGCATCAATTGTTCAGGTGGAGGAATGTAACAAATTTGTTAACTTTAGGGATTGGATATTTTTTAGGGAATCTATGAAGCCATCAAATAGTTTTCAAGATGTATCCAGCCCATAATTTGTCATATGTGTACATGAACCCTTCAGTCAGCTGGAAAGTGATTTTTGTGAAAAAAGGGCCACTTCCAGTTGTCTCATGAAGAGTTGTTGCAACAAGAGGGTTAGTTAAATTTCATGTTTTTACTGTCCTGTCACATATAGTCATTAGTTCAAAAAACTGACTGTCCATCTTAGCCATAAATTCCAACTGAATTTGCCGGAATTGTGAAGTTTGACTTGTAGTTTGAATGATTAATTCAGTCTGTTTATCAAATTTATTACTGAACTCTGACCTGAACCCCACACGTTTTTGACACCAAATCCACGTATCCAATTTTGCTTTAAGTTTCAAAATCTGGTGCATCAATTTTCTAAACATCTTATTCACATCAGAATCAACTGCTTCCTTTTTGAGATGTCTTTATTTTTTTTTAGCCAAAATAATAGTGAAAATAACAAACCTAGCAAATCTAGTACTATAAAACAGATAAACTTAATAATCATCAAAACAAGGTAATGCAGGAATCCAAAAACCTTATATCAGTAACACAGAATGCACAAGAAAACACAGGAAAGCAAAACAATCAGCGCCCATTTTTTTCAGGACTGTATCTTCAAACTAATTTTTTCCAAACAAGAATCTATCTTAGTGAATCTTTTAGCTAATGAATTCATATTACATTGACTAAATGTAAATAAATTAAAAGTAAAATAATTAAATGAAAATTTGCAAAAAAACAATTTTTGAAAAAACTCTCTCCACAGAAGAAAATTAACACTGCTCTTATATACAACTCTCTATCTTCCACCTAAACACTTGCTTTTTTTCAAATTTTCTGTCACCTTCTTCTCCAATCATCATCTACTCACCCCAGCTGAAAAACAGGTGTAGTCTACCACTCTGGACTTGTCAACTGTGACCTCGGCACGACTTCCTATTCATCAATTTGCACCCACCTCATATCATAAGGTGCTGGCTGCTAGTCTGCTTGCCTCAAAACTGGATGCACTGCCCTATTCTTCCAAAAATAATTATATGCAATTTCCTCCTCCCTCCTTTTCCCATGACTCAGATTACACCAGCTGTCTTAGTCATTGTGGTACTGGTGATCAGTTTCTTTCCTCTAAGCTGTAGAATTCAACTGTCCAATTGTTTCCTGTTACCATCTGTGAGTCCACTGTCACAGTCACCATGTCACATTTCTCGTTTGCCACATTAGATTTCAAGTGTTATTACAGTCCTGTCACAGATATCCACTGTTAGATTTCTTTGATTATAGCTTTTATTTAAATGTCTCTCATTCCTCTGTTCCCAAGCTCTTGTTATTTTATTGTAGGCTTACCACTGGCTTTGTTGGTTATGGCATGTGATTGGAATATTAGGGAGACTTGTTTCAAAACCTTATCGTGGACAGAATTTTTATGGGCCTTACCTTCACCACTAAAAATGCTTTGCTTTGTTAATGTGATTTATGCTAGGATGCTCTGTAGTTTGGATTCCATTTTAAACTGTAGGCTTCCTTTACTATGTAGAATTATGGGCCAGGTTAGATGACTATGACTCAGGCAGATTTCTAAGAAACTTTGTAAATGGGTTATTCAAATCTAATGAAATTATTACTGTTGACTGTGGTAACCAGAAAGCAATCTGCAGGTAGAGGATTGGAATTTTCATTGGGACCTATAGAAAGTATGTTTGATGAAGGAGGGACGGTCCAGACAAATACTTGAAAATAATGGCCCACCAACACAGAGATGCACTCTGCAGAAAAACCAATAGGCCACGATTGTGTAGCATGCAATATTGCCTACTTCATGGATCTTTAGGATAAAAGTCTAGGAATTTTCTGCAGTGAGTTCAGCAGAAAGTTCTCTTTATTCATGTAGTTGGATTAAAAATGTGCACACACATTGATCTACTATGTGATTAGTTTTCTTTTTCATAGGAATAAAGTGTCATGTGGAATTCTGTGTATTCTTAATAAAAGGGCAAGAGGTATGTGAATTTGCTGAAATAGGTTTTACTGCTTTGTGCAACAGATATGTTGAATGGAGTTTGCATGAGCCTAAACCTGATCACCACATTTTCACCGGGGATGCTGACTTGTTACATTTCATACATTTGGCAGAAGCAGAAGGCCTCCTTGTGATTCTGAGAGTTGGACCTTACATATGTGCTGAAAGAGATATGGTGAGTGTTATTGTATTAGAGCATAGGATATTTAAAGAAAAAGAACTTGTTTGATTGATCCAGTTATTAAAATTCATTTTTGATCATTATTATCATTTTTTAAATATCTATTTTTAAGTCCTGTCACTATATCTGTGAGAAAGAAATGGCAGATTAAAATTACAAAACACTCCTCTCACTATAGCATCACACAATTTGATTTCATTGGGAAGTACACTAGACACAGTTGATCTGAAGGCAAAATTTGCACTATTCAACATCCCAGTAAACTGAAATGTAATATTCACAGGTGTATTTGTGTAATATTAACATAATATATAGTACAAAGTACCTATGATATGGGATAAGTCAAAAATAGTCTGTACACAGACAGACACACACACACATTTATTTATATTTACATGAACAACATTTTATCCATTCTATGATCACTCACAAGATAACTGTACAAGTTTGATAAAGACACAAGATTTATAATTTAAAATTACATCAGATTTATATAATTTTTTACTATTTACATTTATGATAATCATTGTGATTCTAGTCTAGCATTTGGTAAAAGCAGTGCTTGAGCAAGTACCCCTTCAGTCTTGAAGTGAATTTAGTATTTTCTCATACAGACTTGATTCTATGTGGTAGATTATTAAACAATCTGATTCCCATATGAAGTGGTCCTTTCTGACAGAGGGTAGTATTTGTTTGTAGTATATATAAATCTAGTGTCTGTCTAGTATTATACGTGTGCCCATCACAATAATTTTTTAAATTAATGTTATGATTTCCATCACATATATATAGGGCTGTGATAGAATTTGCATCTTTCTGATTAAGAGTCTACACAGGGTTTTACTTTCCACCCCTTTCATCATTCTAATAATCTTTTTCTGCAATTTGAAGCATTTGATACTTGGTGGGAAGTTTCCCTAGAATATAATACAGTACCTTAACAATGAGTGCACATATGCAAAATAAATATTCTAATTGTTTCATTTGATATGCAGCCAACGAATATTCTCATCATGTAGCTAATAGTATTTAGCTTTTTACACAGGTGTTCAATGTGTGTGTTCCATTTTAAATTCTCTTGTATCCATATTCCTAGAAATTTCATGTTTTCTACTTTTTTAAATAGTTAATCACAGAGTTTTACTGTAGGTACCAGGGTATCTAAATTAATTTTTGTCCTGAAGTGTATGGCATGTGTTTTTTCTGTGTCTGTTATTAGCTTGTTTTGAGAAAATCAGTTTGCAATGATTTTAGAACAGTTTTCAATATTTTTACTTAATTGTTCTTTAGTATATCATTTAATTAATTTGCTGGTGTCATCTGCAAATTTAATATCTTTTTGGCAGGTATTTGTTGTTTGTAGACCATTTATATACACTAAGAACAGTATAGGCCCAAGAATTAATCCTTGCGGCACTCCATATTTCATGTGTTTACAACCAGAGCACACATAGTTTACACTGTTGTTAGTCTTGAAACTACATTAAAAAATCTGTTTTCTATCATGCAGGTATGACTTTATCTATTCTTTAGCTACACCTCTAACTCCTAGTTGTTCTAATTTTGTGAGCAAGATAATATGGTCAATTGCAATCAATGCCTTTGAGAGATCCAAGCACATTCCAGACACATGTCCTTTTGCATCAAATGTCTGTAAGATTTCTGTGTAGAAGGGAAAAAGTGCAGTTTCATTTGCTTTATTCTTCCTAAATCCATGTTGAGTATCTCAGAATATTTTATTATTTTCTATAAAATTGATGAGTCTTTTATGAACTAGTTTTTCTAAGATTTTGGAGAAACGTGAGAGGAGTGACACCGAATGGTAGTTTGACACATTTTATTTTCCCCCTTTTGCCTATCTGGAAAGATTCCACTAGAAAATGATCTATTGCATATATGAGAGAGAGGAAAAGCTATTAATTCAGAACCTGTTTGTATTTTTAGAATATTTATCAAATTCTAGTTTTGTTTCCTGTGTTTTTTAAATTGTATATACAGTTGTTTCTTTTTTTGTTGATATTAGGATATCAGAGGTAATCCAGCCTTTTGTATTATTTATTAAATTTTGCTTTTTTGTCTTAAATGTTTCAAAATAGTGAAAGAAAGTACTTATGAATGAGATATATTTTTCATCCATATCTGGGCAACTATACATTTCTTCCCAAGTTACAGTTCTTAAAAGTTTATTAAATTGGTTAATCTATTGATCCTTAGAACTATGTGATTTTATATTTGCCTGTGTTTTAGATTCTAACTTTAATGTTAACATTTGGGCCAAGTGGTCTGAAATAACCTGTATTGAAATTCACTGCATCATGGTTGTGATTACTGCTACTTAGAAAAATTTGGTCAATTATTGTTGAAGAATTTTTTGTAATGCATGTAGGTGTTTCTATCAAACTTTTAAGATTGAAGGAGGATGCAAGGTTCAAAGTATCATTTCTCAATTTTGAGTCCTTAGAAAAATCTATATTAAAATCACCACATATAATTATAGTTTTATTTACTAATGGTAAATTTTTTAGTGTTTTCTCAAACATGTTAAGAAATATACTCATGTCACCTTCTGGAGATCTGTATACACAAATCAGGAAGATTTTATTTTTTGTGATGGATATACCAGATATTTCAAAGTGCTTTTCTTTAGAATATTTTTAAGTGAGTTTATTTATTTAAAGTCAATGTAATTTTTAATAAATACACAGTTTCCTACCTGTTTGGATTAACGTCTCCAAAAACGTGTGGCTAAGGTATAGTTTGGGAAGTTTGTTACCCATAGTTGTGCAGTATTGAGCCAGCATTCTGTGAAATATACCACTGCTACATCTCTAAGCTGTGTTGAGAGAAGTAATTCAATTTTCTTATTTTTAGAAGATTGCACATTATGATGACAAATTATAAAGCTTGAACTTGCTTTTACGGTATGTACATTTGCTTGACCACTTATCTCTTTATTGGTGACCCCTACTTTACAGTCTTTACTTGCCATAGCACTTTTTTTTATTGTAGTCTCACTTTAGGTTGAGCTAAAGGTATCACCACTTGCATATTGGCATTTATTTGTGAGTTGGTTTGTCTGCATGATGAGCCCATAAATAATCAGAATCTCTAGTTCGCTGCTTCTTTGGCAGGCTGATGACCTTGTTATTGGTCTTGGAAAATTTTCTGCTTCTGAGGTAGAAAAGGTTTCTGCTATTGTTGTCTATTATTCTATGACAACAGTTTCAACATTTGTTTTTGGAGGCACTTTCCAGTCAAGATGGAAAATTTCTTGACTCTCTAATTCCTTTGATATGATTTCCAGTATATTTCTTGCAATTTCAGCTTTCCCTTTTGCATTAAGATGCTGTCCATGATTGGTGTAGTATCCTCTATCTCTTGGTATACTGATAAACTGAGTGTTTTGGAATTATTTCACAGCTTTGCTTAGTTTTTTGTTTTCCTTATTTCTTTATTTACACAAGACCATTCCAGTAAGTTATGCCTGTGTGGCATACCAGTACATTTGTATATCTCATTGACAGTAGAGAGTTTTTTCATTGTTCTAATTGCAATGTCTGCTTCATTTTTTGCAACATCATTCGCTCCTGCCCATATAATTAAATGGTCTTCTTCTGTTAGTTTCATGGCATCGTTAGTGTTTTCCAGTACTTTGGTCACTGGAGCTCCTGGCATAATTTCCCCTCAAATATCATAGTTTTTGGATTCTCTGTTTTGCATATTTTTGGCACATCCTCTAACATATCTGTCTGATAACATTAGCACTTTCAGGTTTTATTTTATCAGATCTTTTCTTGTTTTTTTGTTTACAGGGCATTTTTACTATGTTCTGTTGCTGCACTGTATTAATGCTCACAGGGGGAGTTTGCATTTCTAACACCTCAAATCTGTTTGAAGCAATCACTGGTGTTTCCTGACCTGAATATTTTGCATCCAATATTGCACATTTATTCCACATTATAGCAACAAACCACCCATTGTTTACATGTGAATGTCTGGGTTCAACCTCACTTTCCACATGGTCTCTTTTGTCTTATTTTTCACATAAAAATCACTTCCCAAGTCATTTTTGACTATTGTTTTTACGTTATTCATTTGATGAACAAACACAGTAGTGGTGTGTATATCATTTTCTGACATTTCAACCACTGTCTCTTCTTTACCCACGAAGTAGTTTCCTACCACTTCCATAATTCCTTGGCAGGGCAGGATGCCGCACTCACATTTATCGTTCACTGATTCAAGCATATTTATGCAGTCAATATGGATCCATATAACAGAACACAATCTATTTCCAGTGTTTACTACTTCGCAACAGAGTACATACTTTATGTTTATGATGTGTCTCATATCATTATGTATAAAGTACATCTATATGATTTAGAGGACAAATAAAATACTACTACTATGCACGATATATAATTTATTTTTGGTGAGCAGCTAGTTATTGCATTTATACGTAATGCCATCTTGTGAAGTGGAGGTGTGAGAAAATGATAGGACAATAACTGGCTCTAACATTTTCATCAGGTGTAAGCTCATCTGTAATGGTCAAGTACATGTGGTTTTAACCTGATGAGATGTCTGAGCAAGCTGTCAAATTTTCATGTTTTCATAACATCTAATAGTACATTTCTTCAGGAACGATATGCTAAGAAAATTTGCATTCTTACTTCCAATTACAGTATTTTTGCACTTATCGTATTGTGGTATCAATCAGACTTCTTCCCAACATGTCTGTTTCTCATTATAGTTATGCAGTTTTGTTCTGAACTTAGATACCCTTTTTTAATGATATAGCATGTATAAATAAAAGTAAGAAGTTTTCTAGCCTATATGTAATTTGTAAGACTGTTATACAAAAAGAACTAGAATTATATTCAGAGCTATCAATTTTATTCATTGAAACATAATTGAAAAGAATAAACAAGCCAGTGAAACTAAAAAAAGAGGTGGGAGCATTGGAAAGCAATAGGAAACTGTTTTATTGTTTTGAATGACATTTCCTCTATATTTGATTTAAATTAAAAATAAAGTAATATTCTATTTCATGACTTTGTATCCAAACAATTAAATTAAAATGTTTATTCCACTACATAGCACTGAATTAGGCTCTATATGTAAACAGATCTATTATTTGCAAGCAAGTATATTTTATATGGGGTTTATACATTTAAATTTCTGTATGCAAGATCAATTTTTTGAAATATTATTATGAAATTTGCTCATCAGTTCTTTTTTATTTTACTAAAGATAATATATACATACTATGTACGAAGATGAATCCTACATTTAAAAAATATTTGTGTAAAAAACTTTGATTGTTATAATCCTAAAGAAACTGAATCTCTAATTATTGTTTCACATTGTTATATACATCTAACATGCTTGGCTTTTCACCTTCAGGGAGAAATGTGTACATAAGTTGTGTATATTTATATGAGTATAACTGCAGCATAAAGATTTACACACCACATTATAAAATAGATGAAGTGAGACAAGCTGCAGGAACACATGCATACATTCCAAATGCACCAGTGTTTTTTTTTTTAAATCAGCTATCTTAATTGAAGCTTCTTAGGTACTATTATCTAATAATTTAGGTGAAGATCTATGGAAGTGGTAACATAATAATAGTCTAAGAAGTTGTAGATGGAGTCATGGCATCCACCACATGATGACAAACATAAGTGTGGTTCATAGATTCCATGTCTCTTTCACTATGCCTGCATTGGAAATGAACAACATATGTTTTTAAAACATGTTTGGGGTAATGTGCAGTTCACTATATACATATATAAACTGTTTTCATTGTCATAGTAAGTATATATATTAACATCAGCTGTTAATATGAGAATATTGCCTGTTTCTCATATAATCTGAACATCTGAGAAAGTCCTCTCTTTCCCAGTATTTTGTATTTTGTTAAACTTTTAAAATTTTTGATAGTTTTTGGGATCTTGATCTATTGAAAATAAATTTTTAAGAAAGTTAAACAATATTCAGATAAGTTTTAAAATGCCTGCCATCATTCACAGTCACTCTCATAAGTCCCAATGAAGTCTTCACGGGAGTACCGCCGGATTGTGTTGTGAACACACAATCTGGAAGTACATATGTGATTAAAATTTCATTAGAATCATATGCAGGGAAAGACTCCATTCTTACACTTTGATAAGTGTCCAGAAAACAAGGTGTATACATAGAATATCCTGGATGATGACATTTTATCAACTTTATAATATACAAAACAGTGCAAAATACTTCGTCTTTCTTCTTTGCTGCTTACAAATTGGATAAAACTTCCAAGTTCGAATAAACAACTCTACTCTGCTGTTGCTACAGAAGCAAATCAGGAACAATTACACTGGACAGTTTTAGATCATCATCCCTACAATTAATATTTTTCACTATGTGACCATCATTTGTTTGTAAATTACAAAAAAAATTTTAGATGGAAAGAAATTTCCAACAATGCAAAGATTCAAAAACTTCTTGTGTGAATGTATATATATCCAACAAATTTTTATGAAGAATTAATTTACAAACTTCCAGTGTGGTTGAAAAATTTGTGGAATAGTATGGCAAAATTCTTCTTTTACAATGTGTGGGACAAAATAAACAGAAATGATACCAGAAATTTGTTTAGGGGCAGGAATTCTATATGGTTGTTGGATATATTAGTCTTTAGATTTCATATGACAGTAGGGATCTGAAATAACACATTTTGCAGTTAAAAAGTTGATCAGCCATAAACATTTTCTAGTTGTTGAATATTTTAATTTTTGTGCACATATGTGAAACGATTTCAATAGTACATATGCTAAAATATTTATTAATTATTCTATAAGTCATTTGTATTAGTAATTTTATTATAGTATTTATTATAGCATACACAGTGTCTATACTTTTTTTCAGGGAGGATTTCCTCCATGGCTGCTGACACGTAATCCAGAAATGAGGTTGAGGACCAGTGACCCAAGTAAGTAAAACAGTGTATGTATTATGGTAGAGTTGGAACTTAGATATAACTGTCTTTGTGTGGGTAAAGTTCATATTATCCAAAAGTTCGAATTAAAGCAGTTTTTACAATTGTTTAGGTAATTTATGGTATTCATAGTCCAATTTACAGAAACTTGAGTCTATTCTTTATTGTTACACAGTAAGGAAAAGGTAATTTTTAGAATTATAATATTCAGGATAGAAAGAAATACTATCACTTACAGAATGCATCAGAAACAAAGAAGAAGGAAAAAAAGAGTTCATTTAATTTAATTGTGATGAAACATATGCTCCAGTGGCAATTTCCCTTCACACCTATTTTCGTGGTTTTTTATCATAAATTCTTTGAAAACAGTTTCCTCACCCACCTACTTTTGCCATTTACAAAACTTTATTTTAATTCTTTCAGTGTTTTTGGTATTTGCCAGTGTAACTGCATGCATTAAAGCACCAGTACATTGGAACAGGGAGGTACAATGGCCCCAGGTTCAAATCCAAACCCCTGCGTACTGGCTGTGCTGATTAGTTTTTAGGTGGTTTTGTGCAATCATTAAAATGAGTGTTGGGATGGTTGGAATCTCTGCCTTATTAAATTCACATTTCACAAACAAGGATACATTTATCACATTAATTACAAGTTTCAGAGAGACAAAAACACATCTGCATCCCCCACCTCTTTTTTCCATGAAAAGTACAATATGTCCAGTAGTGAAGGGAATCTTGCTTTGTAAATAATCATGGCCTCTCAAAGAGGGTGTACTGAATGACCCACAAAAGTCAAAACATTCTAATGATGATGATGGTGATGATAGTTTGATCAATTGTTCATCATTTTCCTTGGTAATTTATTTCAGTCCCTGACTCCCTTACCTCCATAAGAAAATTTTTCCACTCCATTATGCCCGAAATTGATAGCCAGAAAATTTCTGTCCTGTGCAGGTATGGAACTAGCAACCATTATTACAGGAATAATACACCTTAATGCACATAGCCATAAAGCTGACAAAATAAAAACAGCATGTTACTGCATTGATGTGAACACCACTTTTTCCAAAAAAATTATGTATTGGTGTGTGCACATGTGTGAGGGTGTGTGTTTTTAAATTTCTGTGCCTCCACACCCTCTATTGTGGTATTTTTCTTTATTGATTTATTGTGTTAAACACTCCCAATATGTCGAGAGTATTCATGAAATACAGGTATGCAAATATAAGAATGAGTTTGTAACTATTTGCTCAAATGGTACAAACTGCAGAGATATTTAAAATTACACAGAATTAGTTTACAATCTTGTATTTCTTAACTACTGCCACTCTAAAAATATGTCTTTTCTTTTGCCAGTCTACAGAACTTAAGCTAAAAAAAATTTTCTTCCAATTTGAGCATTTCATTTCCTTTACATGATTTTGCAAATTTTATTGGCTACTGACAAACGATTCAGAAATGGCACTGGAAAGAGATGACTAAAATCAGTTGTATTTTGCTTTTCCTTGGAAACTTCACAAGTTACCTTTCTCCACATGCCATATCTCAGGGATGTTAAGGCAATGAATATTTGGGACCAAGCAAGGTGGGTGAGATTTTAATGCTCTGGCCTTGCATTTGGAAGGACACCAGTTCGAATCCCAGTCCGGCCATCCAGATTTGGGTTTTCCATGGTTTTTCCAAATCATTCCAGGCAAATGCCAAGTTGGTTCCTTCAAAAAGGCCATGGCTGAATTACTTCCCATTCCTTGCCCCAGTCTTTTTTGGCCTCTAATGACCTTGACAGTATGAAATAGTTATAACAGCTTGGTGCAGAGAATGCTTGATTTCATAATTTTCCATTACATACAAAGTGGATTTTTTAAATTTTTTATTTTATTTTTGTGCATTTAGATTCATTGACAAAGCTTGTTTCAGAGTAATTCATGAAAGAAGTTTCACATCCCAGAGGTCCTTCCTCAGGAGGGATTGTCATATAACTTTATTTTTCTTGATATATTGTAAAAATTATTTAAAATAGTTCGTAGCACTCAGAAAAACAACAGCAAACCCTTTTTAAAAGAGTTTTCAAGCATTTTAAGAGTCAGAAAA
Source organism: Vandiemenella viatica (assembly GCA_031002005.1). Taxonomy (NCBI): domain Eukaryota; kingdom Metazoa; phylum Arthropoda; class Insecta; order Orthoptera; family Morabidae; genus Vandiemenella; species Vandiemenella viatica. The sequence goes on along the minus strand of CM061921.1, from coordinate 309,740,782 downwards.
CATGTTAGTAGGTAGAGCTCAATCAAATTCTTAAGTCATAGAAAGTAATATAAAGGGATTCACCTTTTTTATAAGCCTTTTGGCCATGTTCATTTTCAGTGGTGTAAAAGAAAATTACAATCGAAATTACATCTGACATATAGAGTCTAGAAAATTTTGTTAGAGTTATGATGAATTTAAGTATGTTGCATCAGAATCAGCTTTAATTTTCAAGCTACAGTAATTATTTATAGCTCAAAATGTTCACCATAAGAAGATATACAACATAAGAAAAGATAGAGTCAATAGCTAAATGGAAAGTCGGTTTTTTAGACAAGAAAATAGAAATTTGTGGATTGCATAATTTTGAAAATTTGCAGCATTTAAAGTACATTAAGATGAAAGGGAAATTTTCACTGGGCCAAATATCCACTTTGTATGTCGATTCCAGTAATATTCAGGCAGTTAAATACAAAATTATTTACCATCATGTCAGACAATGATGTCACCCTCGTAAACAATAGATAATAATTGATTTAAGTATAATAAAGGAAATTAGGAATTTAGGGATTAAATTAAAATACCATTGGAAAGCAGAATTTTTGTGAAGAATAAATTTTATTGCAGCTTGACCAGAGTTCTTGAAAAATTAAATATCAAAGTTTGGCAAATTCAGATGCAATAGCATGAAAAGTTGATTTTTAGTATGAAATATGATAAGGACAGTTTTGTAACATACACAAAAAGTTAAGAAAATTTCTATAGTTTGGTTTGATACCCAAATTTACCCAGAATATTAAGAATGTTAGTAAATGGAGGGATTTTTTAAGTTTGGGAATTTTTATCTCCATATCTATCACACTTAGAGGGAACACATTATAAGGAAAAATATCATTTAACTCATGATCTACAACATATCAAAATTCCAAAACGATTACAGCAAAAATAAGAATCCTCTTTGTTGAATCAAGCTTCACTCTGACATCATCTTAGGCAAAATGAATATAAGGAGGTTGCAAGGAAAAATGAGCATATTTCAGCTAACAAGTGGACAAGGAGGATGTGCACATTTCGGGTGGTGCGATGTAGGAAACGTTTTCAGGAGTTGAGTGAGGCCAGTGCTAGTAGCAGCTTTCTTCAAGATGGACTAATAAATTTTTACCAATACAGGGGTTCAAAGGAAGTTTGCATCATGTGAACATGCTTAACCTGCAATTTTATCATTTCGGAAAAGAAGTTCAATGTCTGAAAATAATTTTCTCTGGTTCGAACAACGTAAAGAAAATATATCATCTTTCAACTATCAAGAAGTCTACAGTGTTATTTTATGTAAATATCTTTAACTGTTGTGGTAAAACCAATAGTTTGACAGCCGTTTTCATTAATAAGGTACCAGACATGGACATAATTTGAATGAAGTGTATAGCAGAGAAACCCCCCTCCTCCCCAATGAACATTTTTTCGACATGATCTACGGAACAAGACTAATAAATAAATGATCATATATTTTGAATGTAAGCTATAGCTAGACTGTGTCTGTCATTAGCAAATTAAAAAATATCACATAGAATAAGACTAACTAACTCTCACCTTTCAGCACCAGAAATTTCTAGTAATATCTTTTGTATAGCTCTTACACACTTTATAGTGGCTTGACCTGCATGTATGTAATAGTATCTTTTAATTCATTTTCCACCCACTTCCAGCAATCCGAATTGGTTGAAATTTTTCACATGTATTGAAAACTAGTGACAACACATTATCATTATAGCTACAAGGGGTGATCAAATGAAAAGGTACGAAATGACACGGTGGGTACAAATGTAGACTTTATTCAAAATATACACCCTAGGCCTGAGCACAACGATCCCACTGATGAACAAGCTGCAGGATTCCTTGTTCCCAGAATTCCTGTGGCCGTGATGAGACCCAGTCCTTCACAGCATTCTTGAGTACATCATCCGAGTTGAAGCGCTTCCCTTTCAGGTATTTCTTCAGTGTAACAAACACATGGAAATCACAGGGCGACATGTCCGGTCTGTAGGGCAGATGGTCCAACATCTCCCACTTGAATTTGGCCAGTTCCATGTGTGTGACTCTGGAGACATGTGGACACGTGTTATCATGGAGCAGAACCACACACTCCGTGAGCAGCCCCGGTCTTTTGTTCTTGATGGATCTGTGTAGGTGTCGGAGTGTCTCACAGTACACATCCCACACCTGTACGCCATCCTGTCCTCATACGGACTGCCGCATCATTTGGAGGCTACTTTTGATAGGAGCCTCTGCTCTCTACTGCGCATGCGGGTGCCTGTGCATGCTCCAATCCCAGTCAGAGACTCCAATCGCATTCCGAGATGTCTCGCTACGTTCTCCCATGGCGGAATATGCAAATGTTTAACTGTTACGTTTTTACATCATTTCGTACCTTTTCATTTGATCACCCCTTGTATGTCCTGGTATTCTCATTACTTTGACAGTAACATTAGAAAACTAGATGAATGTAATAGAATCTTGCAATTCAATTTTCAAACACATTATCATTATAGCTATGTCCTGGTATTCTCATTATTTTTACAGTAACAACAGAATAGTGGTTTAACCATCATATGACAGATGTGGCTAATTTTCTTCAACTTTCACCAGCCATCTAGTGGCTCAGTTGGTTAAGGCACATGACTAGCGAGCAGACGATCCCCAGTTTGAATCCTGGTTTCGGCTGGAATTTTTGAATACCTTAGAAGTGACTTTCACCTCTGGCAAAGCTTTTCTTTGTTTATGGAAATATGGTATGATGCTCCACAATTCAAAATCCATGCCAAACTGCAGGTTCCCTACACCCAAAGGCAATTCAGAAAATCTTTATTACTTTGCGGCCAGACTCTTTGGAGATTTTGTGGCCAACAATACCATATGCATTTAATTTAATTACCAACTTCCATGCGTCTCAGATTTTTTAAAATTATTCTCACACATTAAGAACAAATAACAATACAATAATTTCACAGCTATGTCCTTCTATTCCCATTACCTTGATAGTAACAACAGAAAAGTTGTTTTGTTGCTCAACCCTCTGCACATGCGTACTTAACGATACTTTGATTCAAGCAGTTACAATATACATACTATCAGAGAAGTCTTGTAAATTTATCCTGCAATCAGATTGATCATCTAACTGTCTGATACTCATGGTAATAATAATGAAAGATGAATCTACAACACGAACAAAAAGAGAGATTGGAGAAGAAAAAGAAAACAGTAAGAAATATGTTCTTGTAACAATTTGAACTAGAAAGTTTAAATCAAAATTATAGTTTAAAAAACTAAAAACTTGCTCTTGTAGCAATGTGAACTAAGAAATTTAAAATAATCTTTAACTATAAATATTTTGTTCAACAGTGATATGTTGTCCAATTGTTTAGCATAAACACATTTTTTGAATAAGGCTAAATTATGAATAAATTAACTGACCAAAAAAATTTATTTTATCATAAATAAAGTGTAGGGTGCTGTATACTTGCTCTTAACAATGACTATACCTTTATGAATAGCTATCAGTAAAAAGTATAAGACAACTGATGTCTAACACCCTACACTTTTTACATTAAAGTTAATATTTTAGTCAGTGACTTGTAAGGAACAAAGGCCAATACCGGGGTGAAGTATCGCCTTAGTGCCTTAACTTACACTCTTGATGTGGACTCAAAGTTCTCAGTAAAACTTGCTAAATAATTTTGAATTGACCATGTAGCCTTGATAGTTCAACTTGAATGCTTCAGGACGCCACAATATTTGTTGACCCACAAATATTGAAAAGGGTTATCAGCTAACTACGAAATAATAACGGTTCACTTTTCCAAAGTTCTTAAAATTTATTCAAATAAAAACCAAAAGTTCAAAACAGTATTCTAAAAGTTGATTTGGCTCATCGAACATACGTTTCCAAAAATTACCGATTGTGGAGAGAAATCTAACCGACCGAAACCCCTTTAGCAAATTTACAAGTTCTTAACAGTCATTGAAGTTATGATATAACACGACACGATCCAACATGGTTGAACTAGCCCGCATGGCGAGTTACAACCAGCGCGACAAAAGACAGACCGAAACAGACGACCGACAGGAACCGACCACAGGCAGGAACAAACCATAATGGCGGCGGGGTCTTTTTTTATAGAAACGGCTAGAACCAGTGATGTCAGCAACTGTATCACATCTTTTTGCTTCCGCGTAGCTCAAAGTATGTGTAATTTATTTGACGATCCTGACTCTCAAAAATGTTCAAACTTTGACAGTATCTGGACTTATCTGCTAGAAGTCCGACGGCAGTCTTGTGAGAAATTTAGAGTAATTAGTTTTAATGTTTCAGCTGTTTAAGACTTCGCGTAGTGATACATTCTAATTTGGGTAAAATCCCTAAGTGTTCTAGAATTTTACGCGCGTGCACAACAATCCGCGACAATCTATTTTACAAAAACTTAATTTCCGGACAAATGCTTAAACTTTTTATGAAACCCATATAAGTATGAAATCGTCTTAATTAGGGCTATCTGCTGATGTAAAATTTAAATTGATATCTCTTTCAATAAAAAAGCTTATTTTTTTCTCTCAATTAAAATCACTAATTAGACTTTGTTGAATTACTTAATTTTACTGCCAAAATATCGGGGATAGTGCTGACTACAGCTGGTGATAAAAGTTCGGTTGTAGCTTTACGCAATTTAAAGATATTGTAAATCTTAGAATTTCTACTTTTACGATCACGTGCTTCAAAACTTGAACAAAGCGGAATATCTCTTAAACCAAACATTTCCAGATATGATAAATACACTTTAAAATGATTTTTATAACGAATTGTTACTGTGGGGAAGATTACAGGAAAATTCCTTAAAGTTGAAAATTATTCTTCTCGAAATTTCTAAGTCCCGCCTAAGCAAAACTAGAATTTGCCAAAATTCTAAGGTGCTTACAGACTTTATTCATATTTTATCCTGAGCTGTTGGACATCCTATGACTGATGAATAAAATCTTTATAGTTAAAGATTATTTTTAAACTTATAGCTCACATTGCTACAAAAGTGTGTATTTAGGTTTTTAACTGTATTTTTTTATTGGTAAATACCAAATTTTTAAGCTGCTACTTATGTACCATTATGAATTTAAAATAGCCATCTCATTTTGCTTGCATTCTATTCCTTTCTTTTGTGCTAAGACATTCATTTAATTTAGAATTTTCTGATATCACATGTTTAGTCACAAACCCAGCTTAACAACTTTCAACCCCATACAGAATGTGGTATTATATTATTTTGTTTTTTGTTGTGTTTATTGCAGAAATATGTCCATTTAAAAAAAAAAAAACAATTGTATGAGTTAGAGTGGAGTCAATCAGTGCGTAGTGTCCATTAAATGACTGATGAATGGATTTAGTTCCACCACCATTCTTTGTGTTTTAAACCTATCAAATATTTTAAGCATACTTAAGTAATTGGCAGAGAAACCTTTAATCACCATAGCGAAGAGGGTCCAAAATATAACCATATGTATCAAAATTTTCTGGATAGATCCTGTTATAAGCTACTGTCAACTGTGAATACCTATGGCTTCTTTCTCTACTTCTATTTCCCCATGAAGCATCTTTTCCTTCATATGTGATCAGTTGAGAAAATTTTATAGTTAAAGTGAATATTAATATGGAAAGGAAAGACAAAATAAATCACTACAGTTGAAGGAAGGAGGGCAGCAGTGACACACACACACACGCACACACAAAACATGATATTTTTGGATATGCCCTATCTTTTAAAAATAGAATCATGAGACTGGTCTCACATTGGCACAGTCAGGTGTATTTTATCTTCCCTTTCCATTCTAATATCGTCTGATGGCATTAAGCTATTTAAAGAGATATTGATATAATGTTTTTCTAGCATACTGCTGAATAAATTACTGCACTTTATAGAATTTTTAAATCCATTTTGCTGTTTATTATTCAGGATCATTCCTAAAAAATATGGTCTCATTTTGAATAACTTAAAAAAATGTATTAATTTTGTACACAATTTATGGTAAGGTTTTATGACTTTACTAAGAGAGAGAATGTTTTATTATGATTTATAACCAATACATGCATAAAAATGCCAATTTTAAAAAATATACTTATAAGAGATCTTTTTACATTTCCAGGTTACTTGAACTATGTAGACAGATGGCTGTCATTTCTACTACCTCTCATTACACCTGTTCTTTATGGTAAAGGAGGTCCAGTAATAATGGTTCAAGTATGTAACAAAAGCTAAACAGTGTACATAAATATTTGACATTGCTAAAGTAAAAATAAATGTTTTTTTTCAGGTGGAAAATGAATATGGAAGCTATCCAAGTTGTGATTTTGACTACACAAGATGGCTAAGAGATAAATTCAAACAGTATGTGGGTAATGATGCATTACTGTTTACTACTGATGGAAGTTCAGATTATTTGCTACGATGTGGAAAAATAGAGGATGTTTATGCAACAGTAGATTTTAGTGTGGGTAAGTTTCTAATAATCTTGTGATTCAGTCTGAATTTGTAATATTTTATCAAGTTTAATTCACAGTATCTAAACAACATTTGTTTTTAAGAACATTAGAGAGAAAATGAATACATTATTTGGTGACGATTATCAGACTATTAAAAATGTAAAAATAAAGGGGAAATTTGGCTGATTTTCTATTAAAAATAATGCAAAAATATGAATTAAATATGATGTAAACACTTCTCAGGGATTATAGCTTAGCTGTTTTTACTATAAGTTGTTATTTTTATTTCCATGTGGAAATTGAACAGTACTGTTGCTAAGTATTAAAGTGTTAAAAAAAAAGTTGTTCATTGGAGCCTTTAATTATTGTTATGAAAGTAATATATGACCGTAATTGTTATCTAAAGAATGTAACTTAATCTCATAGTTCTAAAATAAGTTCTTTACTGTTGTAAAATACCTCAAATTCACTAAATGAGATTTCAAAATTTTATTGTGATTAAATTTTTGAAGGTTTAATACATAAGCATTGTACCAATGTTTACACATTTCACTGCATCTATTGCTGAGTTTCAAAGCATTCTCTGGTATTACTCTATATCACAGTATTAACTGGTCTCAAATCCTTATATTTAAGATGCAGGTTACTTTTCGAGAAAAACAGTCACTTGCAGTACATCACTCTCTCACATATTGGAAATTCAGAAAATGCCCCAAAAGTTTTATTTTTAAATTTTACTGATAAAAGAGAAATGTTTAGGCATCCCTTTTAAAATTCCTTAAAGTTCATTTTCATTTAACGATGGTCAAAATAAAATTGATCCACAAACCAACATTGATGCCAAACTATCTTCCATCTACCTCCTACTCCTATCCTCTAGTTTCCTCCTATCACCTCCATCTCTGTGATAAATGCACAGTGACATGAAATGTCCTCTTCTGTTCACACAGTGCATACTGAGGCTCCCTACTGCCATATTTATAGTTTTAGCTAGGAAATCCTCATTTTGCTAGCCTCTTCTCCTTATTGAGTGATCAAACCACTCCTCGGACTCTGCAAAAATTTCAATGTGTTTCCAAAAAGTTTACCAAATTTTGACATAGCGTAGCAATGAATATTCTTAAAGCTTTTTGCTATGATCATTTTCTTGAAATATGCCTTTATTTACCCATTAAAATTCAACTAAACAAACAAAACCTATATTTTCTACCTATAATCTTAATTCCCTTTCTAAACTTTTGTTACTAAAAAATTCCTTATCATTTCTAATTTACTTTAATATGTATTATACCCTGTAAAAGCTTATAATCATTCAGTACCAGTCAAAACTAATTTCTACACATCCTACCCACCATAATATTATCAGCAACGGAAAATTTGAAATAAATTTGAAATATTTCCTTTTAATTTATGATTATGAAAATGCCATCATTCTTAGTAATATTTAATGCTCTTTAATAATTTATAATGTTCCCTCCATTAATTAAAGGCATTTTAAATTTCGATATTTTCATGCTCTTTTTGTTCTAAATTTGAATTTCTCGAAACTTTAATGCCTTTAAAAAATTCCCCCGAGACCAAAATTCTTCTGTCCATCCATAAATACTGTATGATTGGTAGGAGTAAGAGCCATTTGCTCTTGGGTATATAATGAAAATATGATCAAAAATTCTCTAAGATGTGAAACAAAAATACACTGGCAAAAAAAAGGGGGGGGAGGAGGAAATGAAATAAAACTTGATGGGTTGGTCGGGTAGATGATGTTATTTCAGTGATTACAAAATTGAGTCAAATTTACAAAGAAGCTAGCATTAATATAAAATTGCACTTCCTCTAGCCTGATTTGGTTGGGCTGTTTCACAATTATTGTAACTAGTCCTTTTGGAGCTTCTCATACAATATAATACATTCATTTTTCATCGATCCCAATATAAGAGAATGGCTCTGTGGGATGTGGAAATTTGTCAGTTTACATTTAAACAATTGCATAGCAAAATAAAACATACACCAGAAGATGTACAGTGATAGCACACATGGTACATGAATTATGTCAACTCCATTTACACAAAATACTGGCAGTTATTTTTTAGATACCTTAGAAATAAATTCTTCAACAGAGTGGAAGGATTTTTCAATTGAAAATTCTTTCAATTTTTTCCTGAATTTGATCTTATCATCTGCTAGACATTTAATATGTGTTGGGAGCTTATTTAAGATATTTATCCCTGAATATCGGACCCCTCTTTGACCATAACTGTTGTGAACATATCAAATGAATTTTGTTGGACTTATAGCAACATTTTCCTCCACGTGGTGATGTTCTCATGTGAGTAGCTGGAATATAGCACTCATGAGTTTTAAATTTTGATGTTGAACCAGTTGCCTGATAAGTCTACTAAATGACTTCATAAGTGTGTTGTTTTGACAGGCTTGCATCTAGATTACACACAGTCTCAGCAAAACACTCACTGTACTTATAATGAATTTTGGTAACCAAAACTTATTCTTCTGCAGTCAATCACTCCTTACCTAGTAGCTAGAACGAACAAATGTCACAGAACTTATAAAATCGGAGTCACCAACCTGACTGCAAGACAGTGGTGAACAATTGAAGTCTGGATTTCCTATTGGGAAATCATATACGTTTGTAACTTTCCCATTTACTTTGATCTTTTTCAAATGATATGACTTGTGCTGTTTGATAATCTGCTGGATTAAGAAGTACACACATCTTTATCTGCATGCGTGAATCATTTTACTCTATTATATTGATAATAATGAGAAGTAAAATGCTTTAAAACAGTGAAAATAAGAATGATAAAGAAAGCACTTACAATAGATGAAGGTGGTTGTGCAGCAATGAACAATAAAATAGGGTGAACAATTATACCACATTATCTGGGTGATGAAAGTTAGTCTTGACACATTGTGAAGAAATGCTTGCTATGTGGTTCTTAATTGGTTTATGTAGTGCAAAATGCATCATAAGTGAGGTTGTTACAGTTCTGGGTGCCATGATGATGCACATTTACTTATCTCTGTCTTTTGTCCATATTGCAAAAAACTTCTTCTAAACAGGCTTCTATGTTTAAGGCAAGCTCATTGAAATTAAAGTTTGATAAAACACATTACATTAGTTTTAAAGCAAAAAGTATGTGCCGCAAGATTGACTACTACATTATAAAAATAATGAAATCTTTCACACAAATAGATGAGAAACTCAATTGGGAAGAAGATATCACATTACTACCAGAGAAATTAATCAGTGCCACCTTTGCCTTGAAAACACTTTCTGTAACAACAGGTCTGGAATTAAATAAACAGATGTACTTCTCCTATTTGCATTCAGTCATGTTGTGAGGCATATAATTTTTGGGGGAAACTTAACAAAGTAAAAAAAGTTTTCATAGTGCAGAAAAGAGATGTCAGAATGTTGTGTAGGTGGTAAAACCAAGAACTTCTTGCAGACAACTCTTTAAACAATTCAGTATTCTTACAGTGGAATATATTAAACATTTGGATAGGGGAATAACCAACACTTACCCAAGTAAAAGATTGCTGCAGTGTGGGAACATGGAAAAAAACATAGACACATAGAATGATGCAATTTTTGGGCTCATATCCCATCTTCAACAATAGAATGAGATAGCTGTCTGATAGAAGCTGCCCGGGTAGAGTGTCACAGAACATTTTGCATGCCACACTAGTCAGTTCTTGTAGAAATGTTACCTGAGGAGATTGTGTTGATTACTGCTGTATACATACTGTAATAGAAACATGTGGTTGCATATCTCCATATCAAAGTTTGTACATCACTAATTTAGATTGCAGAATTCCTCTTCCGTCAATTCGTTACAATGATCACACCACTTGTTAGGAATAAACATTCATGGGTGGTAACCATAAGTGTTCAGTCTCAACTGTAACCATGACTTTGCCGTGGATAATTTTAGTCTCTGCTTTGCAACATTAACTCAGCCGCCAACTAATTTGATTAAACCCCAAATTAGAAAAGGTAACAGTTAATAAAAGTCACTGGTAAATACTTATAGATGATCACTATATTCTTCAATTTTAAAGAAAGTCACAAAACTAAATTGGCATCGGACAAAGTCTTCAAAGATATTAAATTGCAGGAACAATTAACACAATCGAGCCAGACCAAACCCCATTGTTCAAAATTAAACTCATTAATGCATGGAAGATGATAAAATTTTGTCATACACCCCGAAAATTCAACTTGTCTGCCAACGACCATTACTTAAGTTACACCGTCGCACCACATGGCATAAAATTCCGTCTCATAGTAGTGTAGTCACACTCTAACTAATTCTGAAAGACTGGAGGGGGGGGGGGAGGCATCTACATGCGCCTTACATTGTAGCCTCGTGCCAAAACGACACGCCGTGGAGCATTGTTATGCTCAGATGACTTGAAACAGACTGGCCACGAGGGAAACCTAAGGCTGCTATATATAGAAAAACCTGTAGTAACACTATGTTTTTCCTGTTCACATGAGAGCAGTTCCGTGATTTGATCAAATGTCAACCTTAAAGCTTGAAGATTCCGTCATACATATAACCTCAGTAACTTAAAATATTCTTATTAATCTGAAATTTTGGCAGTAGCTAGATCATTTGAAAAGTATCAATTTTGATCCTTGTAAAAAAAATTGTGAATGGATTGGCAATAAAAAAATATTTTCTGAGATTCCAAAACTTGTTAATAACTTCTACAATTTTAGAGCTATGAAACTGAAATAGCTTATATTTTACTTCTAATTGCCTACTCTTTTATCTGATACTAACAACTCCCCATTTACTATTTTCAATAGGGTGAAATAAAACTCGTCAGCAAAAATAGAATTTAACTAATTAATATTTCCAAAGCTATTAAAGCTATCAATCTGAAAGTGGCTTTAAATGATTCTATGAGCAATTTCCAATAAGATAGTAACTGGATTCTACTTTAATAACAAGTCTTTGTAACTTTTTCCCTCATTCATAATTTTATCCTTATCCACCTAATGATTTGAAATCTTGCAATGTGGCTGGCAGGAATGCCATCATGGTTTAAATACTAATTTCTTCTTTCACCGATATCTGTTAAACTAATGCAAGAATTTAAAAACCACACAAGATTTATTTCTAGGAAAAATTCTTCTTCTATTTAAATATGATCTCTCTTATGAATTTGTTTCTCATCTGACTTTGGCTATTTCTATTTATTGCACCACTTATCTATTTTCACTTAAATCCCTGAAAGCAGTACTTAACTTTTATCTATATCCCTGAAAATTTCATATGTCATGTAATAAAAATCCCCGGTTATTTTAAGCTATGAATGTGGCCCTTTTCCTGTAAATAATATTTTAAATCCTATATGCGAAAATGTGATGGCTGTTTATTAACTTACTATGTCTCTTTTCTCCAATCTATCACTTAAAATACATCAAAAAAGTCTTATTAACTTTGCTTACTAGGTTATTTAAATGAAATCTTGATACGTAGTTACAAAATTATAGGTTAGCTTACACACTCTACATAGGTCCAAAGCTAAGATTTATCCTCTTTAGTTCACAAACATTGTCTCCAACACCCTAAGAATAATCAAATAGTTCCATTATCAAATTTCACTCAGTTTTAGTCCTGCACTCTAAAATCTTGACTCCTATTCACTTCCACAGTCTAACATTCTACATGCACTGCGTTTCCAAGTACTTCTGCACTATCCAACCCATCTTTAACTATCACACTCGAAAACCAACACACAGCATGCGTACTCTGCAACTTGCAACAATGATGAGACTGGATTCTGTCATTGAGCCCTCCTATTTATACCTTTAACTAAAAGTATGGTGTTTTTCATTGTTGGATAATGAACTCGGTGATGTAACACTCTCATGTGACCACCAGCACTTTAATATTTTTGTGTTTGTGAATATCTAAAAGTCATTTGGTTTCTACAGTGGATAGCCCTGATTATTTTAAAACTTTTTTGTTGTGATAATAATTCCAAAAGATAGTTTCGTTTCACTGTAATAATTTCTCAGACATTACACTTCTCAATGTGGTCCCCCAAATGTTAAATAAACTCTGGAACCTTTAATTAATTAGCCAGATCATGTTAAAACATTATGCTACTTATCTTTTCCAAGCTATTTCTCTTCTGGAAACCACTTAACCATGGAAATACATCAAATCTATGCCTTTCCTCCAAATAATGTATTTTTACTATACAGAACTAATTACTTACCACTTCTCTGTGGTATGAAACTATCATCTACTGTCTTCTTTCAATCTTTATTAACATTTAAAAAACTTCCTTTCTCAATCAGTCAACTTAAACAGTTATTTTAATTATTGACAACAACAATCACTATCCATTCTATTGGATGAGCTAATTAGAACATCACTCTATACATTCTAGTTAAATTTCCTTGCTATAAGATTCCTCAAATCACTTTATACTTTATTGTTTTGAATAGAACTGTCTACTATTTAGAGTATTTTCACCTCGAATTTTGATTACATCATTTCACTATTATCTGAATATTAGTTTTTAAAAAAGACTACTAAATAAAGTCTTATCGATCTAAAACACATTCAACAACATTTCAGTCTGTACCAAATTATTCGAAACCTACCAGGGCCAACCTTTATACAACATTGTGCAACTTGTCTCATTCCCCGGATCAAAAATGCCTGTAATCTCCAATGTTTTAGAGCAAACTGCATCATATTCTGTTACAATACTTATATTAATTAGTTTTATGAAATCTTAGAGATAGAGTGGATGGTAGATGCTGAATTATTTACTACAGAAAGAAGAGTTAATATTCTAAGAGATTTTCAAATATTGTTTACTTTTTCTAATTCTCCCTGACAAAGCACTCCACTCCATCTCCTTGCCAACCATCCTTACTGCTGTGATGTAGCCTGGTAATCATTCCTCTTACCAAATATAGGTTTGCCTAAGAATTATATATTTTTATTAAGCAATAAAAGTGAGGAATATTAATTTCATTACTTATAAAAATTGAAGGTAGGATGGCTACAAAGACACAAAACAAAACTTTTCTCTGTCTTTGCATCTTTCCTACATTCAACTTAGGTAAGAGGCATATTTACTTTCTTCATTCCTTTTTGTTTTAATCTTGCCCAGAAGCATTTTCCTTTCATTTTTTGACGTTTTATTTTTGTATATAAGTTTACCTGTTTCTACACAATGATGCCTTCTACTATGGCAAGTGATGGCTTTCCTTTTCATCCTTAACTTCATTATGCTAATAAGCACACTCTTTCCTTCCTATGTAATCAGTAGTTACATTTTGGTATACAAGGCCTGAAGAACAAATTTCACCTAATAGATCACACTGATAAGACTCTGAGTAAAAAAGAAATTTACTAAATATAATCTGCTCAGGTGTCCAGCTGGATGGCATTGTATAAGCACAACGAATCAACAACTGGCTCTGCTGTCTTCATTAGGTGTCAGAAAGCTCCAGGTGCTACAAGCTGTCTGTCACTACCTAGACTGGCGTAGCCTCATTTTGTACTTCCTTATATACACTCATACATGGTGGACAAAATCTAGGCTCTTGCCCACTCCCCAGCTGCCTGGATATGCTGGCGATGCTCACAGGCCCATCCTGATTGGTCGTAAACACTGGCTCAATCCTGACACCTAATGAAGACAGTAGAGAGCCAGCAGTCGAAATTTTATTTATTTTTTTTAACTAATGGCTTTATGACTCATTGACATTGAAGTCCGAGGTCATTAGAGGTGGGATGGGATAAGGAACAAAGAATGGGAAGGTATTCAGCCATGGCATTTTGAAGGAGTGATTTGAGGAAACCTTGGAAAACCCAAATCTGGATGCCCAGATGGGGATTAGAATGGGTGTCCTCTCGAATGTGAGGCCAGAGCGTTAACCGCTCACCCACCACGCTTGATGTGAAATGTTGCGTTTATACGGCATAATCTGGTTAGACACCCGAGATGATTATATTGTGTCAGTACACTGGAGAAGTCTCCACACACACAGGAATTGAATAATTTATCAAATATATCACATTACAAAGAAAAATTAAACCATGTGAATATCATGATGAAGTAAGGATCCCTATTAAATATCAGTTTAATGAACATTAGCTTTTTTTAACCATAAAATGTAAATAATATGAAACTATTTTGAAAATAAACTGTAATTTATATGCAGCTGATACAGAAATCACTTCTCAGAATTATTAGCAATTTTTGACACATAGTTATTATGTCGTGTGTTACATTTTTTCTCAAAAGGCTGCAGTATTGTTTTGAGCTACCTGATCTACTGTTGGTACTATAACATAATGAGGTATTTTGTTAGATATTTGTAGCATATTTTATTGTTCATGCAAAACTTCATAGGGCTTGTTTTAGATTGTCATAGGAGTTGTATTTCTTAGGAGCAGTGTCCATGGGCTTTGATTCCCATTGTTACAGCTATTTAGTCATAATTTTGAACAAAAAACAAACATAATTTCATTTCAGTAAAAAATATTTTATGAAGCTTGTGTGTTCTGTGGTAGTTTAACTATTGCTCTTTTCTTTCTGTGATATAAAAATGATTTTTTATCATAGGTACAAATGTAACAGCTGCTTTTAATGCAATGAGAAACCACCAACCACATGGACCATATGTTAACACTGAGTTTTATCCTGGTTGGCTTAGTCGCTGGGGAGAACCATACCAAAGAGTGCAGACACAAAGTATTGTTAGCACATTAGATCAGATTCTTAGTGTGAATGCATCTGTCAATTTTTATGTATTCTTTGGTGGCACAAACTATGGATTCACATCAGGTAACTATAAATTTATGACCACAAAAATTTCATATAATCAGAAAACTTCAGAGAGGGGCAAAATTACTTACTACTTACTTTGTTCTATGTCACATAACTATGATTTGTGAGTGTTAATGTGTTTTGTTGCTAATATAAATGGCTTGCATAAATGCTTTTCCAAATTAAGATAAATGTTACTCATATTAGTTACAATCTGGATGCATAGGGTTAATATAGCTTGAACAAAAACCTTTCAGAGTTATTCCTGAAAAGAGCACAATATTATGAATTCTATAATAGCTGCTGCTGCGATGCTTTCTTGCTCTTGTTGTGGTTGATTCTTCACATATTTGATGAATCCCCACATACAACAATTACAGGATATATCCACTTTATGTGGATGCCAAATAAGTAGTTCATCATCTTCAGGACAAGGGCCCAATTGTCTGTCTGTTCATTGACTTTACTGTCTATGTGGATATGTGCCATTCTAATTGAAGACGAAACTGGGATTATCCCAGCTGTTAGTGGAGTAATTGCTATAACATGTTCATACACAAGATTCTTTCTCTTTAGGCAAACTAAGCTACCTTTCAAAGTTTCAAGAGTTTTAATGAAGAATTCATTTAATTTAGGACATGTGAATGCTCCTTGTAAGACCGTGCGTTTTCTGTTTTCCATAACCTGAATTTATATCTGTTAACTTTATCCAGAAGACATATCAACCATTGAAACCTTAATAGTTGCAAAATATTTGTTAATATAAGTTTTCATGCTGTTACAGAAAGTGATTTCATACTCCTTTCAGCAGTTTTAAATAGCAACTCTTTTTAGAGAAAATCCCATACAGAATTCTGCATGATACCAAACTCCATGCTATTTCAGATATATTTTCATTGGCCACATATAAACATGCCTTTTCATTTATCTATGAGTAGTTTGCAGAGATTATAAGGGTATTCTTGGTGGAATACATGTAGCCATTATGCATTCCAGTATACCTAAATGACAAAAGATGGTACAATCCTAATTTTCATATTTTTCTTGACAAAATCTCAAAATGCACTGAGTGCAGACAAAATAATGCTTTTAGCAGGTTGAATTTAATTCTTGCACTAAAAAAAAAAAAAAAAAAAAAAAAAATACTGCTTTACCACAACAATTTATCCAACTGTAAAATTGCACATATTACTTCACAATTAAAAAAATAATATTATTACAAGAGCTGTCCAGAAAGTAACTTACGTTTTGAAATAAAAAAACCAAACTTATAAGAAAAAGAAATTTTATTATATACATTTTAAAGGGACTATCTTGAACTATTTTTTTTTTTTTTTTTTTTTTTTTTTATACATAGTCACCATTTAAACTGAGGCACTTATCATAACGATGCACAAGGTTTTCAATTCCGTCTCTGCCACCTTCAATTTCAGCCTCTGGTTTTCACCGACATGAAGTTCTGTGTCACTGTCAAAGTAATGTATTGCATGACAGGTCTTCATCATTGGAAAGAGGTGGTAATTGCTGAGCACCAGCTCTGACAGTACGGTGGGTGATCAAACACCTCCTATCCGAGAGCTGTCGGGACATGTGTTGTCATGAAAAAACGACCCTTTTGAGCTCAGTTTTCCCTGTCAACTATTTTGTATCACTCACCTTAGTTTTATCAATGTTTCAAAATATCTTTCTGAGTTAATTGTTGCACCATGTTCAAGTAAATCAACCAGAAGAACTCCTTCAGCATTCCAAAACACAGTTCACAGTTACCATAATTTTTTCTGGCTGACGAAATTTGCAAACATTTTACTGGTTTTCTGAAAGAACTCATATGCCCCCATTACATGGACTGTCTTTTTGTCTCATAATTGACAATCTATACCCATATATCATCTCCCTTTATGACACAATCAAGAACTGTGTTACCACCCTTGTCGTATGCTTTGAGGAAATCCAGCAATGCAGCAAGACGCTGTTTTTTTTTTTTTTGGTGGTTTTCCATCAAAATATTTGGCAGCCATCTTGCACAAAACTTGTGGCAACCTAGCTTCTCTGATACAATTCCATGCAGTAAACTTTTTAAAATTTGGGGAAAATGAAGCGAGAGTTCTGTAATCGAATAGCGGCAATTTTCATGAATTTTATTGTTGATTTTCATCATCAATTCATCAGTCACAAGGCTAGGCCAATCACTGTGGTCCTCATCATGAACATTGGTGTGGCCATTTTTAAACTGAATGCACCACTGCCTCACTCCACCTTCATTCATTATTCTGTCTCTGTACACCTCACAGAGTTGCTGATGATTGTTTATTGGTTTGAAGTGTATTACCAGTAAAAACATAATCACTGAATGCACATCAGGACTCATGGGATTTTCTATTGAAACTCACATTTCAATAACTCACAACAAACAAAGTAGAAAAATCACAGTCCACACATTATGACAGCTTGATGCATATATATTGACTGTAGAAATGTTTTGACTTCAATATGGTGGCTCCATACCAACCCATCTCCATGCTAGGCACAAATGTAAGTTACTTTCGGGATAGAGCTTGTAATAACTCGGCTGAATGGTAGACATTTAATATATCCAATACTATAGTTAAACTTCTCAGCACTTTTTCAAAAATTGTAGCCACTCACAAAAAATGTTTGGTGCAACTGAGACTTAATAGAAATACCTTCCATGTTCCACAGCCAGCAAAACTGATCTGCCAACTGCCACATTCTTAATTTTGCACTCACTGCATCAAAGATCCTACATGACTAAATAATTATGCTGAATCATAAACCTGATTATACTAAACATATTAATTAAAGCTATAATACAAGCTAACAGATATGTATACATATAATAATAATTATAGATGATGTAGATATTAACTGTACTTTTGATGAGGCACCATATCATACATTTGGAAGATCACATTTTGATTAAATGCCTGCTGGGTAACTATGCCAAAAACTTTGTTTGCAAATCCTATTGTAAACTAATAGCAGACCTGCAAATTTGTAAGCATCACATACAAAAAGACTAGCTGAAGTGTGAAAGACAGATGCATAGCATATATACGTCTCTGTAATGCTTACAACAGAGTGAGCAGGTAGCACAGTGGATAAGATGCTTGCTTTCTAAAGCTTCAGGTGTGGTCCCCACTTCAAATCCTCCTGAGAGCAAAAATGTTTAAGAATTGTTTTTCATTGTATGAGCCAAGCCTGGAAGTTCCATTGTAAGGATTCCATGTTAAAATGTAGGTCCCATAAATCCAGGGGTAGAATGAGAGGCAAATCATAGGCGGCCGAACAGTGCAATAAGCGTTTAGTTTATTTACACATTACTGGTCTCTCAGGCTTTGTTTCTCACACAGTCAGTCAGTGTATTATCTATTAATAAATTTCATTTACAGGCAAAACTTATTATTTAGTATAGACGTCAATTTGTACTGCGCTGTACTATTACTTTCTGTCTGCGTAAAAGTTTCAGGTATCAGTTTATTTTGTCTTCTTTTTTGACATGCCTCGTAGGTGTAAACCAGACCTAAGGTGTAACTATAGCAGAGCACATGCAGCTAAAGTTATTAGAACCCATGTTCATGCTGAAGATAGAAGGAAGACAAAACTCAAATTGAAGCTCCCTTAGTTAATCACTCCTTGCACCTTCATTTTTTCTGTTTTAATAGTAGTAATAAAATTCTGTGTCCACATGTATGAAGTTGAGGGGTAACAGCTAGTTTTGTATAAAAAGGATTGAAATGTTAGAGCACTGAAAACAGCTAGTTGGGATGGTAAACATGGGATGAAGATAAATGCAAAGAAGGGTCTATTAGATGCACAGATAAAAAACTAAAGCTTGATTATAATTATAAGGTGGGGAAAGAATTGCTTGTTTAAGACTTGAAATGTAAATATCTTGGCATTACATTTGATAACAAGCTTAACTGGGCAGGACACATTTGACAGGTAGGAGAAAAAGGTTTCAAAATTCTGTACTTGTTGGAGAGAGTGAAGAGGGGATGTATGAGGGAAGTAAAGGAATTGGGTTACAAAACTTTGGTCAGACCATTGCTTGAATATGGTAGTGTAGTATGGGACCAACAATTTGAGTATTAAAGACAGGAGTTGGAGAGGATGCAATTAAGGGCTGCTAGATTTGTTTCTGGAAATTACTGCAGAACACAATCAGTAACAGATATGATAAAAAAAAAGCTGGAATGGGATTCATTGGAAGCCAGGAGGAGGGTGGAGAGGGTCACGAGAGTGTACAAGGCATATATTGGTGATGAGGCATGGAAAGATATTGGTGTAAGAATGAAAAGTAATGCATGGAATGGAAATTATGACCATGACCACAAGCAGGCAATCACTTTCAGGCACAAGGGTGTAGAAAGATTTTCTTTTATAGGTAAGGGTGTCAGGGATTGGAATAAGTTACTAAGAGAAATGATTAATCATTTACTAAAAATATTGAAATTTGTAGAGGGAAAATGTAGGAGGGTGCAGGAATGGAGAGGGGGGGGGGGGGGTGGAAGGGGCTAGATTGATGTGTAGGGAAATTGCCACTCCATTGCAATTAAATTAAATAGGAATAGGAATATTTTCCAAACTACTTAAATGAGCCAAGCTAATTTGTATAACAGTCTGAATTCTTATATTTAACATTAGTTCTTTCATTCCACAGCCTCACCTACCATTATTTACAAAACCTACTCAGAAGATTCACAACACACAGAGTTAATTACACCACATGTAATTTTACTATCAGTTGTTGATGCAACTGTTTGGTTCAAAAATATTATATACTGAACTGGTAAATACTACATTGATAGTTCCTTACAAATGTTCACATTAATAGCCCAGAATCATGCTTCTCTTTCTTTACTTCTTGTTAAGCCATCTGACAATCTTCAAATTTTCAAAAATATAATCTTGCTTTCTGTAGTGATACCTCCCAACTTTAAGTAAAGTTATACATCTGACTGTCTTCAGTCTTCTAAATAAACTAACATCATTTTCCAGGGCAATTTAAATCTTTTGTAGTTCATGTTACACAATCTGATGTATTCACTTTCCTTTCCTACATGAACCATGCTTACAGGAATGATACAGAACAGTTTAACTTGCCCTCCACACCACTCTACAATTTATCAAACATTATAATAAAAAATAACCTACACCAGACCTCATACATTATTCTGAGCCCTTAAGAATCCTGACAGGCTTGCTGATGAATGAAATCAATGCTTAGCAATACTTTGCCTATTTCTGGCTAGCTATCATTCAGTGATAAACATTTACTCTGCAAATGATCAAATTTGTGGCTCAGTAGTCTTCAAGTACAATATTCATCTCAAATAAAGATTTCAGTCCTCTCCTTCACAATATTTCTGAAGTGGCAACACATGTTTTCTGATGCTAAATGATGATAGGCCATCATTTTACTTGTTGACCCCCCGTTATACCTTTCCTCAAATTTTTGATTCGGGTGTATCCTGACAACTTGGCTCTGGGAGGCAGTTCTTGTGCTGAAGTCCTCTGATACAATAATTTCCCTAATGATATTTTAAAAACCTGTTTCAACTGTTAATGCTAAAAAGCTCGTAATAAGGCCCCAAAATAAGCTCCAGTAACCTTAGAAGTTACAACGTATGGAGCCTTATAATTACCAGTACAGTATCAATCAAACAGGAAGCCTGTTATGTAGCTGGGATGTTTAGATGAAATCTTTATGGTCTGTAAACATGGGGAAAACTATATGAACCAATTTCCCTAAGTGGTCAATATGCTCTCAGGATCATCTGGTAATACTCACACCAAAACCCTACTTCCTTAATGTCGGTGTGTCTTTTTCCTTTGGCTACTTTTCATCTCTGTTCACATATATCTCCAGCAATAACTTTGATAGCCATCACTCCTTCTACACTAAAAACTCATTCTGGTATAGAATCTACTCTTTCTGCTTCAAATACACAATTTGTCTGCAAAAATATTTCCTGTGTAATTATTCATCCAGCATACCTTAACAATTCACTGATCAACACAGTTGTACTATAGTCTCAGAGACTACTCCAAGCTCATAACATTTACTATGAGATATCCTAACATCAGATGAGAAATAAACAAAGGTTTCCCCCAAGGATCTGTCTGTGGCCCTATTTTATGGGATTTGGTATTAGAATTAGGAATGGAAAGTATTCAACTTACACCAAAATTGCCAGGGGCTGGTTGCTTTCAAGACGACTTGCTTCTACTAGTTGAAGTGATTTCAATATTTTAAATTAAAACAAAAGTGTTAAAAAGTGTTAAAAATTTTGTGAAGTGATGTGATGAAGTGAAATTGAAACTTGCACCAAAGAAGATAAATTACATGGCCTTTGGAAAGAAACTGAAATGAAATCATATCATAAAAATAGATAGTGCAAAAACCACGCAGAAGTTTGGTAAGTAGCTTCTTGGGC
This sequence comes from Vandiemenella viatica, assembly GCA_031002005.1. Lineage (NCBI taxonomy): Eukaryota > Metazoa > Arthropoda > Insecta > Orthoptera > Morabidae > Vandiemenella > Vandiemenella viatica. The sequence continues at coordinate 309,718,993 of CM061921.1, read as the reverse complement.
CTGTCGCTGGATGATTGCCAAAACTTTGAGGCCCATTTGGAGGAGATATGTGGAAGATCCTTATGGGCAATGAATACAAGTGTAGGTCAGAGACAATTCTAAATGTTTGCCTTGCAACGAAAATATACCACAATTTTACAATTGTATCCATCATTGGCTACACAGTGAGCAACTGTCCAAAGAACCTTAGGAAGATAAAGCTGAGGGAGAACTATTTAGTCTTGCTGGTGCATATCTCACTGTAAGACACAAAACCGATACTGGGGTTGGGTATAGGCTTGTACCTTAACTAGCAGTTCACTTGAAACGAAAGTTCTGTGGAATTTTGGTGAAATAATTTTAAATTGACCATGTGCCTGCCTGGATACTCAACTAAAATGCTTAATGGTTGCCACCAAATTTGTTTAAACCACAAACTTAGAAAAGGTTTTCAGTTTACTATGAAATCACAAAAAAGTTCACTTGTACAAAATTTTGGAGTTTATTTAAAAAGTCACATTTATCAAAATTAGCATTATACAGTTGAGTATGCAATCAAACAAACGTTTCCAGAAAATTGTAGGTTGTGGAGAGAAATAGTACCAACAGCAAAAAACCCCTTTTGAAAATTAAAAGTTCTTAGTAGTCATTGAAATCACGATCTGTTACAAGAACACCCAACATGGCCAACACAAGCTTCCAAGCTAGCGCAGCACAACCATTCCGCAACAACACGACTAATGCGGAGTTACCTTACATATCGTTCCCGGAGTAAAGACAAAAGACGAAACCATAAAAAAGACATCCCCCACTACGAGGTCCCTGCTTATATTGACCCCGACTGTACCACACATTTATACTGCCGCTTAGCAAAAAGTGTATATATTACACTAAACGATCTAGATTATAAAAAGTGTTCAAACTTTAACAGTGTGTAGTCTTATCTGCAAGATGCTCGAAGGATGTTTAGTGAGAAATTTCGAGTGATTAGTTTAAATTTTTATTTATTTTGCGTAGTGATACCAAGTCTTTTGGCAAGTTGGTATTTCCCCAGTTCTAGAAAATTTAAGTACTTTTTATGGTCACCTGCTGAATTAAAATTAATCTAAATGAAATTAGTGCCAAATTGTTGTACTTTAATGCCTGAGTTCGATGGTGTAAATTTTATGAAAATCGGTAGCGAGATAGCGACGTTATGGATATAACAAAAATCAGGTTTTATTCAATTTAGTGAACACTTGGTTTCTATTTAATAATTCTTCTTCTATTGCTTTTATCAAAAAAGTAAAATTACCGGAATTTTCTCTGAATTTAATTACGTGTTTTAAAAGTTGTTTTATCTATGGGAATGGTCTGGTTCACTTGCAAATAATTCCTAAGTAAAGCCACGTGTGTTCAGTGACAAAATAATTTTAAAAACCTATATAAAATCTGTTTTACTGCATGGAATGGTCTGAAATTTGGATATGTTAAATTAGATTTTTAGTTCTTTCAGGAAATCTACATTTTAGATCAAGAAATTACTTGGAATATGTGATAAAAATGTTAAAAGTTAAGTGCATTTATCGAAGTGTTTGAAAATGTATTTACGTTATTTACATGGTCAGAACCTACAAAATTTTAGTGAATTTAACTTTCTTTTGAATTATTATTATTTACTTCATTCAAAAGTGTTCAGGAATAGTGAAATGGTCACGTAGCAAAAATCTATTGTTTGCGATTTGGCCAATAATGGATTATCTTATTCCAGGTTGGTTTAAAATTTCTTTACTATTATAAAAAGTTTATTTAGCATTTTTATTAAATATTGTGGGTCTTTACTGCTTGTAAAATGGTTTACTTAATGAATTGGGTTGTGGTACCAGCTTCATTATGAAACATTCCCATCATAACCTGTACTTGTAATTAAAACTTATGTTTAAATGAAAGCTTCCTTCCTCCCTTAGAATTTTGGCAAATTCTAGTTTTTTAGCTTCAAGTATAAGGTGCTTACAACACAATGTCAATAGCAGCTCTAATAGTAATGGCTGGTATTCTGCCACTGGGTCTGGAAGTGAGGTGGTGAGGAGCTACGTATTGGCTGAGAAAGAACAGTATGAACAAGGTTGTGGAAATAATCCGAAAAAAGTAACCACAAAGAAAGAATTGGTTGAGGAATGGCAAAATGAATGGGACACTAGCAAAACTGGTCATGGAACATACAAAATGTTTCCATCCATAGCTGAAAGAATCAGCATGGAATTTTTTCAACCATCACCAGGGCTAATTCAATACATAACTATTCATGGGTTATATTGGAGCTTCCTATGTAAATATGGACTTTGGTGAGTCAACAGGTGTGAATGTAGAAAGGAAAGCATCCAAAAGCATACAGTGTGGGAATGTCAAATGACAGCCAAGATGAGGATGTCACAGCAACAGCAGCTGCAAGATTTGAGGATATTGTATGTACTGAATGAAGAAAGATTATTGCACTTGCTAAATGAAAGTGCAGAAACAGCCTCATGAAATAAAAAGCATAAATATCTGGAATTGAAGAAAGCTGAAGGTGGGAACCAATAAAGACATCTAGCATGACTGGCCAAAATTACATCTGGTTTTCCCAGAGGAATCTTCCCTCTGAGTGACTGCTGCAGTCCCTCATGTATTCCAAGAGGGTAACTTCCTGAAGCGCCAGAGAGCGTAAGAGAGAGAGTTACGTCCGGGTGCACAGTTCAGGCTGTAAAAGCAGGGAGACTGTATATCATTTGTTTGACCATATGGACGTTTGATGATGTTTGAAACATAAGTGAGTCAGACAGAGTATTCATATGATATATATTGAAGGTAGTTTTTAATAAGTAGGATTAGTGAGGATGTTTTACAAACACACACACAAACACACACACCTTTATATATTAGGTTTAGATGTTTAAATTGTCACTTATTTTCTAAACTAGTTGCTATTACTTTTATGGCACCTTATAAATATATATATATTTATGTATTTTTTTCTGATTCAGCCACTAAGGACCACATGAACACTGGTCACCACAGGTGGCCAGTTTGATTCATGAGGAAGGGGAGGGGGAACTGTTGTTGTGGCCTTAGATACATTGATAACAGGGTCATTAGCACCCTGGCTAAAGACTGGTATGATAATGTGGCTTAAAATTACTTTCTGCTTGGTCAACGGTAGAGTGTTTGGCCATACAGACAGCAAAATAAGGTAAAGTACTAGAACATTGGTTGTAATGGGGCCATGATAACTAAAACTTTAGAGACATTAACTGGTTTGCTGCTAATTCTTAGTTTACCTGGTGAACCTAAATCACTCAATTTACCCCACAGAGTCGCTGGGATCTTTCTTAAAAAATCATTGATTTTGTTAAAAATGAAAGCCAAATGACAACCTCTCCACCCCGCATCTGGTGCACTACTGCAGGAAGTTACTGGGATGCATGGATACAAAATCATGATATTTAAGCTTTAGGGCCAATTTGAAATTTTGATCAAAGTCTGTGGGACCAAACAGATAAATTAAGGGTAAAACGGCTGGCTGGCTGCAAAAGGGCCAGCCATATGATAACCATATACAAAAGAAAATCATAAACAAATATTAAAAACAACACAGTACATGAATTGGTGGTTGTAAAGTGAATACACACTATAAAGTGTAGACTTGGCTCAGAAGAAGATCTCATAACTTTTGGTCACTATATGAACACGAGACTTGGCCTATTTTTACAAACTCATAAATATGAACACACTTTAAAATATTTTCGTATAAACTTTCATGGTGTGTAGAGGTGAGATATATTACGAGGGGATAGATGTGTACCCACTGAGGCTTACAACATCATACCACTAACCAAATGTCTATCAGGATAAATGGTCGCAGGCAAACTGATTATACTGGTTACCTAGACCATCCATTGGCATCCCATGCCAGTTCTCACAACCTCAAAAGCTGTTTTACAGAGAGAACTGTTGGAGCTTTTCCTGATACTACTACCACTTCTGAAATTGATAGATGACAACTAGCCTACCAACATATATTTGATGCCAGGTAACCACCTGTTATTCACATCTAGTAAGCCCCCACCAGCAAATCTATCATTTATTTTTATTATATATCTATTTTTTATATAATGATACTTTTGAAAGTGAAAAGGCTTTTAGCGTAAATAACAAAGCATAGGAAAAATAAACTTATCATTCACCACAACTGAAGCCTTGGTGTGTGCACACCTCCCATTCCAAATTGCCTGTCTCTCTCCCTGCATGAAAAAGGTTATAAACTAAAATTGTTATTCATACTGAAAAAAATTGTACTTTGTCCTTACTACAGACACAAAGTATTTCCTTGTCAAACTCCATCAATATCAGTATAGGCATTTAGTTGACAAAACGTAACAAAAGGACAGAGACGTACTTTCGCATTTATAATATTATTAGTGCAGATCACACACACACTGACTGTGGGAGAAACAACGGCTGAGTGATCAATATAGCGTAAAATAGTGTATAACTACAGCATTGTTAGAACGCATACTATTTACCAAGCATTACACCCCTAAATTTGGGGTATCTGCAGTTTGACATGGAATCTGGAAAGCTGACCGTCCAGGCGTGGCTTATACGATCAAAAACAATTCACAAAAATCTTTGCCTCCATCGGGATTTGAACTGGAGATCATGGCCCAAGCATTAGTAAGCAAGCGCGTTAACCACTGAGCTACCATCCCGCTAATCATAGAGGTACTACAGAGTCTTACTCATCCTAAGTGTCTGTCTATCCCATTTTCGGTAATTTTTCAAAATTACATGACAATATGTACTATTTATACAGAAAAAGTATCCTATGTCCATCCTAATGTCAAATAGCATCTCCTTGTCAAATTTCATCACAGTTGGATTAGCTGTTTAGCCCAAGAAATGTAACATATTCGTATAGATATGGTTAGATAATTAAATGAGACATCACATTTATTGGAATATAGGATATCTATGGTAACAATTCAATATTTAATGTTTTTTCCAACAGTATTAAACAGTTCTGAGCAGGGGCAGCAGATAATATGGGTATGGTGGGTAGCAGTACGCACCTGGGAAATTCCGGGTGGATATTTTACCCACCCGGAATTTTTGAGAGCGACTGAGCATATACAGATGAAAGAAATGAGAGAAAAAAAGAAGGGAAGAGAGAGCAGACCACAGCTAAGCATATTAGTTTAATCATTAAAAATGATACCCACAACAACACCATGAGTGAAGCACAAATTTCCTTTCATGTTGCAACAGAGATTCACCACCTCAGATATCGCCTGCTGAGCTCAATCAATGACAGACAAGCGTTGTGTGTGAAAGCAACAATGTTACCATCAAATATCGTAAGTCCAAAGCAGTCATGGATGAAAGCTGCTTTAGTATATTTCAAATGTGCTTCTGATGAATCCCTGTATATTATCGACTAAAAAGTTCAAATAGATAAATTGAGTAAATGAATTGAGTGACAGAACGTGGAGTGTAAATTTCCATTGTCCTGAGACATAAATGCAATGGAACTATAAAAGATGGCCTTGTTCAATCAGCTGATAATTAAAATCGGGAAAGTAAGTAAAAGTAAATTCTTATTTTTGTTTTTCACTATATACTCAAGTGCATAGGTAATGAATATTACAGAGTATGTGCTAGAGATGAAACAGAAACAGAAGCAGAAGTTATACAAATCTGTTGTATGAAAATGTCATTTGGTATCACAGATCTTCGTTTACTACTTAATAAAAGTCAAGTGAAATATTTTTTATTTTAATAATCAAATTAATTTGTCAGTAATTGACTTTTAAGTAAAATTACTGTAACTAATATACGAAAGTTTAAAATGGTAAGTTAAATTTTAAAAACAAAAGCATAGGAGCCTTTTCTAATTTTTAATTGCTTTGTTTTTCTTAATAAATTAAGGCTGCTCCAGTGAACAATTTTTCAGTAGCAACATTAATAGTTGGAGCTGACAACAACATGTGGACTAATTGTAACAATATGGAAAATTTGTGAGCATTCATTTGCCACCACTTAGGAGGCTCTTCTTTTGATGGGAGTCTTACTTGCTTCAACTACTGGACTAGACTGACATTGAAATTTTTTTCCTGCAACTTAAGACTTGCATTTAGTTTTTCACTCTCTTTAAACTCTTCTGGATGCACAGATTTTAAATGACTTATTGAAGCGATCGTAATATGGTAGAAATTCTTTTTCACATAATTTAAACTTTTCCACAGATTCATTTATTTCTACGAAAAATCTCCAGACCAGACTTGGTTTTGGTTTCATTATGAGACACACTACTGTTTACACAACAAAATACATACTTAGTGGATAAATTTTGCCTTCGTACCAACTGCACTGAAGTGTTAAAAACTTTGACAATATCAACTAACATCAAGTGCTACAATCAATATCAATGGCTTATTCAAAAGAGATGTTTGATAAACGTAAAGACTTTTCAAAAATATTTAGTACCTTGAAGGCCTTGGTGAGACAAGGTCTTTCTGTGAGAGAAGCCAACACCAATGAAAATTCAAATTTCATGGTATTTTTAAAGGCTCAAGCTGAAGATGTGACTGTACTATAATCACCAATTGTGGTGGTGTAATGGATAGTGTTCTGGCCTCGCATTCGGGAGTACGGTGGTTCGAATCCCTGTCCGGGCATCCAGATTTGGGTTTTCCATGGTTTCCCAAATCACTCCAGGCAAATACCGGGATGCTTCCTTAAAAAGGCCATGGCCGAATTCCTTCCCATTCCTTGCCCCCCATCCTTTCCCCTCTTTAAAGACCTCGCTGTTGAGAGATGAAAAGCAGTTAAAAAAAAGTACTATAATCATGGTTGCAAAGAGATGGTCAGAAATGTCTTCATAATCACTGTCAGAATGAAATTCTTGATTTGACGACTACTACACTGTCGTCTGGAATTATGGACGAAATTGGAGCTTTTTGGCTGAGAATCATTTCGGAAGATTTCATTGCAAGTGAACATGTTACTGGACTGTTTTTAACTGCAAACACCAAGGCAGAAACCTTATTTTATCTGGTCATTGGTGCTCTCAAAACTCAGAGGCCAGTGCTACGATGGGGCTTCTAATGGCTGGAAAAATAACAGGATTTCAGTCACGAATACGCAAAGAAGAGCCTCAAGCTTTTATTTGTGCATTGTAGTGTTTATAATCTCAATCTTGTAGCATGAGATGGAATTGAGAGAGTTGTATAACAAGAAAATTCATTGGAACTGTTTAATATTTGATAAACTTTGTGTGAGACTTGCTGAAACGACTTGGACAGTTTAAGAAACGGTAAATCGGAATAGGAAAAAAATTATATACCTTCTTTAACATCCTATTGTCTGACAAGATATTTATAAAGATTACAAGTTTAATCAATCTTTTAAATTATGGTTTGAATGTTTAAACATATTTTTTAAAAAATTTTGCAGATGGTTAGTAAGAATCAAATCTCTTAGAACAATAAGAGAAAATTATCAGGAGCTAAAGCAGTTTTTATACAATCATTCTTTAGACAAAGAGGTAGATAGTGCTTTCACAGCTAATGCTTCTGCATTTTACTCCTACATGGAATCGATTGAGAATATTTTCTGTTTAAAAATGATGGTAGAAATTTTTGATTAATTCAAAATTTTGAATGCAGATGTACAGAACTCGAATCCATGAATTGACTGAATTGTATAAGAAGATAGAAGCGATCACTGACGTTTTATACTGAGCTAGAAATTCAAAATTCAAAGAAATTTGACATAAAAGTGTGCTGTCAGGTACTAATTTTGAAACTGATTAACCACAGATCCTATATCAACGTAAAATTCCCATTACCTTGACCAAGGTAGAAGTAAAACTCTTATATTTGAAACACCACAAGATTTTTTCCATAAATCTTATATTGAAGTTTATGATCAAGTACTCATGCCGTTAAAGAGTCGATTCTACAACGATTTTTAAACAATCTAAATTTATCATGCCCTCTGCTCTAACATCAAATTCTGATCCATGCTAATGATCAATCTAATCAAAACTTTCGCTAACATTGGTGCTCGAAAATTAAAGCTTTTATCTTACATATCTATGGACAAAGAATTTAAGGAATACTTCTATATATCAAATGAATATTATGTAAATATAAGCATCTAATGATTGACATGTTGATTTAAATGCAATACATACTTTTCTTTCAGTGTTCTAACAGTTAATTTATTCGTAGAAGCTTAGAAGTGTTCAGCTATGAAGGCAATAGCGTGACGTCATAGCACGATGTCATAGTGTGATGTCATGGTGTGACTTGCATTTTATAAGTATAGATTAATTTAGGGGAGATAGCCAAATATCTCCTCACCTCCAATTGCCTGTCTACCCTCCTGGGCCTAACACAAAACGTCAGCCCTGGTTCTGAGAAAAAAAATTATTGGTCGGACAGAACTGAATTATTGGCAATTTAACATAAAAATAAAATCTTGCACTTTATGAAAACTGATTGAGCACAGATACCTGTTCTTCCATATTTTGTGATGATGTACATATATTGTGATCAAATGTGAGCAGAAATGTATTAAAAACTTAGTGTCCTTAATTTAATCTAATTGTGTTGGAGTGCATGCTCCTGTGGCAATTTCTGTACATACCCATTTTTCAGCTTTCTTGTAACTGCCAACTTTCACCATCTACAAATTTCAGTAAATTAGTCATCATTTCTCTTTGTAATTTATTTCAATCCCTGACCCCATTATGGTACATATGAAAGAAAATTTTCCCACACTGTTATGCCTGAAACTGAGTGCGAGATAGTAGGATTAATCTGCTGCATTTCATCAAAACTCTTGGACTTTCTTCTAGGTGTGTAATTATGTTCACCAGCAAGATATTATTTGTGGGCAACTATTCACCCAAACTGCTTCCTTCATATATCTCTCAGTATACATTCATGTTACTAGCCTTAATTTTAGTAGCACTACAAAACTTAATTGTGATTTTTTTATAAAATGGCATGTAACAATTTTTTGTAACCAAAATGTGGTATGTCAGCATATGTTTTATAACCACTTGAGTTTTTATTCTAATCGAGCTTTGCATATCTGTTTCATAATCATATCATCAAGGATAATAACATAGTTTTATATTCTGGTCAGTGAGGTTTCATCTCTCTTGTTAGTTATAAATTATCAGATCAGTTACCTTGTTAGTTCTAAATATTGCTGAAAATATTTGGGTTATTTTACTCATGTCATTTTAAATTAGAATGATTTCAGTGGTTTTTATTATAACAAGTAACACTAAGAGTTTGTACCATTTGTTTCAAGGGAATTCTTATAATTTCCTGAATTCAAGTTAGCAGAAACATTTTACTTCTTAAATTTTAATATTATTGTTTAAAACTGGAAAAAATGTCATAATATACACCAGAATCTTTTGTAATCCATTCTATTACTGATTTCAGGTGCAAATTTTAATAATCAGTATCAGCCTCAGTTAACTTCATATGATTATGATGCACCAATAAATGAGGCAGGAGATCCAACGTCAAAATATTTTGCCATCAGAGAAGTTATAGGAAAGGTAAAATAATTTTTCCTCCACTCAGTTTGATTTTGGCAGCTAAATGTTTGTTGATTTTATAGATGTTTTTTAAACTTTGGATCCTATTTGTAATTTATTTTCAGTGTCAAGAAAACCTTATGTTAATTGAAACTCATTTTTCTTCTGCTATCTGTTTTATAATGTCTCTTAATTAAAAATAAAAATGGGGAGGAGAGGGGGGGGGAGATTATGCTTCTAAAATAATAGTATGATAAAAGTAAACCATATCAAATATTTTTTGTATCTGACACCATTTCTCAAATTCTACATTTATGAGTTTGCTTATTTACAATAAAAAGAGCCAAGTAATACCCAAATTTTCCACATAATTCATAATGGAAATTTTAACACCACAATCTAGCATCATCTTTAGGGATTACAATCCAGTAAAATGGGATCCCATAATCCCGTGGGATCTCGCATCATTAGACAGTCTGGCGGATCCTGCACAAAATTAAGCGGATCTGCAATCCACAAAATGCGGCGAAAATGTGTGACTCGTTGTTTTCCAGCCTAACTCGGTCTCTATTGGATGTGTTGCACTGTTTGCCTGTACTCTTGTAGTTAGCATTTGACTCATATGAACAAACGTTTGTTTTCCTTTGTCATTCGTAAGTAAATTGATCCACTTTTATGTATTCATTAAAACTTACGTTTGTTTTGAGTACCATTTTCTTACCATATAATAAGTATTTTTTACGTGTATCACACGTTGTCTGAACTACACAGTTAAAGCTCTTTATTCATGGTTTCATTATTCCCGTTTTCTCTATTTGCAGATAAAGTAATTGTGACAACTTCCTGTATTTGCAGCTGAAAATTTGATTATTCATTGATATGAAACTAATGTTATTGTAATATTAATGATTGCATACCTATTTATTTAGCAGCTATCAAAAGTCAATTGTATATCCTTTGACTTTTTATTGTTTTGACAGCTGCCTCAATATGTTTGAAACACATGTTCTTTAACAAAAGCCGCCTGCTTACATGTGCCACTCTGGCTTTTGATTAATCCCTCTTTGGATGATTTGGTCAATCATCACAATACATTATTTTCGAGTGAATAGCATGTGTCCTTTCAATTCCTTCTTATTAGGCAACAAAAGTTATAATGAAGTCTTCACGGGTGTATCGTCGAATTGTGTTGTAAAAACACCATTCCTCACGTCAGAAATTTCATGTTTTTACAATGCAATCCAGCGATGCACCCATGAGGATTTCATTGCAATTATACGCCGAGAACATCTCCTTTCTTGCATAAAAAATTAATTTCCACTCTAAAAAAGTAGTTAAGCCACTTAAAGTAAAACTGATATATTTGTCAGTTTATGTTTTGGTGAGTAGTTTCTTGTAATAACAATGAATCAACTATAAGATCTATGAAGAAATCAGGAGACATAATAATGAATACCATGAAAACAATTCTTGTAAAAGTAGACCAAGTCGCGTGCTTGTGCAGCGACAAAAAGTTATGAGATCTCATTCTGAGCCAAATCTACACTTTACATAGTATATTCACTTTGTGAAATAGAATGCTTTCTCTCGGTGTTATTGACTGCTTATTTATAATAAAAAAAGAAAAAAACTCTGGTGACTTGGTCATTATGCATACCATGTTATCAAACTAATATGATTTATTGTAAGGTAAATAATTTGTCCAAGGACTGAATATTTTGCATTTTTTATTATTTATTTAAAAATTGGTTTAGATTTTAAAAACATATAAAGGTCGAAATATTCTTAAGACAGGCTAAAAAAATTTAATGTCATTTTGCCAATTAAAATATTGTTAACTGTTAATTTTTATCGTTTGACATTAAAATTTATTTATTAATTTAACTAACAGACATTTATTATTTAATTTTTTAACACTTTGAAGAACTAGGTTTTAAAAACATACATTGAAAAACTGTTAGTGCAAATCCCGCAAAATCCTGTGGGATTGAAAGCACTGCAGGATTGCAATCCTTGATCATCTTCTATGCCTGAGAACATCTAGAAGAGTGCAGCAGGACACTTTTCATATTTAGCAGAGTTTTGTATCATTATAGACTATAAGTTACGAATATGAATCAGTGTTAACAGATGTAATGTTTTTGCCAAAAATTTTCTTTGAGTAGATGTCTGCTGAATATTTCACATACATCAGTAGCAAGTGACAGAACATTTGGGCTCCATGCTTATTAATTTGTTGATTATAATGAAACAGCTTATTCTATGATTGGTCACCTAAATATATATTTAGAATAAACAAGTTCATTGATGTGATTTCTTTTAGCTAATAGTTAATCCTAAAAACATAATAGGATTCATAAATGATTAATCCGAAACAGTTTATTAAGTTGAACACCACACTGGAAAATTCTTCACCTCAAACTGCAGGTTCCTATGCATGTTAGATATCACCGTATGATATTGTGAGAACTACTTAAATTAAACTGTTAATGTAAATGCTTAGTCCATGGTAACAAGAGGTTGGGACACACATTATTGCTATCCTATACCAAGTTATTAATTTTTTCTTTCTTGATACATTTCTTCCATCAGTCTACTTTCACCTTTCTTTAAGTACTCCTATGGGTGATTTACAGCATCCTGAATACTTAATCTGCATTTTATCCTGCTTGTTTGTGGAAGGTATTAGCACCATGCCATACCGATTCACTACTGTCCTCTCAGTTGCATTGAAGCATCACCATGTTACCCTCCCATTGGCTAATTCTGATTATCTTCACCAATCAGATTTATTCCCATGCTCTCTGCAAGTTGGTTTGTCTCCAACAGACTCCATCCTACTCAAAATGCTAGCTAGCCAACAACTGTACTACTTTCATTAAACCTATACTAACTACCTCAAAGTTATTAATAAATTAGGAAAATAAAATATCAACTATATAAACAATATCACAATAGTGTAAAGTTAAATATGGCTGTATCACTAAAAGAACTGATACATTCAGTACATAAATAACAGCATTACATGTTTTCTCATTACATCTTGACAAATTAGCATCTCTGCTGCTTTTTCAAACCTTCAAATAGAGCTGGCAATAGATGCATATGTTCTCTCTTTGAATGACTGAACCCATTACTCTAAAAATTTCAATACTCTACTTTTCATGTATTCACTGTTTGTTATAGGACATTGCCTTGGGTAGAGAGGTATGAAAAATAATGATTCCAACCTGAAGGGATTTTAATGAAGCAGGATGTATTTAATCTTGAGCCCGTAAGGATTTTCTGAAATTCATTTTGACAAATCACTCATAATATGGACAGTCCTTAATATTTTTGTCCTATGATCTGTTTTACATTCTGATGAATTACATCTATCAGAATGTTAGCTGGTTAAGAAATCAGTTTAGAACTCTAGGTATAACTACAGTGATACAACAATATATATACTCCCTACTGTATTTTGTGGTAGAATATCTTCAACACTTCAGACTTAATGTTGACATACACAGCCTTAATACTCAGAATAAATATAACATTTACAAAAATTACAAGTCATTAGCAATTGCACAGAGAAACGTAACTGATTTGAATCAAACCTGAAAGGGCTTTTGCTTCTGAATCCATTTTTCTCTCTGAAAGAATATTCTTCTTATTTCTGGTAATTGAAAAGGAATGAGAATATAAGGTAAGTTTTGGCGTATGGAATCACTGATGTAGTATACAATTTATTTAAAAATATGAATAAATATAATAATTAAATTGGACTTTTATAGAAATATAGTAAAGTAACATGGGAGGAAATTTTACATTCTTTTTTGATTGAAAAAAACATAAGAATATCATTTCTGAGCAAATGTACCTAATATAATTGCTTGAATTCCATCCCAGATTTATATCAATTTCATGTGTGTGAGTCATTACCGAAATTATAGTACAGAAAATGGTAGCTGTGTTGAGTTAAAGTGTATTTATTTTTATTAATGTTGTTATCATAAGCTACAATTTATTTTATAGGACTGATATTAGCAGACACAGTAGTTAAGTTGAAAATATTGCTAAACTGCTGAGCATGTAAGTAGTCAATCAACTAACAGCAAACATTCGTCGTGACAATATCTCAACCACAGACATTGTTAATGATGGACAGTGCACCATTAACAGTAGCTAAGCCCTGAAAATTACTGACATATTTTGGAAATAATTACTAATTTGCTAGATTTAATTCTATTCATTTAAATCATGAAACAGATTATAAAGATAATGTCTGATTAATTTAAGCTGGTTATAAAGACAATGTGCTTATGGGAGCACATGATACTTAACTTCCAAAGTGATAGTTTATTAATTGATAGACATTTAAGTTATAACAGAAAAAATATTAAGGTACACAGTTTATTGAACATGATAAAATATTAAGCAAAATGTACATCAAAGTGGTCTTTGCAAAATATTGAACAAGCTGAGTCCCATCATGCAGGTTGTAGTCTCTTTTCCCATACATTTTCCTTGTTTGTAACATAAATAAACCATTTGTTTGATGTTTTAATTGATTTGTTTACTCACTGAGGCATTACACACCACTTGTAAATGTGTAGCAATAAGTTTATCAACAAAATAATCAAACTGCTGCATTGTTTACTGCATCACATACTGAGACATGATGTTACAAAAGTAGTGACAGGTACTTATGTTTTGGCATCAATATCCAAATTAACCTACAAAAATGCAAAAGTTTCAGTTTTTTTGCATTTGTTTTTTCAAGAAATATTCTTTTTTTGGCTATAGCTGAAGAACAACAATACTGACTACTTTCCTAAAATAGCAAAACTGTTGCTGGTGCAGGAAATTGTGCACAAACTGGCCTTTTGATCATATCTTAGTTATGTTCAATTGGATTCATTTTTGGTAATCTAGGTGGCAAAATCACTCACTGAAATTCTCCAGAAAGGGTACACAAATATTTCTGCTTTATGTTTGTGATGTATAGACATTCAGCTGCGCCAGAGACCTTCCCATGCAGACAGCTGTTTTCTGAGTCAGAAACAGACGTCACACGTTATGAATGCACCTGCTGAACTGGTAGTCTGTCTGCAGACAGAGAGAAGTGTGGTTGCTTACAGAATGAGAAGACTCACAGCATAGATCTTGGATATAAATGTAGGAGATAGAAGAGGGTCTGCGGAATGCGGCAGGGCTATTACAATTGCTTGTATAAACTGGCAACACGTTCTATGAGAGTATATAGTGAGACACTGTAACCTGGGATATAGTTTTGGATATGCAGTGATGAACTACACCCATAGTTATTACCTTAGATGGTGTACATGGTTGGTTGTCAAGCAAAGTGTGGTCTTCTTTTCACTGTGGTGAACCTGCACATTTATAAAGTTAGAAGACTTCAATGGCTTAGGTGTCCTGAACTGAGAATAAAGTGAAATAAATGCAATTACTTCATTTACCTCAAGCCAAAAGCAAATGATTTTGGCCTAGTGCCATGGTACAGTATCATCCTGGAAAAGTACTTTATTATTAGTGAACCTGAAGGCCATGAATGGCTGCACATGTTCTCCAAGTAGCTAAACATAACCATTTCCAGCCCATGGTCTATTCAGTTTAACCAAAGGTCCCAGTCCATGCTAAGTAAACAGCCCATAGCAGTATGGCATCACCACCAGCTTGCACAGTGCCTCCTGATAACCTGGGGTCAGCACTACACTCAAACTCGGCTCTTACCAACTGTAATTGTTACTCATCTGACCATACAACCTTTTTCCAGTCATGCAGAGTCTATGAGCCCAAGAGAGGTGCTGCAGCCAATGGCGTTTTGTTAGCAGAGCAACTCACATCAGTCTTGTGCTGCTATATCCCATCACAAAATTTTGCTAAACTCTCTGCCAGAAACGTCTGATGTAAAACCATATTGAATGTTTCTTTTCTTTGATGCAGTGCTGTCTGTCTGTCAAAAATGACACCTCAACACAGACATTGCTGGTCATTAAGTAGATGTGATCAGCCATTGCACTTGATGGGAGATAACAGCAGAAATTACATATTCACGTCACACTCTTGACACCATGCATTGAAGAATGCTGAATTGGCGAACAATTTCCAAACTGGAATGTTCCATGTCCCACCAACTATCATTCTGCATTCAAAGTCTGTTAATTCATATCAGTGGACATAATCACATCAGAAAACATTTCACATCACTTTTGAGAGTGCATATGAAAGCATAGCATGGAACATTTATACATTTCTTCCATGGTGCTACCACCATCTTGATATTTGTGTCTTCCTATCCCATGATTTTGGTACTTCAGCCATTACTACATATTCTAATAAATGTTAATAGGGGGAAACTTACAATAGGTCATTTCCCTGTAATTGTAGATTGAATAGGGTCTGCTGAATTTTCACTGTTCTAGGTATAGAATTGTTATACTATACATCAATATTCATTTGGTGAACTCATATAGCACAGTAGTGAATGTGGAATACTGAAAAAATTGGTGTAAAAACAGCTGCAGTAACAGTACTGGTTATGTATGTGGTATGTGTTCTGGAGATATTAATATGGTATTTGACACTAAAAAAACTAAAGTTTAACTGACAATGATGGAGTAAGTTGTAGGAATACCTAAAATCAACTTTACTTGTCAAATAAGAATTGAAAATATGTTGCTTTAATAAAATAGAAGTGTGACAGCAGTTAATTATATGATGTGAAAAACCAGTCAGAATGCATGATGTTGATCCTTAGTAAACATCAGTTTTGCTGCCATGTTTTATGTATCTTTCAACAAACTGTGCATTGTTTGTTTAAAGTTTTAAGTCAAACAATAATTTAGTTCTGGTTAGCAATCCATAAAAAATTAATGTTTGCAATGGAAGATGGATGGTGTGCAGTTTATAAAAAATGTTAAATATTAATTAAAAACTTACATCAAATTGGTTTTACAAAAATACAATGAAGATTTTGTAGATTAATATTCTCGGTCCCATAGTGCCAGTTTTAGACATGGTTTCCTTGTTGGGAATGCAAATAAAAAACTGTAGAATTAATTTTATAAATAAAATTACCAAAATGTTGCTTTGCTTATGACCTCACATGCCAATGACTGATGCCAATATTCAAATGAACCCTATAAACACAAAAATTTGTACTTTCCAGTTTTTTTAGGTACAATGACTATTTTTCAAAAATTAATTAAGTACCCTATTGTTATTCAGTATTTGTTACTAATAAAAAAATTTGCTTAGCTGTCTGTTTAAATAATAAAAATACTTACCTGTGATATAGTTTGTAAATTGTGAGCAAAATAGGTCAACTTTTTCTTTGCAGTTACTTTGCCATATAATAATACTGTCAGTTGCCCACAACTTCATTTTTATGGATCATTACTCTACAGACATCTCTATACAACAGCTACATGATCTTCACTCACAGAACATAAATTATTTTTGCATGAGGGATTTCCACAACAAACTGTACCTTCATTCCTGTGAATAATACTAATTACTGAACAGTGGACACTTTTATCTTAATTTCTCAGCTTTTCAAAATCACAGCAAAATGAAACATACTTTATTCTACTCATGGGGCCAAGGACTGTACAATGTTTCAAACCCTATAAAAATTCTGTGTAATTTTTATGTTCAACATGAAAGTATGTTTAATCTCTTGACCTCATTTCGATGTTACATTTAAAGATTGTGATGAGAGAGTAATTTGTTGGTGTAGTTCTTTATCCATGGTAAATTAAGTCAAAATGGGGTTTGCAGAAGTGAAATCATTAAAACTGACATGTGTTTGAATTATTCTGGATCTGTTTAAAGCAATTTTGTGTAGTTCATAATTCAATAATAGAAAAGAGCATATTCATGGTAGGGTGGATTAAAATAGTTTGGTACTGCAGGTTTGAATATAAATTGTTAAAGAGTCACACATTTATTGGGTGATACTTTAAGCAAATAAAATAAAAGAAATTATTCAGGAGCATTTGTATATTTAAGGATGCAAGTTCATTAAAAGTAATTTTTTAAGGAATCTAAAGTATTTTGGGAAATATTGAGAAACATTGTCAATGGCAGTCAATGACCTTATTCCCTGATTGTTGTCATCAGAAGCTCTGCTCAGTTTGTTATAGCCACAGGCCCACACTATGATTAGATTAAAAATTCTGTGAAAAGTATTTTAAAACAAATAAAAGTTATTTAAAAGTGTAACCCAGGAATTTTGGAACATTTTTGTATATTATTCATGTATTTTGGACCACGTTTATGACTGCAGTGTATGGCAAGAATTTGTGATCTTTGAGAAATGAAGTCTGATGTCCTTATCCTTACAGTCAAACTGATTAGTTAAAGTGTTGATGGTGGCACAGGACTTTCATATGTTGATTAATAAAGTCAGAGTGAGATACTAACAATATGGGTTATTGTTTAGTAGTTTTCAAGAACCTTCAAGGAACTGTAAAACCAATCATGCCACCCCAAGTTGTCTGGTGATAACAATTAAGGGCATTACATTAATTGAACATTATCATAATTACCCAGCAGTTTTTGTGCGAATTGTGTTCAAGAAAAAATTAACTTTAATTTCTCCCCAGCTTTCTGACATCACATCAAAAAGAAATATACCCTATTTTACTAGTGGTACCATTGGCTATACATCATTAAACACCCCATCGAAATCTGACCAATAGTTTTTCTATGAATCTCATTCAAGAACAATTATCCTAAATTTCTAAAATTCTTAAAAAGAAGCATACCCATTTTACACTCAGGACCCCAGCTGTACATTATTATAGTGCGTGCCATGAATGATGGCAGCCCAGTATAGCGAGGCTATGTGCAGGCACGTCATCACTCTGCCAGTAGCCAAACAGATTCAGTACCAATCCAGAGCTTGTCATGGTTATACGAGTGTCGAATGCAATATTTTTTGAAGTGGACAGTTATAAATCAGTGAGTATTGCTATAATTCCTATACTAAATAATGGAAGATGAGTCACATTAGCATAAGGTTCTGCAGAGGAAAAGCAAAGAGCAAATTTTTAAAGTATATAAATATTTTAAATGTGAGGCAGATGCTGGAGTGCCAATTTACGATGTTGCCAAAGCTCAAGAGAAGCTGAAGCGTGTGATGTTAATTATCTGTTGCTGCTGAAACTTTATTCTGTCTCTCTTCATTCTGTCATTCTTGTCTCTGTTAATACACAGACGGAAAAAAAAATCCCAACACCAAGAAAGACTTGTGTTAGATAAACGAAATTTGGTAGGCGTGTTTATACATCTGAAAGATGACATCGATTCAAATTTCGCGCTTCGCGCATAAGTGTGGCGCTAGTAGCGCTACTCAGAGCTTGCAAATCAGGTTTGCTTTAAATACGCGCTGTAAAGTTTGTGAACGTTATTTACCGCTGAGATTTGACATAGTGAGTTGATGTTAGCCAAGAATGCCTTTAAGAAGACGAAGAAGCCATTATCAACAGCTCACCGAGTTTGAACGAGGTCGTGTAATAGGGCTACGAGAAGGTGGATTTTCTTTTCGCGATATTGCAGAAAGACTTGGCCGGAATGTATCCACTGTGCATGATTGTTGGGTGCAGTGGTCAAGGGATGGTACTGCCTCAAGAAGACCGGGTTCCGGGAGGCCACGTGGCACTACTGAGAGGGAAGACCGCCGTATTCGGCGTACAGCTGTGGCGCATCGTACTGCGTCTGCGGCAGAAATTCGAGCTGCAGTTGGTACCACAGTGACACAACGAACTGTTAGAAATCGGTTACTTCAAGGACAGCTCCGAGCCAGGCGCCCTGTAGCGTGCATTCCACTGACTACAAGCCATCGCCGTTTGCGACTCCAGTGGTGTCAAGCCAGAGCTCATTGGAGGACGGAGTGGAGATCTGTTGTGTTTTCTGATGAAAGCAGGTTCTGCCTTGGTGCCAGTGATGGCCGAGTGTTGGTCAGAAGGAGGCCAGGGGAACGCCTGCAACCAAACTGTCTGCGGCCTAGACACACTGGACCTACACCTGGAGTCATGGTCTGGGGAGCAATTTCCTATGACAGCAGGAGCACTCTTGTGGTTATACCAAACACACTGACTGCAAATTTGTACGTCAGTCTGGTAATTCAACCTGTAGTGCTGCCATTCATGAACAGCATTCAAGGGGGAGTTTTTCAACAGGATAACGCTCGCCCTCATACCACTGTTGTCTCGCAACGTGCTCTACAGAGTGTCGACATGTTACCTTGGCCTGCGAGATCACCAGATCTGTCTCCAATTGAACACGTATGGGATATCATTGGACGACAACTCCAGCATCATCCACAGCCAGCACTGACCGTCCCAGTATTGACAGCACAAGTACAACAAGCATGGAACTCCATACCACAAAGTGACATTCGAAACCTGTATGACACAATGCATTCACGTTTGCAGGCTTGCATTCAAAATTCTGGAGGTTACACCGGCTATTAATTTAACAGTATTTCACATTTGAAATGCATTTTCTTGAGCTTAAATTAACCTGTGATCTTGAAAATTTAATCAATTAAACATGTTAACTTGACAAATGCATTGTCCAAATTTCATTACTCTACAATAATTTTTTCTTGGTGTTGGGATTTTTTTTTCCGTCTGTGTAGTATTATCATGTAAAGGGCTGATAAAATGCATATTATTACTATTGTCATGATATAGTAGTAGTATTAGTAATATTAGTGCAATTACTAAACTTTCTTCCTCACCCTCCATCGCTCTTGACCTACAGGAAATGCGGCAACTTTGTATACGGTGTGCCCCTCCTATTTCTGTCTCTCTCTGCACCACCTGCCTTCATATGTGGCATGTACTATAGAAACCACATCAAAATATGACCAGCAGTTTTTGTATGAATCATATTCAACAAAAAACTAATACTAATTTGTTAAATGTCTCAGATTTTCATCGCCACATCAAAATGGAACAACCCATTTTTCACAGGTAACACTTTAGAAAACCATTTCTGTTTTTGTGAATCACATTCAATGCTATTGGGTGGCTCAATTAGTTGAGGCACGTTACAGTGGATCTGAATGTCTTTGGTTCAAATCTTGGTATCATCTGGAAATTTTACTGTTCATGTGAAGAATGTTGTCAAGTCAGTGTCCTTTCATGCCCCTTTTAATGCGTGGAAATAATAAAAGGTCGCACAGAGCCAGGTCAGTCAAGTAAGGTGCATGGGGCAGCAGGACCATTCTGTGTTTTGCCAAAAACTGCCTAACAGAGGCAACTGTGTGTGCTATCTGCCAAAAATCGGGACTTTTTTGATTAACACTGTTGCATAATCTTCTTAAAACTTCCAAAGATTCCATATAAAACTATAAGTCTTATTTATACTTTATGATTACTGGGTTTGGTTAGGTTAGACAAGACAGAATCACATGCGTGATAAATCTAAACTCTGTTACTCTGCGGCTAAATGATCCTGTGGGGTTTTCCAGCCAACAATGCTTCTAGCTTTTTCATAACTACATACTATCTTAAATTTATTGTATCTACATTAATCAAAACACATCAAAAACTGACAAGTAGTTTTTTCATGTATCACTTTCCACTAAATTGTTTTTTGTTTTTTTTTTTGTTTTTTTTCCAGCTTTTCACATCAGAATGAAACAAATACTGTTTTACCTGTGGGACCATAAGCTGTGTATTAATCGAAACCCCATTGAAACACAACCAGTAGTTTTCGCATGAATCTTATTATCCCATCTTTCAGACAAACAGAAGTTTAAAAATAACAGTTGATTCTTTCTTTGTAGAATTAAAAGTATGTCCAACACATTTTTTAAAAAATATCTCAAATGTACAGAATTTTTACCAGTTACAGTTTTAAAACTTTGACGATGTGTATACCTGCCCTCATGTTCCCATACAATCCAACATCAAGCCACTGTCACATCTGACCTACCACATCCATATCTTTTAAGGAAATTAGGGTACCAAACAACAATAATGCAAAACTCAATTCACAGTGTTGTTTTTATATCTACTTAACTTTGCCCAATATAATCTACATCAAGTTCTTTGTACTGTGCTTTGCAATATGTACTTTGTCTGCTACATCAAATATGTATCTATTATTAAAACATGTTCTGATGTTTTCAATGTAGAAATATTTCTGCTGAAATGTAGTCTCAGATAGAAGGAATCAGTTAATACTGTTATTAATATTTGAGCATTACCTATGTTAGTACTGAATAATGGATTGTTTTTTTTTTTTTAATTTCAGTACTTACCTCTACCTGATATTCCTTTGCCAGTTCCAAAGGAAAAAGGAAATTATGGACCAGTAGCGATGTATCCATTGGCAGCTCTTCTAAGTGATTCTGTTCGGCAAAAATTGGGCACAGAAACTGTAAATTCAGACTTCCCATTAACATTTGAACAGATTGGGCAAAGTTACGGATTTGTTCTGTATGAAACAATAATTCCTAGTGGTTTCAGTGATCCAGCTCTGCTTGATATTCCAGGTATTAAGGACAGAGCAATTGTTCTCATTGACCGGGTAAGGATTTCTATTCAGATTTAGAATTTGTAAACTTCTTCCCTGCTCTCTCCAACTGCTATATCATTTTCTGATTCTCCTTGATGCTTAAATTATTTTTCTAGGATTTTATTTGACATTTTCACAAGAAGAAGATTTTAATTGCACTAGTATTACTTAATGTTATTTGCTAATGATCTTAACATTGTTGAATGCTAAATCTTTACTGTTTTTAAGGAGAAAAAGAAATGATGACTTTCAAAATATCAATTATTATATATTAAAAATGATTGATTAATATTTAATACCAGTATTTACTTTGTCAGAATTGCCATACATTTAATCATTTCAGAACAACTGGGACCAGCTCATGTGATAGGTCTCAATCCTCTTGCCATATATCTCACCTCTAGCATGATTAAGGTTTTTTAGTATAACATTGTAATGGTGCAGGATGACACAGAAAGTTACAGGGAGTCAATTATCTGTTCTTAGGCGCAGATGTGAAGAGGTTATGATGATCTTGGTGCACAATATGGTTATACTCCCCTGTGGTAGTCAGATGTGGTTGATCGAAGCTATGATGATGTATATGCCTGCCCTCATGTTCCCATACAATCCAACATGAAGCCACTGTTACATCTGAATGCCCCACAAATCTGGTTATTGCACAATTCAACCAGCCAGCCAAATGAAGATCCACAATAAGGTTGTTTTCAAAGTGAAAGGTGCTGATAATGCAGTCTCATACGAGTACATGGCATTTCCAGGTTCTTCACAGTGATGACACATCATCTGATGCTGTTGACGCCCTTTATACACCCTACTAGGCCTGTCAATAACCCTAAATATTCACAACACTAATAAATTCTGGTGGGTGTTCTACCTGTCACAGAGAATTGCAGCTCTAATCATTCACATACCTGCTGATAGTGTGTATGTGTATGAGGTTAGGTTGATATGTGACCATGTTTTATGGGTGCTTCAGTTTTTGTCAGCATGTATAACTATCATGTGACCAAAAGTTAACACTTGCCATACTACAATCCATAGGCATAAAAATACTCTTGCTGCACATTTTAACATATGGAGCACTGTTTTGCAGAACTTGATAATAATTATTAGTGACTTTGAACAGAAATCCACTCAATTTGAGTGGTTGATTATTACTGAAGCCCAATCTGTGCTAGAAAGACTTGGTTTCCCATTTTCTTGATGGTAGTTGTTTGCAGGCCATACTGAACACAATGGCTCCTCTTGAACCTGGTAGATTGAAGTCCCCCATAAGATCTATTTTCCTCCACACTCTCTCCGTCCAAGGGGTAAAAGTCATATTTGTATGCACAGAAAATAGTATTTTATCATACTTGCTGAAAACTACCCCTACTCTCAAAATATTCCTCATTTTTCAGATTTTATGCATTTGTGGAATCAGCAAATTTCAGAAAGGCTCAGCTTACTCACTCCTTCTCCCACACACAGTGATAGTTGTTGTAAATGTTTAAACTTAAGGGATTTTCAAATCCTCACCAAACATTCAACGCCCTTTCAAAAGTGCCACACAGCTTTGATCTGGTCTGACACCCGAGGCAATTAGCTGGCCTTGTCTTTGGAATGAAGGCTACCTCTGCTGACATTATCAGTCCCAGAGTTCTCTTAAACCAGTGTGTATTATTTATAATAAGAATCTTAATCAAATATATGTTGTAATGTGCTATTGACTGGTACATAATAAGCTGACTCTGTTTGGCTTTTATTTCATTATATGCTAAACTAACCATATACATATCCCGTCCAGATACCCTTGTAGTTTTTTGCAATGTTCTTTCAGTTTAATCTAACAATATAGCAGTGTTTCAATCTGTAAACAACCTAACTTATGACTGTAATCTGTCAATACAGTAATTCACTAGACTAATAAACAACAATGGTCCTAGCACACTATGCAATGCCACTCCTGTTTTCACTTCCCCCTTCTCTTTGCTTCCCACATTTTAAGGATTCCTCCACCCAGCAAGTCACTTTTTTGTCCACACCAAATGTTTTTACCTTATTTACTCTGACAAATGCCTTGAAAAGATGTAGTTCTATAGTGTCAACTTGATGCCCTTCCCTGTCAGTTTCATTCAAAATATATTGCACTTAGTTTGTTAACTGAACTGAACTGAATATCCAGTCTGAACCCATATTTCTGATTTACAAACAACTTACATTTCTGAGTGGTTGCATGTCAAGATCTCCATCAACTTATCTATTAATGACGTCAAATTATTCATTCTGTGATTGTCACCCTTATTTGCCTTCCCTCCTTTATGAACTGGTATTACTATGGCCCTATATGCAACAAGTCTCTAGACTCAATCTAAATAATGTTTAGAGTTATGGTATCTTTAATAAACTAGAAGTGATGTTGTACTTACCAGTCACTTTTTTTAATGTTGTTATTTTTTTTATTTTTAAGCCTAATATGCTCCTTTGTAATATCCCAGCCTTTATTTCTTATTTACTATTCTACTCATTTCTACTTATGTGGAGAAACTCCTGCTCTGGCTTTTCCCCTCCCATCTCTGAATGACAGTCCATAACAGCCTTGTTAAACCAGTTATTTAATATCTCTGCCTTTTTCAGTCATTAATTTCTTCCCCATCTTTATCCATGAAAGAACTGAGGTGAAGAGAGGGATGTTCACCTCAGTTTTCTAACATAGCTATAGAAATTTGTAAATGCATCATTCTGTGGTCCCCCTCTAACCAAATCTTATATCTTTAAATGAGCAATTCTTGTATATAAATATATATATATTGGATCTCAGAAACGGCACTAATGATTTGGATGAAATTTCATATTTAGATAATATTTTGCTTTTTAAGTTTATATAAACAGTTTTCTTCTCTGCAAAAGCCCAATTTAACAAAATATGAACAATATTGGCTCTTGGTATCTCAAAAACAGCTCCTACGCCACCTTGTAGACGATTCAGGTACCAGGAAGCCTACTAATATTTTCTCTTTGGCTTCAAGGAACTTGTATATTTAAACAAACATTTCTTGCATACATTAAAAAAATAGAGATTTTTAAAAATTGGCTTTGTCAGAAGTGATACTTTACTTTACAAAACTTCTTTGAAAATAATATTGACCGTATATCAAACATCAATATTACTGAATTGTAAAAATTTTTTATCATTAAATACTACCAGTTTAATTGCAAAACATCTAAAAAATAGATACTGGCTTTGTCAAATGCTATTTTTTTTTTTCAAACTTAAAAAAAATTTTACTCCACTTTGTGTCTACTGTTTTATCTTTGTTTGTTGCATTGCAAGCTTTGTATACTAGCTGACCTGTGTAAAGCATTTAAAAAGAAGATATTTAAAAATTGACTTTGTCAAAAGTGAATCTTTACTCAACAAAACTTCTTTGAAAATAATATTATCAGTTATAATGTAATCATCATTTACTTTTTAACAGCTTGTGTATTTAACACAAACATCAATATTACTGAATTGTAAAAAATGGTTATCAGGGTGTTGTGCAAAGTATGGCCAGTAGAAAAAATTGTTATTTTGTAATGAAAATGTGATTAATGCACTCCTTAAGCATTAGCATTCAAGAAAAAGTGTACACAAAGTCGACAAAACAGGTAAGACAAGAGTTATACAATGCTAATCGTCAGGTTACCTGCGGTATTAGCCAATATGTAGCAGCCATCTTTATCATGAATGTGTTGATTTTGCTGTATTAGCGGAGGGTGTGGTTAGGTTTGAATGCAGCCTGGACCTGCATGAAGACTAATATTCCATGGTGTATCATGATTTTTGAGTGAATAAGGTGCCTGCAGTACCGAATTCTAACTATAATAACATCACAGGTGGCGCGAGACGTCTATTGCCGATAAGTCAGCAATGTGCCTAATCTTGTTGTGTTTAGATTGAATGGCAACCTCGACCAGAATGATTACTAACATTCTATGATGCTTAGTGGATTCTGACTAAGGAAAACAGCTGCCACAGCAAATTGTGACTATAAAAATGTCACAGATGGCTCAAGATGTTTATTAATGCATAGGCAGTAATAGGGTGTAAGGGTTTGGGAGAGGCTATACTAGCCTTTCACAACCAAATGTCAACTTCTCCTTCACGTGGTGCACCCTGTTTGCACGGACGATGCTCTGGCGACTGAAAGATTCCCGGTATAAGGAATCACCCACTGCTTGCCAATGGCCTCTGAAAGGAGGGCGGAAGAGTGGGCAATGGTTCAGGGCACCCTCTTAACCTTGGGGTTGAAAACGGCCCCTAAAGGCGGATGAATCAGAAATGATCAACAACATGGGATGCAGAAGGCAACAGGAAACCACTGCATTAAAGACCCAATGGTTATCCCGAGGATATGTAATCCTCTCAAATTACATATATCATGATGGCTTCTTCCTGGGTAAAATATTCTGGAGGTAAAATAGTCTCCCAATTGGATCTCTGGGTGGGGACTGCTCAGGGAGGACTCATCAGAATGGATAGAAACATTCTACGAGTCAGAGCGTGGAATGTTAGAAGTCTGAATAGGCCAGGTAGGTTAGAAAACTTAAAAAGGGAGATGGAACAACATAAGTTATATGTTGTTGGGATTAGTGAGATTAAGTGGAAGGACGCACAGGATTTCTGGTCTGGGGAACACAGGATAATTAGCACACAAGCTGTCAATGGAGTCACTGGTGTAGGATTTGTAATGAACAAGAAAATAGGGAAATGGGTGAGTTATTGTGAACAGTTTAGTGACAGGATTATTTTGATGAGGTTAGAAACTAAGCCAGTCCCAACCACATTAGTAAAAATGGCTATAATAAAAGTAGAGAATCATGAGAGATGTGCATCAGTTAAAAAGGGTGTGAGACAAGGCTGTAGTCTATCCCCGTTATATAGTTTATAGAGTATTCTTCTATCTCGATACTTTAGACCTGACTTCTTTAAAATTTTGAACATCTTGTCCCACCTAACATTATCAAAAGCTTTTTCTAAACCAACAAATGCTATATAAGTATCTTTGTTTTTCTTGATCCGCCCTTCAAGTATTAATCTTAGAGACAGAATTGCTTCCCTTGTACCGTCACAGGAAGATGACGAAGAAATAGAAAAAATATACGCTGAAATTGAAGAATTAATCCAATATGTGAAAGGGGAGGAAAATCTAATAATCATGGGTGATTGGAATGCAATAGTGGGAGAAGGAAAAGAGGGGAATACTGTAGGAAGTTTTGGTCTAGGAGAAAGAAATGAGCGAGGAAGCAGGTTGCTAGAATTTTGTGAAAGATATAAGCTAGTAGTGGCGAACACACTGTTTAAGAACCATGCAAGAAGAATATACACCTGGAAACGTCCTGGGGATACAGGCAGATATCAGCTAGATTATATCATGGTCAAACAGAGATTCAGGAATCAAGTTCTAGACTGTAAAGCGTACCCAGGAGCAGACATAGACTCGGACCATAATTTGATAGTAATGAAGTGCAGGCTGAAATTCAAGCGAATAAGGAAGCAGTATAAGCAGAACAGACTGGAAGTGAATAAACTGAAACAATCTAGCACAAGAGAAAAATTTGCAGAAATGGTAGACTTAGGTCTAAGAAGTAACTGAAAGGAGAGGACGAATGGAATGCATTAAAGACCGAAATAATGAAAGCTGGCAAAGAAACCTTAGGCTTTAGGGAACAAGCTGCCCGAAAACCTTGGATCACAGAAGAAATTTTGCAGCTGATGGATCAGAGGAGAAGGTACAAAAATGCTCAGGATGAAGCAGGAAAGAGCAGTACAGGCAATTTAGAAATCAAATAAATAGGAAATGCAAAATAGCAAAAGAAAAATGGCTACAAGAAAAGTGTGAAGAAGTAGAAAAGGAAATGGTCAGGAAAAGTAGATGTTGCATATAGAAAGATCAAACAGAATTTTGGAGAAATGAAGAAAAGAGGTATGAACATTAAAGCTGCCGATGGGAAACTCTTTTAAGCTCAGAAGATAGAGCTAACGATGGAAGGAATACATTGAGAAACTGTATGTTGGGGACGACTTGAACAATAGTGTATGGAAAAGGAAGGCGATGTCGACATTGATGACTTAGGAGATCCTGTTTTGAGGACAGAATTTAATAAAGCTCTGAATGACTTGAAAGCAAATAAGGCAGTTGGAATTGATGAGATCCCTGCAGAACTTCTTAAATCTCTAGGAGAGGAAGGAATCGAAAGATTATTCAAGCTGATATCAAAAAGTTATGAAACAGGAGAAATTCCAACTGATTTTAATAAAAATATCATCTTCACACTTCCAAAGAAAGCACAAGCCGACAAATGTGAGAATTATCGCAAATTAGTCTAACATCACATGCTTCAAAATTACTGACCAGAATAATATACAGAAGGATGGAAAGGGTAGTAGAAGAGATAGTAGGTGAAGATCAGTTTGGGTTTAGGAAAAATCGCGGTACAAGGGAAGCAATTCTGTCTTTAAGATTAATACTTGAAGGGCGGATCAAGAAAAACAAAGATACTTATATGGCATTTGTTGATTTAGAAAAAAGCTTTTGATAATGTTAGGTGGGACAGATGTTCAAAATTTTAAATAAGTCAGGTCTAAAGTATCAAGATAGAAGAATACTCTATAAACTATATAATAATCGAGTGGCTATAATAAAGTAGAGAATCACGAGAGATGTGCATCAGTTAAAAAGGGTGTGAGACAAGGCTGTAGTCTATCCCGTTAATATTCAACTTGCATGTAGAAGAAGCAATGAAGAAAGTCAAAGAAAATTTCCTTGTGGCATAAGTTTTCAGGAGAAAAAATCAGTATGCTACGATTTGCTGATGACATTGTCTTGTTAGCGGAGAGAGCTGGGGATATTGAAAAGTTACTGAAATGGCATGAACAAAATACTGAAGGAAGATTTTGGACTGAATATAAATCAAAGCAAGACAAAAGTGATGAAGTGTATCAGAAATGATACCAATCATAGTAGATTAAATATAAAAATAGGATTAGATGCAATAGGAGAAGTAAGTGAGTTCTGTTACTTGGGGAGCAAAATTAAAACCGATGGCCGAAGCAGGATTGATGTTAAAAGCAGAGTAGCTCTAGCAAAAAGAGCCTTCTTGAAAAAGAGAAACCTTTTAGTTTTCAAATATTGATCTAGGAATTAGAAAGAACTTTTTTAAAAACTATATGTGTGGAGCACAGCTCTTTACAGTTGCGAAACATGAACTTTCGGAATACCAGAAAGAAAGAAAATTGAAGCATTGAAATGTGGTGCTAGAGAAGAATGATGAAAATTAGGTGGACAGACAAAGTAAGAAATGAATGAGTTTTGGAAATGATGGGTGAGAAAAGAAATTTATGGAAGAAGCTTGCGGAAAGAAGAGACAGGCTGGTAGGTCATATTTTGAGACATGCTGGATTGGTTAATTTTTTAGTGGAGGGAACAGTCGAAGGTAAGAACTGTAGAGGAAGACAGAGATTAGAATATATGAAGCAATTAATTGAGGACGTGGGCTGTAAGGGGTAAGTAGAAATGAAGAGGTTAGCACAGGATAGGAAGGGATGGAGGATTGTATCAAACTAGTCGAAAGACTGATGACAACAACAACAAAAAAAAAAAGGCAGTAATGTGCATAATGGTTTGTTTTGGCACTAAATACAACTTTGTTACATATTTCACAGCTTTCGGGTACACTTTTCCTTAAAGTGCCAAGGAAGCAACTAGCCATATTTTCAACCTGATTTAACAGTTTTTTGTACTAGCCATAGTTTGCACAGTAACTGGTTATCATTAAATACTACCAGTTTAATTGTAAAACATTTTATGTAAGTAGGAAAGAAGTATATTGAATGTATAACAAATATGGAGTGTTCTGACAGCTCAAATGTAATTAGTGGGGGAAAAAGTGGTTTCTGTGCTAGCTCTCAAAAAATTCTGGCTTTGTTCATATGAACTACGCTGGGGATTCTGTGGTTCGGAATCTACGTTAAATCGTAGATCACAGAGGAGAGGAACTGGCTGTCCTACCTCTGATACAATGGCTTAGTGTGCCTCCTTCTGGAGGATCCAACCAACATTCAGGTTAGGTTTATATACTGTCTGTATATTTAATCGGTCCAAATATAATACTATTATATGAGCAACTCTTGAAAAAAGATAAAATTAATTTCTCACAAACTTCTCTAAGCATTTTGATGAAATCTTTCATACTGGCATTTCCAGCCTTGTAGATCTTGGAAAGAAGGTACAGGATGGGTGTAATGGGATTCTGAGGAGTTATCAGGGAGATGGGCTGAGAAGAGAGGCCTTGTAAGGAGCCCTGCAGGTCAAAGAAAGTTCTTATTTCCTGGCACATGGAGATAGTGACGGAAAGTTTTGTGTGGATGGTGCTTTGGGCTTTAAGCCTCGTCGAGATCATTAGTCAGGTAAGGACTGGGAAGAAGGAAATGGAAGGAATTCAGCCATGGCATTTTGGAGGAATCATCCTGGCCTGAAGTGATTTGGGGAACCCACATAAAACCCAAATCTAGATAGCTGGAACCCTGTTCTCCATGTCATAGCCAGTCATGCAGTGAGCTGTGGTGTGTGCCCACCTCCTTTACCAAAAGGACCAATCCTCCCAACATAAAAAAGGTTTTAAATAAAGATATTATATGTTTGTGTTTGTCTCATGTGTTGTATACTTCTCACAGCCTTTAACTTTGGCGAGTGATGGGTTATTTTCCCTGTCCTTTGTTACTTGTATTGTCTAAACATTTTCTATAGTGTGTTTTGTCAGCATTGTATCCATTTTACCCAAGGCTTTTCTCTAGACATGTGAGTACTGGTGATCTTTTTGCCTGTAAGAGTACCAACCTGTTCCAACTTCTTGATGGTATGATTTAGCTGTGAGGCTGGGCTGCCATCTCTGTACCTCATGAACGCAAGTCTTTTCTGTTGTATCTGCCTTAAGCAGGCCATCCTAATTTTAAAGTGTTGAAAACCTGCAATTCACCCTCAGCCATTTGATACAATTTTCATTTCATTTTGCACTTAGAACAATTTTAATTTTGATAATGTCTGTTAAGCAGTTAAATTCCTTTGTTTTGGATTGGAATGCTGAGAATGCTGTATAGCAGGTTTGTAGCTGTTAAGTCAGTTTGGCAGAAAAACCATTGCGAGTGCCAATTGAGGGTACTGTTGTTTATTTAACTTTGTGTCATATCAAATGAAAATATTGGTAAAATATGGGTAAAGGTGTGCAAAGAATATGAAGTTGATACCAAGTGAAGGGGGAGTAATTTATATATATAAAATGATAAAAAATAACTATTTTAGCAATTTTGTGCTCTTTACCGATAAAGACATTTTTCGTTTGTGTGTGTGTGTGTGTGTGTGTGTGAGCTTTGAAAAGATGATGAAGAAGACATTAAATCATAAGGTAACTGTGTCGATCAAATGCCAATTCTATATTACATCCAGAATCTCTGTGTACTAATTCAATAGTTAAAATTTTTATCATGTTTGAGTGATGACAGACTTTCTTCAACAACGTTACCATTCTTCTTGAAGGTGCATATAAATAAAAAAAAGTTTTAAAATGGTTTCTTTCCATGATTGTAGGTATTTGTCTCAATCCTAAGCCGCACCCAAGGAATAACAGCTGTCCCACTATTGTTGCGAAGTGGATGTAAACTGCAGATACTTGTTGAAAATCAGGGAAGAATTAATTATGGAAACAAAATCAATGACTTCAAGGTAAACAATAAAAAAAATTGAGAACATAATTTAATATTGTATTAAAAATTATTCACTTCTTTCCTTGCGTTGAAATCAAATAAGATAATTCAAGTTTTTGCTTTTAATTTAATTTAATAGCAATAGAGCATATGCCCCAGTGGCAATTTTCTACTCATTTACTTTCACATTTTATACACTGATCAGCCAGAACATTATGACTACCTACCTACTATCGATATAAACTCATCCTGGCAATAGCAGTGTCACCTGATGAGGAATGACTGCTATTCAGATACACACACTGTGCATATAGTATCAGTGAGCGTGCTATCCATGTTTAGAATGTTGACCAAGGGCATATTGGGATGACCTGGAGGATCGGCATGAGCAAAACTTGTCAGGTGTTCGAGGAGTGCTGTGGTGAGTGTCTTCAACAAGTGGTGAAACCATGTCCAAATGTCGAGAGGTTGGGCAGCCACTCCTCATTACAGATGTCAGACTTTGTAGGTTGGGCAGACTGTTAAAACAGGACAGACAGTGAACTGTGGTGGAACTAACACCAGACTTTAATGATGGGCAGAGTACAAGTGTGTCTGAATACACAGTGCACCAAATACTCCTAATGATGGATCTCCGCAGCCAATGACACATGCATGTGCCGATGTTAACACCACGACATCAGCAACTATGACTGAAATGGGCATGTGACCATCGTCACTGGACATTGGCACAGTGGTAGAGCATTGCATGGTATGATGAATCCCAACATCTTCTTCATCATGCCGATGGGAGGGTGTGAATCAATCGTTTTCCAGGGTAACAGCTTCTTGACACGTGTACTGCCGGATGGAGACAAGCTGGCACTGGCTCAATTATGCTCCGGGAAACATTCACGTGGGCATCAGTCAGTCCAGTGGAGCTTGTGCAAGGCACCATGACAGTCAATAAGTAATATTATTCAGCAAGATAATGCTCTAAGTCATAAGAACAGGAATGTGATGGAGTAGTTCAAGGAACAGAGTGGTGAGTTGCAATTCCCCCTCCCCAGAATTTACGGGAATTAGGTGACTTGTGTGTGTAGATATGGTGCCAACTCCCTCCAGCGATCTACCAAAGCCTCATTGCTTCCATGCCAAGATGTGTCGCCGCTGTAATCCATGCCAAAGGCAGACATAATGGCTTTTAGGTACGTGGTTGTCATGTTCTGGCTGATCGGTGTATATATCTTAAAATCTTTGTGTGCAATTTTCACAACTCATCTACTTTTGTACTTCACAAATTTCAGTGTTACAGGGAAATGTATCAGCATTTCTCTTTGTAATTTATTCCAGAACCCAACACCCTTACCCAAAAAAACAAAATTTTACCTCTGAAATCAAGAGCCAGTTTATTATCATGGTAATCTCTTCCTTTCTACTCACTGTTCTTAACTTCTCTATCAATATCCATCAAGGGTTCATTGCCAGTATTCACCTTATACACTCCCAGCACTCTCTTCACCCTCCTTCAGTGTTCCAATCACTTCCAACACAGATCGTTTATCGTATCAATTATGGATACTGTTCTGTAATAATTTCCACTAAATAATCTAGCTGCCCTGCGTACTCTCAGGATGTCCAACCACATGGTGACAAGGATTTTACTAATCCTGTCATCTGCCTAACCTAACCCTGTGGTGAATGTGTCACCATAAATATCAGTGAATCATGTAAACTGAGTTCTGTATAATAAGTATCAATTTTTGTTTGTACACTGTGTTAATTTAAGATGGAAAAGAGGGTATATCTCAGCATTCATCTCAATAGAACAACTCAGGATACGTCAAAATTTCTCAGATAGATATTTAGATTTTATTGAATCAATTCAATAAACCCTGGATATGATACTCATTCGTCTGATACACAATAATTTAACTGAACAAGTGACATGAGAATCTTATGAAACTTCTTTTTACATCAAATTGTCTGTACTCATAATTGATGACTAAATATTGTGAATGTGATGTTGAAAGTTATGGTTGCTAAATCTGATGTCAGTAAGAAGGTTAACAGAATTTATTATGACAGCTGGTTTGGTCTGAAGTGGAGTCAATGTGAATTTATATATGGTATTGCACAGTAAATAATCCAAACAGCTATAAAATACAGATCAGTGTCTTGATTGGAAATCATGGTTGGTATATACATTTTTAATGAGGTACATTTGTATAGTGGTTAGTCTGGTTGGAGTCCTGTGTCTGCTCTTTGTTGTAAGTAACCTTCAGTCCTTGCCACGATGAAGTTTTTGAATTTGTCAACTTCAGCTACAAAATTTGATAGCAGACTTTTAATTTCTGCTGATGGATGTTAATGAAATTGGTTTACAAACCATAAAATGTTTGGATTAAGGATATAATGACTTATTTTGAGATGGATTATTCACTGAAGATTGTATTCCTTATGTGAATGACGCAGAAGGTGATAACATGATTGAGAGCAATATAAGATCAGTTGGTAAGAGAGTATTAGAAGGGACTATATTTGACAGTGAAAACTTTATTGAAATTCCCATGAAGGCAGTGATGGAATGCTTGTTCTTTAGACACAAGAATCAATTATTTCAACCAATACAACATGTAATAGTGTAAAGCTATTTACATTGGACAAACGGCAAGAAAATTTGAAATTCGATACAAAGAGCACATAAGGGCATTAAGATGCTCTAATCATTCTACCTCTGCAGAACATTTTATTGAAAACAAACATGAACACACAGAAATAGAAACAGACATGCAAATATTGACAGTCAACAACCACAGGAAAAACATGTTGAAAAGTCAAGAAAATTTTCATATACAAAAATTACTAAATGAAGGGGAAAATGTGATCAATGAATACGCCCATCTCATGAACCATACATTATTCAGGGCACTAAAAATGAACTTGCATTCAAACACACTTCTAAAGCAAGGATAAAACAGAACCACATGAAACAAAGCAAAATAGGTTTATAATACATTTGCCACAGACAGTTTCCATCTTTGAAAATCAAACATAAACAATATCAAACGCTTATTTTAGAAACTACATTTGAAATGGTAACATGTGTAAACATGTTTCTTATACTAAAATGTACAGTGAGTGAAAAATCTCAAGAAGCAGGAACAAAACTGATATTGAACAGCTCCAAACTATAATGTTATATACAAAAACTGTAAGCAAAATAAAAATAGGCTATAAATAACATCTTGTAAGGGATTTATACTATTAGTTAGATAAACATTATGCTTAACATCAAAACTTGTACATTACTTGTTTGGGGGCACTGATAATTGTATAATAAACCGAAACGTGTATGCCATAATAAGTTTCATTTTGTAGCTTCAATAGATGGATAAGGAAACCCAGTATTAGTATAGCAGCTAAGGAAAATTGCCTAAACATTCAAAAATGAAGATCAATATACTTTTACAAGAGCGTGAAGTGCTTGAGCTACACGTAAAATCATTTGTATCTGAAACTCTGTGCAGATAGAAAATTTAGAAGGAATTAATTACCAGCTGATAATTGCTCTCTCTAATAGAAATTGAAAGTCCATATGAAAAGGTTAATTGACAGTAATACACAATAAGAAATGAAGCTAGGCTTATAATAATAATAATTTGTTCATTAAGAAAGTAATATGGTTATGATTAAGCTAATGAAGCTGGAGAAATTTTGGACCTGAAAGATATTTGTACAATCAACAAAGAAGATTCATTTAATCAAACAAGTGAAATACTTTCTAGCTTAGAAATCTTAATGCAGAAATATATAAAAAGTGATCATACAGTACTTAGCAAGTTCTGAATGTTAAATATCTGAGTGATTCTCAAAATTATAAATTATTAAATTGTTGAAGGGTAATTAAATTGCACCTTAATGCAATATTTTCAATTACTCATGCTTTCTATTGTATCATTCTATGCTGTTATTCATAGGTTAAATTTTGAAGGATTATAATGCACATACAAAGGAAATTACAAAACTCACATGTGTCCAAATTTGGGTTACTGTTGTGCCATTTGGGATCCATATCACAAAGGAATGATTGTCAATTTTGTCATTATAGAGAAGAGCTGCACAATTTGTGACTTCTTGCCACAGTCCTTAAAAAAGATGCCACAGAATTGTTGTGTCATTTGTGGGTGTGATAAAATACTTCATCCACCAATATGTTTGGATTGCAGTGACAGGAGAGATAAGATTTGAGAAATTAGGTGCCATACTGATGCTTTTGCTATCTCAGATTAGAATGCACAGAGTTTGGGTGCACCCTCTGCTACCAAACTTTGTGAACTGCAGAGTATAGATGCAGTAGATGTTGGTAGAATATAACTTGGCATTACATCTTATACTTGTACAACTCTTTACCATGAAATAATGGTTTTGTAATTAAATTTGGTATATCTTTAAAAAATCTAATATTGTTTCGTCAAGTTGTAAAACCATATTTAATTATTGGTTATTATTATTTTGGTTATGAGATGGTATAGAACAGTTTATAAAAAAGGTATGTTTGAATAAACAAGGTAATTTGCAATTATTCCTTTTATCCTCTTTTCATAAAATCTAGGATACCAAAATTTATAAATGTTTTGTCCACCTCAGAGAAAATAAGACCTTTCCACTTTCTTCTGCAACCAATACTATGCTCTAAACTGCAGTATCACTGACACATTCATGGTACCTTACACCATGGCTTCGACCCAACTGAGTTTGTCGTGGACTGCACATTTCTCCATCTGCCTAATACTGAATTGTCTCTGTCTGGTTGCAAATGATTACCCTCATCTCATTTTCTCTATTGCTGCCTACATTATATATCCAAAATCTGTACTGGGTGCCTTCTCACTGCATATTTATGGTACTAATTCCTACTTGTACTCCAACTGCTTCAGCATTCGAGGTGGGAGTTAGGTTAGGCACTTTTAACAACCTATGATTTGCAGCCAGGCTTCCCTCAGACTCTGTAGCTTTGGCTATCCTCTGGACCAGCCAGAGCAGTTATTTGTAGTGCCAAGATAGTAGAAATATTCGTATATTCTTACAGACACCCTCTAGTTTTGACTGATTCTTGCCATGAAGATATTCAAAACTAATTTTAAGAAACATTAAACTAAGATGAAAGATCTTCCTGCTTTATATTATGCCGAATGAACATCTGAGTTTAAAAACTGCTGAGTAAGTAGCATTACAGATCAAATTACTTTATTTAATGAAAAAATTTGCCAGCACATGTGAACATATGGTTTTTTACACTGTCTCACTACAGAGTTTCTATTTCACTTTGTAATACAGCTAACTGTTCCTGAATCTTTTTGAAAATTTGTATTTTCTTGCTTTAGAGTCAGTAAATTTTTCTGTTCTGCAGTTTTATTATAGCTGCTAAAGGCCTCCTCATCACATTCCTTGTCTTTATCATCTTCAATATATGTAAGAACAACTCTTGTCTTCTCACAATATGCAACAAAAGCTTCAAGTTTTAAAAATCTGTACATTTCTCCATTAATGTTGATAAATATTGTTCAAGCAGTATTTAAAATAATTACACCACTATCAGTTAACATAATCTCTGCATTTCTCTTCATTACTACCAATTTGCAAGTTCTTAATTCTTTAAGACAAAATCCAATCCTTTTTAATACTTCATTTCCTTCTATCTTAAAAGCTGCTTCCATTGTGTAGGGTAAATAAAATAGATGTATTAAGATGTATAAAAGAAATTAACCTCTCTGCTGGTCAAAACTTATTGAAATTAGAAATTCCAACTCACATACCAGTATGTACTAATAAAGTAAACAATTCAAAGTCACTGAA
Source organism: Vandiemenella viatica (assembly GCA_031002005.1). Classification (NCBI taxonomy): domain Eukaryota; kingdom Metazoa; phylum Arthropoda; class Insecta; order Orthoptera; family Morabidae; genus Vandiemenella; species Vandiemenella viatica. Next base: position 309,681,332 of record CM061921.1, on the reverse strand, counting down.
TCAAAGTGTTTAAACCACTATTCTCCGTCAAAATATAAGAGGAATATTTAGTAAAATTGATGACATTACCTTATGCCTAGAAGAGATTAAAAATTCCAGAAATTTTTTATGTAGATGTTTTGTGCATATCTGAACATCATTAGTCTGACACAGGAATATCTCAACTGTCCATCCCAAATTATAAACTAAACTCTCATTTCTGTAGATGTAAAATGGAGAAAGGGGGAGTCGCCATTTTTGTTAAAAATAATATTCAATGCATCACTGTAGATGTAAGTAAGTATTGTATAGAACAGCACTTTGAATGGTGTGTTACAAAACTGGCATATGGTAAGGAAGAGCTCATAATAATAGCAATTTACAGGGCCCCTCAGGATATTTATGACTGTTTCTATCTCAGTTAGAGTCTTTCCTACTATGTTTCACAAATAACAAACAAATAGTTTTATGTGGAGATTTTAATGTTGACTTTATTAGTCACAGCAATGAGATGCTAGATATGAAAGTCTTGATATTGTCTTTTAAGTAACGGCACTTTTAAATTTCCCTACAAGAATACAAAATAATAGCAGGACTGCAATTGATAATTTTTTATGGATATTTCTCAGTACAGTAATTACAACATACTTCCAGTAATAAATGGTATCTCAGATCATGATGCCCAGCTCTTATGTATTAGGTCCAGAAACACTGTTAAACAGATAAAGAAAAGCTGGTAAAATAGAAGAAATATTAATGAAAACAATATAAAACCTTTAATAGATTCTTTAAATAATGAGCACTGGTCAGAAGTGTACACTGCACAGGGTGTTAATGCAAAAATTTGATTACTTTCTTAATATACTTCTAACACATTTTGAAGGAAGTTTCAAAAAAAAGGAAATTTGTCAACACTCCAAACAGTGTTTTGGGTAAGGGATGGCTAACAAATGGTATTAGAGTATCTAGTAAAACAAAAAGGGACCTTTACTTAGAAGTAAGAGAATCAGATAATTATACACTGAAAGCTTATTATAAACTTTATTCTAAAATACTAAGAAATGTAATTAGAAAGGCCAAGAACAGGTATATATCAGAGAAAATAGATAATTCAGGCAATAAGATGAAAACTATATGGAATATGATAAAAACTGAAATAGGAAAATCTGTAAATCACTCTAATGACATAAAAATAGAACAAAATGGATTTGTGCATAGTGAAGTAGGGGAAGTTTGTGACATATTTAACAAATGTTTTAATTTAGTTGTTGAGAAATTACGCATAGAAAAGCAATCCCCACATAGAGCCCTAAGACTTCTTCAGATTGCTTTCCCAAATAGATTTGTGGAGATGCAATTGCCACCAGTAACAGTCTCAGAAATAAATAAACTCATGAAACAATTAAAACTTAAAAATTCTTCCAGCTATGACAATATTTCAAGTAAATTACTGAAAAGATGTTCAGATTATATCAATCATGTACTTGCACACATTTGTAATGAATCCTTAATGCAAGGTGTGTTTCCAAATAGACTAAAATATGCAGTTGTAAAACTGTTGTTTAAAAAAAGAGAAGCAACATGTGTAGATAACTATCATCCCATTTCATTACCTTCTGGATTCTCTAAGATTTTTGAAAAAGTCATGTAGCTTAGTGTAATAAAATATGTTATACAACATAATATCCCCATTAATTCACAATTTGGGTTCCAAAAAGGATCATCCATAGAAATGGCTATATATTCATTTTTAAATAACACATTTGAGGAACTGAATAATAAAATGAGCCCTGTAGGAAAATTTTGTGATCTTGAAAAAGCATTTTACTGTGTAAATGATGAATTACTTTTGAAAAAAATGGAATACTATGATATAAATGGTTTGAATCATACATGGAAAGTCGAATGTAAAAAGTTTCCATTTTTGATTCTAAAATAAGTAAAGATGCCTCATCAGACTGGGAGAAAATAAAATATGGAATTCCACAAGGCTCTGTCCTAGGGCCCCTCCTCTTTTTGTTGTACATCAATAACCTTCATGGAAACTTATCTGACAAAGTTAAGAGTGTATTATTTGCAGATGATACTAACATGACTGTAATAAAAACACCAAACAGTAATCTAGAATTTAATGTAAATGAAGTACTTAGTGAAGTAGAAAATTGGTTTAAGGCAAATTCATTAAAATTAATTTTTGAAAAAACACGTTACATTAGCTTTAAAACAAAAAAATTATGCATAGCCGGATTTACAAGTAAGCTATAAATCTTAGAAACAAAGACTATACATTTCCTTGGTGTTGAAATAGATGAAAAACTCAGTTGGTACGAACATATCACTTCAATACTGAAGAAGTTAAGTAGTGCTACCTTTGCAATACGAACACTTTCTTTAACTGCATATCTAAAATTAACGAAACAGGTATACTCCTCATATTTCCATTCAGTGATGTCATATGGCATAATTTTTTTGGAAACTCTTCACAAAGTAAAAAAGTTTTCATAGCACAGAAAAGAGCTATTAAGATGCTGTGTAGGGTAAAACCAAGAACTTCTTGCAGACAACTTTTTAAAAAACTCAATATTCCTACAAAGACTTCTCAGTATATATATTCTCTCATGTGCTTTGTCATAGAACATTTTAACCTGTTTTCATCTAATTCACAGGTACACAATTTCAATACAATAAATAGAAATAACTTGCACAAAACACAAACAACTCTGTCATTAGTACAAAGAGGAGTTAATTATTCTGGGATACATCTGTTTAATAAACTTCCCAAGAGCATAAAACAGTTTGCAGCTAATAAAGATATATTTAAAGACAAACTGAGAAATTATCTTATCGGCAACTCCTTCTACTCCATCCAAGAATTTTAACAAAATAATTAATTGTATTCAATATGACCTTTTGCAAGACTCAGTTGTAAAAATTAATGTTTATTTTTATTCTCTTTATTTGTCTTTGTAACATATGACTGTCTTCATTATGATTAAGACTCATATTGCATGTATGTGTATTAACCATGACATGTTTCACATCCCAGAGGTCGTTCCTTAGTACGGATCCATGAAACAAGATTGTTAAATAAATAACAATAATAATAAAGTAGCTTAGAATTTTCCACCCTGAGACTAAATAACGGTAGCGAAGTACATATAAACAAATTTCTAGACTAAGGACAAGAGACACAATTTCACACAGAATGTGATTAACAGCAACAAAATACAGAAAAACAACCAGTAAATACAATTATACTGCCAAGACAAAGGAACACAGAAACAAAATACCGAACACAATACATTATTGCTATTACTGCACGATTCACTAGAGGTGCGTTGCAACTATCATAATGTGTAAATGTTTATATGGGCAGGGCCGCCATAAGCGGGCGTGCAAGACGTGCACCGCATGCGGGTGGCACATCGAGGGGGGGGGGGCGGCAAAACGAGCAATTGACAGTCGCCGCGATGAAATTTGCAGCGTATTATGTAGCGGGCGACCTTTTTTTTTTAGCTCAACAGCTGCTTCGGGCAACAATGGGCGGCAGCAAATAATGTTCGAAGGGGCGGCAATTTCGCAAATTTCCTAAATCCACCACTGGCTGTAGTTAGACAGGGGGCGGCATAATCGGTATTGCACGTGGGCGCTGAAACAGCTAGCGGCGGGCCTGTATATGGGAAGGGACATTTGAGATATGATAGGAGGTTCCCCTGGGCTATCTTAATTAACCATCCTGTCATTCACCTGGAGTGATCGCGAAAACCCACAAACAAGAAACTAAAAAGAGACAAAAACAACACAGAAGCCATGAAAGGAAAAATAAAAGCTCATACAAAGAGTCAACTTAGGAAATACAAGAAATTTTACTGAACACCAAAAGAATGAATCTTTGTGTTTCTTTAAGTCAGTGAATTTAAGTTACACTTGTTTTAAATTGAAGAAATCTACTGATTTTAACCCTCACAAAAGTGCTTTGCAGCTCATCAAAAATACCTGTTTCTGTTGTTTTCTGATGTATTCAATCCACTCATCACAGTTCCTGAATTACATCATTCGCCAACCTTGCCAGTAAAGGTTGCAGTCGTCCCTCTGAGAAATGTCCCTTTACGCATGCTTCCATTGTGTTTGGCTCACTTTAGTGACTCTGCATCTCCAGTTTGTAGATCATATCTGCTTCATGTGATTGCTACTCATCACCTCTATTAGCGGTCATCCTTTCTCTGAGCTATAGTATTTGTCAGATTATAGATTATGATTATCAACTGCGGGCCTTATCACCATCATCACCATGTAGAACAATTTGTGGCATAGGTAATGTTTGAATAAATGAGGTGATTTACCTTTATTTATTTTATTCTCTTTTCATAAAACCCTTCCATATATATAAATGTTTTGTCTGCTGCAGGGAAGGAAGACATTTCCACTTTCTTTTGCAGCCAATATTGTGCTCAAAGCCATAATACAACCATCACATTCATGGTACCTTACTGAGTGTTTGTTGTGGACTACACAGTTCCACATCTGCCTGCTATATAGAATTGTGTCTGTCACTCAACTTTTGAATTTAGTCACATTAGTGGTAAATGATTACTCCAGGAATCTCGAGTTTTCTCTACAACTGCCTACATTATATATCAAAATATGTAATGTGTCCCTTCTCACTGTATGTAAGCAACTATACTCCTTTCTGTCCATACACTGACTGTTCAGCTGAAAGGTGCAAGTTATGAATGACACGTTTTACACTCTCTGATTTCCAGCCAGGTTACCCTGCCTTGACTAGCCTCTGGCCCAGTCTAGATATCTGTTCTAGAATCCATACAATGGGGTGGTTGTTCATTAATTTATTAACTGATCTTAGGAAAATAATACTTTATGATTTAAATGGACAGTAGATTTTAACTCTCACTTGCACCGTGTCGTTGAAGAAAGAAAATTTGCTTTTTAACCAATAGATAATCTTCACAGAAAGTTTTGCTGTTGGTTAATTGCTAGTCTAGTTTGAGACTTTTAGTGTTCTTGCTGGGTTTATGGACATGAAGGAAAGGAAGACAGACACCTACTAAGCAAATTGTGATTCCAAATTCAATGCCTTTGAGTAAGATAGAAACACCAAATTTCTTGTCCTACAAACTAACGTTCCAGGAAATAGACACAACAAAATTCTTACTCTCCAAGATAAACTTAAAGCTTCTATTAATAGAAAGAATAATGCCCTAATAGAGGATATTAAGAACCAGTTCAAGAAGATCGAACAGGATTGCAACAGTAAGTTTACTGCTATAAGTATCAAATTGGAACAGATACAAGAAACCTAATTAGACCAAGGGGAGGAACTGAGGATCCCATTGAAGCTACTTACAGAGGAAGTAAAGAGTCAAAGTGTTCGAATATAGGGGTGGATGAGATCGTAGGGATACTTGTGGAAGATGGGGGACTACTGCTGTTTGAGAGGATAGGAATGGAAAGAGGAGACCATCAAGAAGTGAATCCATTATATGCTGAGGCCAATTTTTTTTTTTTTTTTTTTAATCTGCTTAACATCTCTCTAACAGCAAAGTCTTTAGAGACGGGAAAGGATTGGGGGGGGGGGCAAGGAATGAGAAGGAATTCGGCCATGGCCTTTTGAAGGAAGCATCCTGGCATTTGCCTGGGGTGATTTGGGAAACCATGGAAAACCCAAATCTGGATGCCCGGACGGGGATTTGAACCGCCGTCCTCCCGAAATGCGAGGCCAGAACGCTAGCCGTTACACCCCCACGCTCGGTGCAGAGGCCAAGGAGGATGAACTAATGAGAAATAGAGCAAATCCAAACAAAACTGGGGAGATGGCAATCAGCCACAATTATCTGGCCAAGGTCTTGATTGGTGCGTTACAATCTTACGATGATTCCAATGGAGATTAACCAACTAGGGGACAGTGATTACTATGTCGTAGATGACAAAAATGAAGAAATAATTAAAGATAAAGAACAACAGATTGAGGGTTACTGGGATCAAGAGAAAAATAAGGAAAATAATGATACAGAAAAAGATGATACCCAAGGAGGTGATGTAACAGGGAAATAAAATGTATCACAAACAACAGTTAGAAAGTGTGGCAGAGTAAAATAGCATGAAACTCAATCATGTGACCAGGAATGAAATGGGATGGGATGGAACATAAAGAAGAATTAAAAAGAAATCTGCATAGAGGATTAAACCTATACAGAGATAGCAATAATGTTATGAAATATAAGAGAAAGACTGCAGAAAAAAGGGGAGAAATGCTAAAGGAGTGAATACCAAGTTTCTATCCCATTATACCCTGCTGTATATATATTTTTCATTATTTTAGATTTGTTTTCATTTCTTCATCTTGAATACTTTTAAAGGGACCGTAAATTTGTTGTATTTGATGCATCATATTGCTGGGGAATCAAAATGCAATGGAAATTGGTATATAGGCTAATTGCTGATCTATTCAAGGGGTAAGGACTATTTTGTTTGTGCTTTACAGTGTTATTGCTTACATCTTATATGCTTTTCATGACAACTGTCAATAAGACTCGATTTCTTCCTTTTTTTCAACTTAATGAGTAATTGTTTTGACCAATATGTATAATGTAAAAACAGTATATTCATGTACTGCTTTAGCCACCGCTAAAGAAGTTACATGTATAAAATACTGTAAGAAAGGATGAATTCAGACTTGTTTTGTTTTGATATGTTTTGCTAGACACATGTTTACAACTATTGATTTGAGAAATATCAGGAAGGGTTTGCCAAATTACAAGAATTTGAGAACTCTTCATATTGTTCCCCTATTGTCTACCAGTAGAGCAGGGATAAGTGGATAGTTATACTCCTGGAAATTTATATGAAAGATATTTAACAAAGCTTAGTTTTTTGTCACAGCAAGATGATAAGTAATGTTTAATGTACATCCTGCTAATTGTGTGGTAGTATTGGATAAAGAAACTAAAAAGAATGTATTTTAATTTAGAAGCCTTGATGGGGTAAGGAGCAAAGAAAAATGAAGAATGGCATGGAGTGGGGGAAAAAAGAATAAAAATACAAACAGTTGGCATATATGTTGGTCAATTTTTCTCCAGTAGTGGTAACAGTAAAGATGTTTGAGCTGATTCAATTCAAGATATTTAATAGTTTCCTGTTGTTGTTGTTGTTGTTATTGTTTCCAAACTCTGCATATTCTGATAATATTTAGTTCATTCTAGAATGTAGAAATTCAGCTGGTGACCGGAAATGACTTCTTTGAAGTGAATTTAATGAAGCGTACTTTTCTAGAGGAGGAGCAATAGTTATTGTTTATTAGAATATGCACCCATGGTGGGTTTATCCATAATATCGACATTGTGCTACAAGAGTTTTACAGAATAAACATGGTATTTAGAAATGACTTCTGCTGACATAGCTGGAATATGAATTGAAACGTTAATCTAAAGTGCATTCGAGAAAAAGGAAAGTTTAAGAAGTATCAAACAATGAGCTATTGTAAATCTCTCCTAAAGGTGCAGTTAAAATTATTTCCTATCACAAACGCCATTGTGCAATGGACTGCATGCTATCAATTGCAGGAGTATATCTGAGCTTTGTCAAATAAAGAACCTAGTTCTCCATTTTCTTTCCCTTGCCAGTGGTATTTCTTGCCATGCCCACTTGACAAATCACCTGGAAGGCCCCTGTAATATTTTTAGAAGGACATGTTTTAGTGAACATAGTGGCATCTCTGGTGTATGTTATAGATTCGCTAATTCACTTTCTGTGCTTGGTCCAAACAATGTCAGCTGGATGTGTTGCCACTTAAGATTGTCCAATTATATTCATCCCCAGCCACAAAAACATATGTGAAAATTCTTTTTTTTCTGATCACTTTTCCATAAAACTTGATATTTCATATAATGCACACTATCACAAAGTGCATCAGTAAAGTTATTTGCCTTGGCCATACACAGTGATGGTAGCAACAAATTGTGAAACATGGAATGTCATGCTAATTTGATTTTCTAATTGAAGTAAAAGGTGACTGAGACATTTTGCAGGTATATTTGTCATTTCAACTTAGAATAATTAGCATCCACAGCTGTGGCGAGTGAGAACTTTTTGGACATTCCAGCTCTCAAATAGTTATCACAGTTAGTGAACTGTAACTTAGATGTGGCATTTTATGAGGATGAATCAAATATGAACAAGACTTATTTCTTTAAAAAAAAATTATTTACCAAAACAAATGAACCAAGTATATACTCCCCTCAGCATAATCTCCTGTTTAAGAAATACACTTTTCCTGCCATATTGGAAGTTTTTGATGCCATCATCATAAAAGGAAGAGGGTTGCATCAGTAGTCAACTGTGCACAAGGTCATCTACTTTGGTTGTCTTCAAATCATCTGCATCCCATTGCTTCTTTCAGTGGTCTAAAGGGATGAAAATTACAGGGCAATATGTCAGTGCTGTAAGGAGGATGATCAATTGATTTCCAATTCATTTGATCCAATTTTGCTTGAGTGCATGAGGGCTGCAATCATGGAGAAGAATCATGTCCCTTATCTGCTGGTCACATGTGACAAACAAGCTTAACCTCATCAATAAGGTTGCAGTAGTATGTGGCATTGATGGTGCGATGTCATGCAAAAAATCAATGTGTAAAGTAACACGATGGTATAAAAAAAAAAAAAAAAAAAAAACGAACAGTTGCAAGCACCTTACCAACTACTTGTTGAGTGTTGGTATTTACTGGGGCTACTTCATTATTTTTCTTTAGCCACTCCATACTAGCTTGTTTTGACTTGGGTATATAGTGGTGGACCCAAGTTTCGTAACAGGTTATGATTCAAACATGTGCCCCTTCTTCCGCAAACAATGCCGAGAGCCATTCACAGATCCGCAAATGTGCCAACTTCTGTCCCATGGTCAAAATACAAGGTACCCATTGGGAAAACACTTTATGGAATCCTAGACCCTTTGTGATGATGGCTTGAGTGCTGCCATAACTTCTTCCAAGCTCACAAGAAATTTCTGAAACTTTAAAACGTCAGTCACCCTCAATAGTCACAAATTATGTGAATGTTCGGCTATGTAATGCTTGTCCATGGACAACGATTATTGCTTTCATTTTTAACCTCTTTGCAGCCTTCCAGAAACTTCTTATTCCAGGAAAACACACAAGCCCTTGACAGTGTATGATACCCTAACTATACCTTTTATTTCTGCAGAATTTTGGCTGGTTTCTCACCTTCAAAGGTGAGAAATTTAATAATTACAGGTTGTGCAATCGAGGGCTGCATGTCTTGTTCTGATATTGTTAGATGTAATTTTTGATTGCATCACTCTTCCCACCCCCAATTTCCCCAACAAACTTGTGTGGAAGCGCGAGACCACTTGGAACATTATTGCACGCTCAGTTAAAAAGTCTTGTTTATATTTGATTCACACTCATACCATTGTTTCAGACTTTCTGTATGATGGTCTATCAATAGTAAAAAAATTGAGGAAATGGACCAGAAAACTCTAATGTAAAATAATAGCTGCACAAAAAAAGAAGGAAATCAATAACTTATCTAAATTCAGTCAGATTTCTTTGCCTTTCTTTTGTGTTAAGAATCGTCATTGAAAATAAAACTATTTGACGTTAATATAGGCTGATGCACCACATGTTAGATGATTTAAGGAATAGAGAAGTGTGGGAAGATAGAATGAACTGAGCATTAGTGAAAAAGGAGAAATGCTGCAAAGACAGAAGATGCCAGAGGCTGGAAACCATCCAGATGAGGATGATAACATGCTAACATGGACTTACTTTTCTGACTCCAATGCCCTTAAAACTTTAATCAGTGAGTTTCCATCACTACATATTTCCTTTGTGCTATTGTTTGTGTACACTGAAATTATATAATTCTGTACTTGTAACATAACATTTATGCACTCAATTATTAATGGATTTAAACTGAAGTAACAATCATAAAAAGAAAAGCATTGCCTCTTACAGATGAGTACATTGCTTTGAATGAATAATTATTACATAACAATTCTTGAAGTAATTGGGAGTTTGGGGGAAATAAACCAGTCACTTATCAAGATTAAAGCCAAGAGTGAACCTTTATTCATATGAGACATGCGGTGATCTTTTGGCATATATATACTACTGCAACATTCCTACTTTTAACCAAACTTTAGTGAATGATGGGTTTGCTTTCCACATTTCCTTATGCTTGTTTTAATCCGGTGATCTTGCTGACTATTTACATCAGAATAGCATCCTTATTTTACTCATGTAATCAGAATTTTAGCTTGCCATATATACACAGAAAGATATCTTGAAACTTTGACGTATAATAAATTTGTATTTTGGATTAAAAAAAAACTGTGAATTGATTATTTTTAATTTTTAGGGAATTACATCAAATGTAACTCTGAGTGGCATACTTCTGACAGACTGGAATATCACAGGATTTCCACTTAGTGACATATACCCTCTTCAGCAAATGGAAACACTGGAGCTGACTTCTCCAGAGCCATTCTTTTATAGAGGATTCTTCAGTGTTTCAGGAAATGACACTGTTCCAAGAGACACTTACCTGGATGTATCAGGATGGTATAAGGCAAGTACGAAGTTGTAAACTGTCACAAACAAAATGAATCAATTCATGAAACTGGAATATCTACAATAGTAGTTACTGGGAAAAAAAAATAGTGGTTTTAATATAACATTCTCCAAACCATTTCTTTATCAACTATTTTCCCTCTTTTCTTTATTTTCATTGGCAATGCAAAAATTGAACACCTTTCACAGAAGAAACATCCATGTGGAAGTCTAGGAGAATCAGAAGGTAAGTAAATACCTTCTGACTCTCCTAGACTTCCACATGGATCTTTCCTGTGCAGTAGACCTTGCTGCAAAAAAATACAGCTTGTATCCAGGAACTGCTGCCACTTCCAATTTTATTGCAGGGGAATCTTTATGCTATTATTGCACATTACATATGCTCTACCACTCACATCATTTACCAACTTACCTGCCTTCACTGCACTGCTTCTTACATTGGTCTCACCCTTAAACAACTGTCCATCAGGATGAACAGCCACAGAAGTTTATACTGCCAACTAATACCATGCCAGCTCACATGACTCCAATAACTTCAACAACTGTTTTACGGTTAGAGCTGTCATAGTTTTTCCAGACACCACTACCTTTCCAGAATTTCATAGTTGGAAACTGGACTACCAACATGTCCTAGACACCAGACATCCCCATGGCTGCAGCTTACACTAAGACCCCATAAGTAAACCTGTCACACTTTTATAAATATACAATCAATATATATATCTATGAATATATATTTTTAACAGTTCAGAAATATGTTTTTAGAAAATTTGTTTATTTTACTTTGACTGGTCATCAAAAAGATTATACTTTCCCACAATTATCGTTGGTTAACTTTCTCCTTTCCCCACCATTGCAATTCCCATCCTTCCCTCTTGGTTCATCTTTGGCTTATTCATGTTGTAGATCTGGTTGTGTACACATCTCTCCCTTGCCATATATCTCGCCACTTTCTTCAGTAGTTGTAGAGTGTGTTCATGTGTTGTTGTTTTTTTTTTGCCATTTAAATAAATTTTTACATTGGTATTTCTTCTAAAAAAAATTTCAAGTTTTAAAATTGAGCACAGACTACTTCTCCAACATATGCACAAATATGGTACACAAACAAGGCAGTTAAAGCTAGTAACATTCCATAACTTGAGCAAAATTATGCAGAAAATATACTGAAATCTCTTTTAATTACTGCAAAACCTTTCCCTACAATACTGTGATAATTTTGACACTACTACAGTTTGAATAACACACTTTCACAGATATATTCCCATCAAAACCTGATGCTTCCGCCACCATAGCTCTATTTATAACAACTCGCTTACCTTTTAGCAGTTGGTATCATGGTCTGAACGTACTTGCCCACACAGTCAATGAAAATCACTGAACACCTTTCAAAACTCACAAAAAAACTTTCCAGATAAAATAGAATTTATTTAATTAGCTTCCTTTATTTACTATTCCTTTCTTTAATGTTGCTTTATTTAGCAATTAATCATTTTACTCTTCTGCACCAAACTACAGAATTCAAATTGAACAGTTAAACCCTTGCCTCAAAATATTCCTGCTTGTTTAGAACTATTTTTGTTCAATTAACAAAAAAGGCATACTGGCTCATAAATAGCTAAACTAAGACTGCTCAATAAGTAAGAAATCCTTATAAATCCACTAAAATCATTTGGAACTTCCTTAAAAATGTCAAATCTATAATATTTTATTTAATATTGATGGTCAGTTACAAGAATCACTCCATGGTCATTAATATCACATTCAAAACACAAAATCAAAAATATCAGAATACAAATCAAAAATACTTTAAAAAATTGTTTTTTACACCTCGTTGATGTCGAGGTCATTAGAGGTGGGAAAGGACTGGGGGCAAGGAATGGGAAGGAATTCGGGCATGGCCTTGTGAAGAAAGCATTCCGTCATTCACCTGGAAAGATTTGGGGAAACCATGGAAAACCCAAAATCTGGATGCCTGGATGGGGATTCGAACCCATGTCCTCCTGAATGTTAGGCCAAAGTATTACTCACCCACCACACTTTTATCTCCTATTTAGCTGAAAAGAAGATCCTGTCAGTTTGAGTTGCAAATTCAGGGAAGAAGTGGGTGTCAGTCATAACCAAAGGCTTGAGACCAGGGGAAACCATTATGTATTGATGGGTAAGGGCATAAAGAAGGTCTCGCAGAGTTGAAGACTGAGGGTTGTGGCTTGGCCTCAGATGTAGAACCAATTTCCAAGGAAGTCGGTAATTTCAGGCTGTCCATGATGTCACTGGTTAAGGATGCCTTGCATGTGAAAGTTCTGATAGTGGTTAAGGAGGAAGTTGGAACAAATGTGGAGATGCGGGAAGAGATGGCAAACTTTAGAGGGTAGTTATTCTACTTTGCTGGCATGTTCCATGGAAGAGAAAGTTGATGGGAATGTTTTGAAGACACAGGCCATCTTCACCCAGTCAAATTGATTTCGAATTTTTAAAAATTTGCACCCTCCTGCATTGCTAGAGAGAGGCACAAGATAGATATGGTCTGCAAACACGTGGTTGGGGGAACTAGGTTGAAGGTTATTCATTTGATGGGAGCTGTTATACTTTTGAACAGTTTATGAAGGCATTCTTGCAGAACTATTGATCAGTGGATCATCAAATAGAGGTGTTAAAGGAGTTGATGATGGGTGAGTCATACCTTTCTGCATGTGGAACCTAGAAGAATTTTTTCATGGAATGTACAGCTTCCTGCGAATCCATAGTGGCTTCTGTAGTGAGGCAGAATTAGTGCACATTGTTAGTGCACAATTATCCTGGCTGGCACAGGTATTATTCTCCAGCCATAAGATTTTCTCTATCACGGAGGCTGTCAAAATGTTGACAAGACTAGAATTCAAGAGACCATTTTTAGAAGGACAAGACACTGGGACCAGAATAAGACTGGAAGGAAATTTCAATCACAAGAAGTAAGATTTTTGGCAAAGACCCTTGGAAAAGTTGGACAGGGGAGTAAACTTTGGGAGAGATGGAAGAACACACCCACCCTACGACCCTCAGAATGGTCAGCAAGGATCATCGGTATCAAAATAGGAGGAAAGGAAGCCATTAGACTAATTCCTGCTGCTGTTTTAACCTCGACAGGGACAGGATATATGCAAAAACAAGGTGGAACAAACCGATGTCAATTTTTTCACTGATGAAACTACAAGAGAAACAGACAAAACAAGTTCGAGCAGGAAGGAAGAAAATAGGAAAGGAAAAAGATGAGGTGACTGGGAGGCAAAGAATCGGCCAAGCTGTGTACAGCAAGGTGGAAGAAACCATTACGGAAATGAGGTAGTTGTTGCCACAAGATGTTACAGTGATCTTCAAAGTGGAAGGTTTCCTTGAAGCGTGCAGTAATGATGTGACATTCGGTGGGGTTAGAATGACTGTAGGGGTAGGGGAGAATGTTACGGACTGGCCGGACATAAACAACAAATGACAGATTTGAATGAGCTACATCAATGACAACAAAGGAGAAGGAGGCAGCTCGACATACAGATCAGTGAGAGCAGACAGTGGCCCAGTCATAACAGTCAAAGCCGTACGAGCGAGCATGCAAGTGAGTGTGTCTACACAATTTTTTACGATGACTCTAGAGAAACCTTGTTGGTAGAAAGGATCAGGTTGAAACAGAGAGCATTCCACTTCCCGAGGTTAACTGTGAAGTTTGGAGGCTGCAGTGTGGAAGCACTCTTGGACCCTGGGGCATATGAAGGAAGAAATGATTGGTGTAACATTATGACATGGATGTGTCAAAGAATGTAATGTCAGTTGATTTTGTTTGGTTCAGGGAAAAATGCAAATAGAAAGAAGGAACAGAGAAAAGAAGCAGGTTGGAGGTGGTGGAAGTAGTAATGTGGTGTAAGGTTATTTGAGGAATGGAGGGACATTGTGAAGCTCAGACCAGAAGCTAGTGGGAGGAGGAGGGTGAAGCACAGTTTAAAAGTGCCTTATTTTATACTGTCGAACCCTCTCCATTGAAACACTTCTCTAGCAATATGCAATGCCTAGGTTAGCATAAATCTTTCACCTTCAAGGGGAAGAGACTTCACTACAACAAGCAGGGGCCTCATACTTAATGTCCCCAACATTACATGTGGTGAACATCCAATTGTTCTTCGCAACTGTGCACAAGCTGGCAACCTGCCCACTGTTGTCTCTTTCCTTGACTTAAGAGGTGAGCCCCAAAAGAATGTACATGTTGAGCTTATATATGTCAGTTTGTGTGTTATGTGGGAAGGTGTTGCTGACCCACAGTGGTACAGGTGAGTGTGTGGATATTTTGGTGCAGTGTCTGTGGGGAATATGTTCAAATGTGATTTCAGTGAATTATGCACTAGAGATAACTTGTTACATGCCTCTGTATGTTTGTAATAACATTTTGTATTTAGTAGTTAGTTGTTAATGTTTATGTAATAATAGTCCAGGATTGTAAACTGGTAATGAGGTTATATAGACATGGATAGCTGGGTAATCACCAGAAATCTTTTTTTTTTCTTTTTCCTTACTGCTTTACATCATGAAGAGGTGGTAAACGATGGGAAACAAGGAAGGTGGAGGAATTCGGCCTTTTGAAAGAAATATCCCAGCATTTGCCTGGAGTGATTTGGGAAAACCATGGAAAACCCAAATCTGGATGGCTGGAACTGGATTCGAACCTACGTCCTCCCAAAAGTGAGGCCAGAACATTACTGACCAGAAATCAATTTCATTGTATTTCTATGTGAATTGTACGTAACTAGCGTTACTGGTTTTGGGGATGCATACAATCCAGGAGGTGCAGAAGGAATTGGAGCAGGCAGTGTGCCAAAAGAAGTGCTTTGTCAATTCCATATTTCGCCAAAAGACATCAGTGAGGTTTTAATGAAACATACAAGGAATATCTTCGGCAGGACTATCAATAGTGAGATTGCAGGAGGAAGTTGGATTATCGAAGAGTAAGATGGTGGGAGTGTAGTAGAAGAATGTGAGTGTGTGGGAATGCGGAGGTGCATATCAGTGTGTCAGAACTTGAGCCGGTTTTGTACCCCTGAAGTTATAGTTGAAGCAAACAGTGTACTGATTTGCTGGCCTATTGGATAGACAGTACATGAGGCCAGACGAACATTCCATTTAGTATGATGCAATGACACTGGTCCTGAAAGGTACTATCAAGAAAGTTTAATGTACACAAGTTTAACTCAGATTCCGAATATGAACTATGCATTATTCAGACATGAAGTGTGACTAATTCTAAGTGTCTGGTTACTCATTGAATATCATTAGCTCAGAGAGATATCATTAACTTTAGTGATATCCAGTGTATGAGCTGACATATAGAACATTGATAGGGCAGGACAGTAACTTCGTTAATATGATTACAACATACAATATGTCATCATATAAATCAATGTCACCATCATAGTCCTCCACACGCTACTAAGATAATAAATAATATGAGACAACAAAATAATCATGAAAAATAAAGTTTAAATTGCATGAAAATGTTCAAGAGAATACAAAATATTGAAAATGACTAATTCTAAACAATTCAAAAATTAAACGCTTCTTCAAATGTGAAAGTCTATTAAATCATCAAAGACGTTCCTATTGTCACAAAATATTAAGCGTTCATTTTGCTTATTAATGTCGATCAATAAATGACACTTTTTCACCTAAGTGAGATGACACACCTGAAAAATTGAAAAAATCTAAAAAATCGTGAGTCCTAACATTTCTCCACTAAAAAAGAAATCAGTAATCCTAAGACTCTTATAGTGATTAAACACCAACTTTGTGTTAACACAAAAAAGGTTAAAAAATGTTTAGTGGTAGAACAGATGTCAATATTCCAAATAAATTTATGATTGTCTTTGACTACAACAGAACCATTGTGTTAATACAAGAAATAGACCATGGCAGGACGTTTTTTCTCAATACCAAATTATTTCCAACTTCCCCCTGTGGAACACATTTACAAGATTATTTCCTAATCTATTTTAACTGAAGACAGGGTCTCCAAAATGCTAGACATTTTAAATATCTCATATTATTAAACCATACAAAGCTAAAAAAAAATTGAAGGTAATGGTATTCTCTCCAAGAATATAACATGTTCCACTCGGCCTCTTTCTAATCTTTACAAATAGACATAATCTCCTAAATTTAAACAATAAATCCAAAATATCACATACTCTGTATAAAAACAATATCATCTGATTGCATGTTGAAACTTCAAGTTATTCCAGTCACACCTAAGAAAACTTATACTTTGTTTAAACTAAATATTTTCCCAAGGTAATAGTAAGTGACAAAAAAAACTTAATACTATGAACCTTCCTATCTTTTTTGGAACAAAACTATATTTTTTTAAAAAATGGATCATCTCCCTAAAGGCCCATTTAGACAACCATACCTGATCACCCTGTCCCGTTCCCGATCTCACTTTACTCCCGTCGACAGAGTGTTGCATTTAGATGACCCATCAGCCGGCCTGATCTTGTACTACCATACTAGCGGCCTACCACCACGCGTATATCTGTCTTGCTCTGAAATTTGCACATTCCAGTCAATAGTAATACTAGTAACAAAATTAGTTGGTTACAAATTTTATTGAAGTTCTAATATTTAAATTAAATATCTATGGCCCCATATTTATCAAAACTACAAATTCTTGGTGTAACCCTGAAGGCTTGACATTGTTCAAAAAGCCTAGGAAAAAGAAAAAAGATTTGTGTCAAGCAATTATATTTACAAAGGTACATGTTCCGTTTCAGTCACTTAGATGTGTTGGATGGTGAAGATTTGCAGAATTTCTAGCGGATGGCACCTGAAATGCCTCATTTCTCATGTCTTTGTTATGACAGAGGGCATGTGAGGTTAGGTTGCCAACCATATTGTATTATAAAGTATCATATTTTAATTTTGGCTGTTATACTTTTTCTATACTTTATTTCGAATAAAGTATACAACACATGTAACTGAACGTTTGTCTGTTAGTTTCACAACCTCCTGCAAGAAAAAGTGCCTATCTGCCAGCGATCTTTTGTTCACTAGCATCCTTCGATCTGTGTAATTACCGCATCAAAGTCAAGGCAATAATAGCCAACCATTCATATTTTTGTACTCCAGTCGACTCGTGTCTGCTCGCCATTATTTCTGAATGGAACCATAAAGTATGTGGAAACAATTTATTTTTGGTAAACTATACAATTCAGTTAATTTCCAAATGACATGTTAGTGCCTATGATGAAATGAAATAAATTCAAGATGGTGGGAAGGGAGAAACAAAGCATCCATAAATTTATAAATCAGTGTTCCTTTTTTTGTTAGATATATAATGTGGCTCCAGCTGTAACACTGAAATGAAACCAACAGTTAATAGCTAGTCCAGTAAGTGCGAAAATATATGTATTTAAGGCAATAAACAACTAAATTTTATTTTTTTTCTCTTTCATATACATTTTATTTTCCTCTTCAAAAGGCTAATATATTTTTTGCTAAATAAGTTGGCAACTCTATGTGAGGTGTCCCATAAAAATTTGTAGGTCTTTTACATCTCCAGCATCTCTGTCAATACTTCTTTTTCTTGATTATCGGATGCATCCATCTCAAAATAATAGAAAACAGGGAACCAGGCAGTGAGAGCACAACCGGGCGATGCTTTACACAGCCCGTTTTCAGGGCAGAGTGGTGGGGGCCTAACTTACCTCCACCCTTTTGCCCTAAATCAGATGGAATTTCCACCCGACCTCCCTGCCTGGTCTTGCAGCAAAAATGTGACCAGGAGCTCAGTTTAGACCACCAGTTTTCAGGGCTGAAGGGGCATGGCCACGATTTAGGGATACCACGTTGGGTCATCTAAATGGGCATTTTCACAATTCTGCTGTTCAGAGGAACAACCCCTCTTACATAAAATTTTCTAAAATTTATCCCCCTTCTACAAAATATACACTGAAAAACATGAAAGCAGACTTATAATCTACACAAATTCAAATACATAGAAACCAATTTCCAAAACAACTCCTTTGCAAAACATGATAAATCTTCTCTAACACCTCTTTAGATCCAAGTAGTTGAATATTTATATGCTTTACCAAACCGAGTCCACACTTTCACAATAAATGGCTCTCTAGCTCAGATTATTCTCCTCTCACCACATATACACTTGTGTTATACATCTTAGCAGCAAATATGTACAGAAAACACTTCAAAAGTTCTTAATCACAGATATGATACACTGAATTGGAAAAATATGTATTCCTGAGAATAGATCTCTACAAGGTAGCAAAATAAATCATCTGCTCCTGCCAAAAGAACAAGACCATTAACTTCTAAATTTCCGCAACATTCTTTCTATAACACCCATCAAAACTAACTGCCTTTTTAAAATTACAGCTTTCAAAACACAAACCATTTGTTTTACTCTTGCCACTTATGTTTAGATTTGTCATTTGCATAACAGCATTTGAGAATAATCACTATAAGTGTCAACAAATTTCACAATCAAAGAAATAAACAACATTTTGGGTGCTAATATTTAAGTTTTGATCACTTTAGAACAAGCTTTACCCATAACATTCATTTGAAAACAACACATTATGGTTTTCATTACTGTATATGAAATGGCTTACTTCAACATCTTATCCTTTCACTACATCATTCTAAACACCCTTCTCACTTAATCTCAAATTAACTGAAATGCTCTCATTACTAGCGAACACAACAGGTGTACCAGTTGGAAAGTAACACACATACAAATTTACTGCTTCAGCTTATCTGGTTTCTACAAAACTATTTTTACTCTCTTTATCTATTGTTATGTGACACAGAAGTTTCTCTACCACAGGTTGAACCTTCCACATTGTTAACTTCAATAGTACACACTAATGTCGTGCAAACTTCCATTTACTAACGCTCGGTTATTCCTGTGACTGGTCCTCACTACCCACGCGAACTGTGACCTCTGGGACTTTCCCTGGCTCAGTGGTCAAACAAAAGCTCGGCAGGAAAGCGAAGGCTTGGCAGACATACGAAGGCTCGGCAATGCAGGAATAGGGCTCAGTGTCTTCCTCACCCGAATCGTGTAACAAGGATGGTACATCATAGAAAACTGTACAAGATTGTACAGCAGGGGATTCTCGAATCTACAGTATATCAGTGACTACTATCAACATTTTTTGTAAGTTCTATCAATTGAATCATCATGGATATGAAGTGTAATGTGTGTTTGATAAACATTTGTAATGGAAGTATTACAAACCATGAGATCAGTGCAATGAAAACCATAACATAAATAAGTTAATAAGTGCTGAATGCACATTTAATGCGTTATGATTTATATGGAAGCTTCAAATATATGTGATATCTTTATAAGGATTTGTACCTATTAATGCACAACATTGAACTCACTCTAGTGACATAACTGATATCACTCTTATATGTGATTGTAAATAGCCAAAAGATTATTTGCATGTTCAGGAGAAAGATTGTTCCACTTTTATGAAATGCTGTAATATCACCCCAGAAATGTTGAAATGTGGTGCAATCTGCCAATTTTTACTTTTTATTTAACAAGTTGTGCCCAGTCTTTAAGTATCTGAATTTTTCAAAAGTAATGTATACAATCTTATAGAAAGATGCAAAAGTACATAGAAAATACAAAAAGAAGACATGTATTCTTTAATTTTTCAGTTTCTTCATCCTTTGATTTAGCAATTTTAATAAGACTGCAATGGTGTTGGTGACTGTTCAAATTGTACGGAGCAAGTACCAACGTGGCTTTGTCCCCACGCAGCACGTGAATGATAGACCAAACCTACTGTTAGGCTCGAGCTTACGTCCAGGTATGGTCCTCTGCACTGTATTTCCAGAATTTGACTGGCAGAGGTTGCGCTGGCAGCAACAAACTGAGCAAGCGTAGACAGTGTTTGCACAACTCTAGTACACACTGCTCTCTTGTTTTACCAAACATTTAAAAGTTTCATTAATGGCTAGGGGTTAGAACTCATTATTTTATATCAGCATTACTATGTTTAATACACCTTTACAAATTATTTAATACTAGAATATCAACAGTATTTTTCTCTGTGAATGGAGATTTTTCCCGGTGTATAAATGCAACATGGTTTTCACGGGTTTGCAACCAGATATTTTCTTCAAACGATGACAACATTTCAAAAATATCATCTTAAAGATACGAAGAGTGTACCGCATAACCTGTGAATGTGGGAAATTCTATATAGGACAGGCCATTTACACCATTGAAACAAGCTGCATCAAACACAAGTACAACCTTCGCCTATTGCAACTAGATAAGTCCGCGGTAGCAGAACACGTCATTGAGAGTGGCCATAAAATAGACTTTGAAGGTGTGAAGGTGCTGGCCCAGACCCCTTATTTTTTGGGAGTCATTGATAAAAGAATCCATTGAAATAATAAGACTCAGTGACAACACATTTACAGGTTTTTTTCTGAGGGATGCATGGAAACCAGCCCTAACAATCCATAAACAGTAGCACAAGGCAGCAGATCGTGCATAGAGCCATGACGCAAATGGACCGTCTGCTGGTATATGTCATTATAATGATGTTCTCGACAGTGCATAACAATTCTGTGCTGAGAGAGAGTGCCTTATTAATTTCTTTCTTGTTCGTCTTTGTTTTTGTGCGGACCTTGGCTTTTATTCCACCTGTTGTGCCACAGTTTTCTACCACTATGATCTGATTGGGCAATCTGGCAACCACTTCTGGATGAGGTCTTGACCCTGCTGCAATGCCACATATTGCGCCGTATTCAGCTACTACCATTTCCTCAATGTGATGATTGGGTGGCCTAGCAACCATCTCTAGACTAGGTCTTGACCACCAACAACATCCAGATTGTGCTATGTGCTGATTGGGCAGTTCCACAACCACAAATAGACGACCCCAGCTTGACATTTCTGTTGTCTGGTGGTTTCGCAGTAACCTTGCAGATACTCATTAGCAAGAGACATGATGAAGACAACAAAGGACGTAGTCGAAACATTGTCATCGTTTGAAGAAAATATCTGGCTGCAATCCTGTGAAAACTATGTTGTAGTATTTTTCTCTATTTCAATGTAAATTTCAAAATATGTTTCAATTTCCATTTAAAAATACCTGTTATGATTTTTTTTACCTCTCTTTTCTTCTTGTTTGTTACACAAAAGTTCAGTAACACTCTTTTGAGAATTTACATCAACTTTTGAGCTTTAAGCAAAATTATTACTTCCTGTCATATGTTCAGTGCTTACATTGCTATCAGTATTAATTACTTTATCAGTATCAATACTTTCTGATTTGGAATAGTTTACAGAAATGTATACTGTTAATGCTAAGCTTTAACGTCATCGTTACTAACAGGACTGTTATTACATACTACAACTTCTCCACCTACATCAACTAGTATGACTTTTTGTATACACAGTGGAGTATCATCACTTTCAATAGATTTAGTTTTGAGTAACTCATAGTTTACAAGGAAGCTGCCATCCTCTCATTTCAGCAATCATTTCCAATAACATTACTTTCCTATTGGAGTCACCGTAGTTCTTTTGTATAATGTTCACAGCCTCTTAACTACTATATTTCCAATTGAATGTGTCATCTGCTCTTCACAAGACATCATCAAAACCGCTCACATGAGTTATCAAGACACAATTCAAACTGTCCAGTCAACTTCCTGCTATAAAATTATTACTGCACATTTGGAACTATTTGCATTCATTTAACAAGGAAGGCATACTGGCTTAAAAATGGCTAAACTATTATTGTACAATACCCACAAAATCATTGATAAACCATTACACCCCTCTAAAATCATTTGGAACTTAACTTAACCCTGTAATATTCTATTTAAGTCTGAGAAAGGTATATTTTTCCTAATATAATGCTTTATTACATCTTAACTTGAGACTTGTTGAGCCTCAGTGTGTACACATCCAATTCCCTTGCCGCATGTCTTGTCCTTGTACTTGAATAAGGCTTTAAACTAAAATATTGTTTGTGTGAGCCTTTATGTGTTATTTGTGGTCCTGCTGCCTTTATCTGTGCTAAGTAATGGATTTACATTCCCTTTTGTTCCTTATTTTCACATCCTAAAATTGTTTTCTTTCTTATTATTATTCTAATGATCAATACTTTCATGTACTCATAGAAATAGTATTTGTTTTTGTGAGTTTCAGACAAGTTCTAATTGGATTGCACTAAGTTAATGTAAGCAGGGAAAAAGATAAAACCACCACACAGCTATCAAGTACCAGTGTCTCACATTTTCTTTATTACTGTTACAGGGTGTAGCCTTCATCAATGGCCATAATTTGGGTCGCTATTGGCCCATAGAAGGACCACAAGTCACCCTGTACATACCAGGAGTCTTTCTACATCCGTCTCCAGCTTTAAATGAAGTTGTTTTGCTAGAACTGGAATCTGTTTCACCTGATAGGGTGGTAATATTGACAGCAGAGAGTATCCTAGATAAGAAACCTCCAGTTCGTGGAAGACAAACACCTTGTCAATAAAAAGAAGCTAAAATACAATCCTGTGAACAAATTTAAATATTGTTGAATCAGCATAAATTAATTCAAACTATATTTAATTAACAACACAGCAAGGTACCATCACAGATAATGGCAGTATGGCAACGATTTGTTACTTTTACAAGGTTTTTAATCATACTTACTTTCCGATCACCATTCTTTTTCTGATGGTATTGTGTGACTTGTAATTTGTTGGTAAGGAATGGTAGCTTACTAGTTGATGCAATATGTCCCAGTAACTTATAATTTAATTTATATCAGTAGAGAAGGGATCATAAATATAATAGTGATCATAAAAGTAAGCTGACTTAAACCAGAAATTTCTTCCATATTAATTTAGAAGCAGCTCTTGCAGAAAATAATGAAAAAGAACAGATTCATAATCATTACTTTTAGTATTTTTTTGGTACTGAAATGTTTAGCATAACAATTTTGTATGGTAAAAACTCTTTTGAATGAAATAAGTACTTAATTTTTTGTATCCTAAAAATTATAATTGGCAGCTTCACAAAATTAACATGAAAATTATATTCATTACAATGTGTATGTTATTACATATACTAGCAACAACTGGAAGAAGATGTAATTGATTTTAATATATCACTTCTTGTAAAACTGTTATTAATTCTGTGAACCTACTGTGCTGTCTTGTAATACAGTTACCTTAGAAACTTAATTTTTTTTGTACAGTTAAAAAACTTGAATTCTTAGACAAACAGTTCCTGTTGCCAATTGTATTACCACAGGAGAGAGAACTAGTCAAATAGTAGTATATCCTGGAAAATCAATCACAGAACGTTTTTCTTCTTGGCAATAATTTCTCTGATCCCATGTGCATCATATAATGCCACAAATTATAAGAAACTTATTAAACAATACTTCATGTTTTGATTGACAAAGCTGGCCATAATACTAACACCTATTTATACAGAGGTCAGTAAAAGGAGAAAATATTCACAGAAATGTTATTCACAATGATCAGATCTACAGTTCCTTTCAAGCCAATTGACTACAGCTTTTTCCACAAAACTGAAAGAAGAAATACACTGTACAAAAGAAATTCTTGGGCAACATTTATTTCTTCCAGACTCTGACAACCAAACTGCAGTATTCGTATCTATATAGATGTTAATGTGACAAAATATTTTGATTCATATAATGACACCAAGTTAGCCATAAGTTCTATACTTAAGCATAATATAAAATTTTTAATGATCACCAAATTACAAAAAAGTCTCATGATTAAAAATGATCTAGGCATTTTTTGAATGTATCCTCCTTCTTGGGTTATCTAATGTGTAAAAACTTGGCTAGAAAACTGGCGTTCAATTGAAGGAATACTCTGATGTACTTTAATTTTTTTTTAAATTTTTTTAAACTGCTTAACGTCTCTTAACAGCGAGGTCTATAGAGATGGGAAAGGATGTGGGGCAAGGAATGGGAAAGAATTCGGCAATGGCCTTTTGAAGGCAGCATCCTTGCATTTGCCTGGAGTGATTTGGGGAAACAATGGAAAACCCAAATCTGGATGCCCGGACGGGGATTCGAACCGCCGTCCTCCCGAATGTGAGGCCAGAATGCTAACCGTTTCACCACCACGCTCAGTTGTGTACTTTAAGACTACCAGACCATGTAAAATATTTTCTGAATGAATTCAGTTATGTCACCATGTGCAGCTGCTCCCCATATTTCAATGCCATATGTTAAGTGGATTGTATCAAACCATAATACACTGTTGAAATCATTTCAGAGGTATTGGGATATTCTTTTTAAGAAGAAGGAATCTTTATTTATATTTTTGCAAGTTTATCTAATGTGTGCCTCCCATTATAGGTTAGCATCTACTGTCTACTAAGAATTTAATTAATTTTATCTGAAGTATGTTTTCAGCACCACATGTAAGGCAATTATCTTTAGAATTGTGCCTTTTTTCCAAATAATATGTAAACAGTTTTAGACAGATTTACACTCAAGTTGTTGTTTATAAAGTACTGATTAATGATGTCAATTATATTTTGGATTCTACTGATCAGACTCGTAATATACATGTCAGATGTTGAGATAAAAGTATCATCAGGATATTGAAGAATAGAGCAATTATCTCACATGTCATTGACATAGAGGATGAAAAGCAAGGGACCAAGAATAGATCGTTGTGGTACTCCTTTTTTAACTAAGAATGGATTAAATTGGAATTTTATATGCTCCTCTGTAGTTTTATGAAGAATTTATGTTTGTTGCCACCTATTGTTCAAATATGATTCTAATAAATTTGAAGATATTCCTCTGATGCCACAGTTTTTTATTTTGTTTAGCAATATGGTATGTTCAACTGTATCAAAAGCTTTTGAGAGATCAATAAAAACTGCAGCTGAACATTTATTAACATCTAGGTTTTCAATTATTGATTCAATAAACTCTACCATTGCACTGACAATTGAAAGTCCCTTCTTAAAACCAAATTGCTTTTTATTTGTGACGTTATTAATTTCTAAAAAAAATAACATATTCTAAGATTTTACTAAAAGTGGTGATGAAAGCAATAGCTAAGTAATTTCTCAATTGATGTATATCACCCTTTTTAAAAAGTAGTTTGATTACATATATTTTTAGGATTTTAGAGAATTCACCTGTAGTGAGACACAGGTTAATTAGAGCACAGAAGATATTAACAACCATTTCAAAACATTGTTTCAACAACCATGGTGGTATTTCATAATTTCATCCCAGCCACAGCTACGTTTATTTTTTAAATGTCTTATTATGTCACTATCTTCAATCTCCGTCACTGGTTTGAGGAAATTAGTCTTTTCACATACATGAATTGAACTAAAGGGATCTTAAATATTTGTATGATCAGAACTGTTATTTGATTTAATACCATTGTTGTTGCATATGTTAAGTTCAGTAAAATACTTATTGCATGCACTAGATACCTTCTGTGGATCATTTAATAGTGTTTTGCAATTTGTATTTGAGATCAATCGTTTTTCAGATTACCAAAGTACCTTTGTGGCAGGTGAACTGTCATAACAAAAGATAAATTTTCAACCCAGAACTCTAACAAATCTTTTCATCAAGGTGTTCCAGAAGACTTCCATTTTATTTACCTTTTTTTTTTTTTTTTTTTACTGTTGAGGACAATCAATCAGTAAAAATAATTCTTTTCATTCCCCAGAAAAAACTCTGGCCATGATTCTTTTTTGCAGATACAGTCGATTAAATCTATTACAACGCAGAACCACTGACTTCTACAAATTGTTTTGATAGCTGTTATGTTCCGGAGCACAGTGGTGGACCCACGCCATATTTATGAAAACTAATAGATACACAAAATTAATGGGACCCTTATAGTATTCTAGCTCGCA
Source organism: Vandiemenella viatica (assembly GCA_031002005.1). NCBI lineage: Eukaryota > Metazoa > Arthropoda > Insecta > Orthoptera > Morabidae > Vandiemenella > Vandiemenella viatica. The sequence continues at coordinate 309,654,814 of CM061921.1, read as the reverse complement.
CCCACGACTTCATGCATGTGGATTAAGAATTTTTTTTCCAGGATTGAATATAGAAAGTTGTTGGTAATGAAAGATTGGTCCCAAACAATATCGAGTCGGCAAAATATGACAGGAAAGCTATCACTATATCACTCTACCGTCGAACCTGTCTCTTGAAGAGAATCAATTTCCAACATTTTTCTGTCACCATTCGATAAGGTCTCAAAATTTCGTGACTACAACTGTTAATCATACTGGAAAAAATGTCCGGTGCACTTCATACAGATTTTCTTATCAAATTCCATCAATATCGATATAGCCATTTAGTCGTCAAAATGTAACAAAAAGACATAGACTTACTTCCGTATTTATAATTTTATTACTGCGGTTCACACACACACACACTGACTGCGAACAATACCTGACGGATCACTATAACGTAAAAAAGTGCCCACCTACAGCATTGCAAGACTACCTATGATTTGCCTCGCATTGCACCCCTAACTTTGTGTTATCTACAGTTTAACATTCAATCCGAATAACCTACGGCACAGGTGTGACTCTTACGATCAAAAACAATTTTTAAAAATCTTAGCCTCCATGGAGATTTGAACCGGAGACCACAACCCAAACATTTGTAAGCAAGCGCTTTAACCACTTAGCTGTCTGACCGCTACACGGAAAAACACTCCAGAGACGACCATATCGAACACGTCTGTCTATCGCCGTTCAATAGTATTTCGAAATTATGAGACAACATGTGTTATTCATACAGATAATTTTTCAACCAAATGTAGACAGTATTTTTCTCCTTGTTTCAGTGTGCTAAGTTTCATTGAGATCAGATGAAAACTGTGGATTTGTATGAAGAACAAACATACATACATAAATTCATCTTTATATATATAGATGGATAGATAGTACTGCACATCAAACACACACTGACTGCGAACAACCCCTGAGGTATCAATATAATTTAAACCTACAGCATTGCAAGACTACCTACCTACGATTTGCCTCGCATTGCACCCCTAAATTTGTGATATCTGCAGTTTAACATTCAATCTGAACAACCGACGGCCCAGGCGTGACTCTTATGATCAAAAACAATTTTTAAAAATCTTGGCCTCTCCAGAGATTTGAAGCAGAAACCACGACCCCAACATGTTTGTAAGCAAGCGCTGTAACCACTTAGCTGTCTGACCGCTACACGGAAAAACACTCCAGAGACGACCATATCCAACGCGTCTGTCTATCACCATCCAGTAATTTTTCGAAAGTATAAGACCACATGTATTATTTATACAGAAAATTTTGCAACCAAATGTAGACAGTATTTTTCTCCTTGTTTCACAGGATAAGTGTTGAAAGTTTCATCGAGATGGGATGAAAACTGTTGATTTGTATGAAGAACAAACAAAGTCCAGTGCCCTCCCTACAGATTTTCTCATCAAATTCCGTCAATATCGATATAGCCATTTAGTTGTCAAAACGTAACATAAGACAGAGACTTACTTCCGCATTTATAGTATTCCTACTGCAGATCACACACACACTGACTATGAACCACCCCTGATGGATCAATATAACGTAAAAAAAGTGTACATCTACTGTATTGCAAGACTACCCACGAATTGCCTCAGATTGCACCCCTAACTTTGTGATATCTACAGTTTAAAATTCAATCCGAATAACCTACGGCCCATGCCTGACTCTTACGATGAAAAACAATTTTTAAAAATCTTAGCCTCCACGGAGATTTGAACCGGAGACCACGACGTCAGTAAGCAAGCCCTTTAACCACTGAGCTGCCAGTCCACTATACAGAAACACGTATCGGAGAGGTCCATATCCAACGTGTCTGTCTATCGCCGTATTTCGAAGTTATGAGACAACATGTGTTATTTATACAGATAATTTTTCAACCAAATTTAGACAGTATTTTTCTCCTTATTTCAAAGGATAAGTGTGCATAGTTTCATTGAGATCGGATGAAAACTGTGGTTTTGTATGAAGAACAAACAAACAAACAAACATATATACATTCATCTTTATATATAAAGATATCCTAAAGATTGTCAATATATTAATTTCTGCATCTGTTTATTTTTGCACAAAACATGATTCTATTTAATTGTTAATTTAATATGCCTACAACTTCAGTTTTGTCACAGATCTTTTATCACCAATTATGTAACTTCTAGATATTTTCATCTATAGCTTGGAAGATGGCAATCCCTAGATATAGTTGTCTGATTAACATGTTTTTAGTTTTTATTTGGCATACGATAATAATAATCTATAGCTTCAGGGTTTGGTCATACTTCCAATAAAACAACTTCAACAGACGTATGAACAATTCTAAATTAAGCATCCCATTACTTCACAACTGAAAATAAAGGAGCACACTTCTTACAAACCTTTAAAAACATTTGATGAATTTCCATTTCCAATGAACTGTAAAAAAATAAGAACATTCAGACAAACAACAAGCCAGTTTATCCCTTTCAATGAGACATACATAGTTTGTCTACTTTTAGTCATTAACAGGAAATTACCTCACAGGTAAAGTTTGTTATTCTGATATGTATACAACAATCACAAATAATAATAATAATCCCCAGCAATAGGCAATTGTTTGTCAGGTTTGATAATACCAAATGCAATCTAAGTAACACATTGTATGGTTTTCCTCATGCAGTTTACTTTCCCCAGCACTCTTTAATATATACAACCTCTGGAAAACTATTGTGAGTCCTTCTATTATGCTAATGATCTTGCTCCAACTCCTCAAAATAAAACATTTGAAGCTGTCAAGGCTAGATTCCCAACATCTTTGAAAACTCTTGGAACCTATCAGAAGCATAATGATCTCTTCAAGCTATATCCAACAAAACCTGAAATCAGCTAACTTCACATATGTAATAAATGTGCTAAGTGAAAGCTGAACGTGACATGAAAGTAACAATTTTTCAATGCAGAGATGACTAAATATACCTTGGTTTGACTCCCACCCTACACTACTCTGCAGCAGAGTGTGCCTATCCTGTCTGGCATAAATCAAGTCACACTCTACAGAACCTGCAGACACATGACTGGATGCCTGAGGCCGCAATCTGTGCCAAACTTTTGATTGGCAGTACCACTGCAGATATACATTGCGAAGTAGCTACTAACACTGCAGGCAATAAAGTGGAAGCAAATTCCTGACTGTATCAAACCAAAAGAGGATATGCTATCTGGCTGACCTATAAGTATATTTTGTACCAGTCACTTCTGGCTTAAATCAAATAAACATAGTCATAGTTCTCTAGTCCTTTCTAAACACAGCCCCTTACTCAACGCCCATTATAAATCCATCTTACATGTCTTATACCATTACCTCACACTTTTTTACCAGCCACCTACATTCCAGGCACCCCCAAAAAGGCTCCATTATTGTGTCAGCAAATATCAGTGAATCTTTTCTGTGCTAATTTACCCCTAACATATCTAGCCACCCTCTCCTGCCTCCCCACCATCTCTTACACTAAAATAACAATATTGTGGGTCCCATATTATCTCATCATTCACAAGCAGTGACCTGGACAAGAAGTTCATTTGCTTCTCTGGTTTGCTGAACATATTTTAATTGAAAACATTTAAGCAAAACATTCATTTGTGGGAAACAAAAATTTACTCTTAAGCCATGAAAAATCTGCTCTTAAAATATTTGTTTTTATGTAATAAAGTTGATATTCTTAGATGTAATTTTAAATCTGTCAAAATTTATAATAGTTCACTTCCAACTCTCGACCCCAAATTGCTGAGATAACTCCACATATACATGTTTCCAGATGTTACCTATGAGATCGACTGCTAACTTATCAATGAATTACACTGATGATTATTGAGAACATTTCTGATTACAAGAAATAATTATTTTTTTACATATAAATTAAAAATAAAATGACTGCAGCATATATGTAACCTTTTTTAAAACTTCTGGTGTTGTATTTATGAAGATGGAACTTGGTTTTATCTTGAAATACCTCAGAGTAATATGTACAAGCTAAAATAATGAGTGCTCTTTAAATGTAAAGTTTTTGCTATCTTGAAAATTATGTGGTCACAACTTCGATATATCTAAGAAAACTTGACCACAGTTTTCACAAATGTGTAATGGTGAATTTATGCATCATTCATAGCTAAAATCAGACTTATTAGCAAATCCCATGTGGAAAAATTTTGAAGACACTTGGTACATATGTACTGTGATGGTTTAACCACTGACATGATGCAACATGTTAAGACCACTTTATCCACAAATAGAACTAAATTGTTTGTTTGAAGTCCAACTTTAGACCTGCAAAAAGAAAAAGAAAATTAGTTTCAATTTCTTCCCTGTAAAGCACAGATAAGGAATTATATATAAATAGTATATAAGTTAAATCAAAAATGTATTTGTAAATTTTATATACTATCTTAATTAATTATTGTAACTGCTGTTTTTTTTATGAATAAATCAATAATGGACTATTGTCATGGTGGCATTGTCAAATAGGAGGCTTTACACTGTGAGTATATTGTATTTCCAGCAAAACTGATCTTTCGGTGTTTTAGTTTACCAGATTCATTTTGAAGAAGTTTTCATACTAGTATAGCTCAGTCAAGAGTGTGGAAGTGACCAAGCAACTTCAATCATTGGCTGGAACTGTTCATGTGTCACTTGCTTATCCCAGAATTTTAAACTTAAGAAGAAACATGGTAACAATGGTACAGTAACTTGAAACTTTAAAGCTACAATAAGCAAGACTTTAAAACGGGTTTTCAAGACAATAATCTAAAGAAACTGGCAAATATAATTCAGTCTGTGAGGAATTTATAGGCCCCAGTATGTTGGTAAATACTTATTTCTTAATTTAATCTGGGGTAGACGAGCATTCAGTTTGGTACTGACTGTAGGCTTATTGCTAAAGTAGATAGTCAGACAAGTAGCGGCTGCTACATGCCGAAATACTGCAACTGTGGATAATGACAGCATTGGACAACCAGGAACTGGGTCTATTCTACCTGAAAACACTGATTTAGTAGAGAGGGAACTATTTAAAACCCTTGCAAATGCCAGAAGTTCGCTCTTTTGTAATGATCACATAGACGCAATTAGGAGACACCCGGCAGATATCAGGCACCACCACAGGGCAGAGATGCCTCCTGCAATAGAGGATGTTCAACAGCTATGCTCTGTTATGAATGGTTGAAAGGAGTTATTATGAAGAGGAAATTAGGCAGTAACATGAAGAGGGAGCAAGGTTGAAGTGGCAGTTGGTTGTAAAAGTGAAGCGGATGCTGTCACTTAAGAAAATAGGTTTCTCCTCACCACAGCTAGTGAGAAGTTCATTTGAGATATCTGACACCATTTCAACATGCTCGTACTTCGTCAGGCTGTAGCAGTAGTGGTTAACTAAGTAGCTGCGTCATCATCCTCATTCACAAGTTAGCAACTGTCCAGTCAAATATCATGAAGAGAGGCCTATGTGCCAGGCTTCTCATATCACGCTATATACTTGTAATACTCCAAAAGTTGAATATCACTCTGATCACAATATGACGTGAAAATAAACCTGTATACTTGTACCGCCTATATCCTTGGACGAATGCTTTAAACAAAGCGCAGGTCAGCAATCTAGATTGACCTATACATAATCGCGTTCCCGGTAGTCAGTTTTGTGTCATTCACCACTCAGCCTGACAGGACCGCAAAGTTCACTAAAAACCTTTATTAAATATTTTTATATGGTCTTAAGACTTTTTAAACAGTGTATAACATTAAAACTAGGTGCCACAATTCAGATGCTAAATATACAGTATAATATTTAGCACGGGTTAAAAAGTATAAATTCATTAAATTTATTTGATAACATGGATATCAATGAATATAAACAATTAATTAATCATAAATAACAAAACATATCTAACAATATTATACCAAAATTTTTCTGCCCGCTGTCCGAGGGATATCCAAAGCCTCCCATTACCGATGAGCCTTCCCCCAGATCCAACATGCTAATTAGGGTGAAATCAAAAGCCATTTATATGCTGATGAGGTGACCCTCCTTGTCATTAATTTTTATTGCCAACCCAAAGAATTGAAATGTTAACTAGGCAACTCTACGGCATCCATTTGTCAGATTTATAGTGTCATTAATTTTTATTGCTGACCCAGCAACATTTAGGCAGAACCCAAACTCATCTATATGATAATTAGTCTGTGTAGGTGTGCCTGCCTAATCCTCAGTTACACCGACCCCTTAAAAGCAGTGTCTCAACCATTCATAGTACATTCGCTCACTGTTCTTCAAGGAGTAAAGATTCTCCTTTACTGTTGTTATTCTCATCATTGTACAAGTTGAATGCAAGTGATTTGAAGCGTATGAATATTTTTCTGTTGGCAATAGAAGGTTTTGCTCCAGTGGCGTTGCTTGAAAAGGCGAGACACATTATAGTAACTGTCGTATGAAAAATGGAGCACGATGATCCAGGTGTTGTATATAGTGTCAGATTTATTCAGCAGTAACCCCGACTGCATCCAAACAAGTGTACCACTTGCGGAGCACACAGTCTCATGCAAAACTATTGCTGTGAAAAAAAAAAGTCTATGTTTTTACCACAACTACTGGGGGTATCTTCTTAAGCGAATCAACATAGCGGAACCTGAACGATGCCTAGACTGTGGTGACTGGTGCTATGTACATCAAGAAGAAGTGGCGATCTCAAGTTTCAAGTTAGCACAAAGGATTTGTGAACAAAAAATCTGATAAAGTTTTATGTGACTATCGTATAGCTACGATTCAAAACAATTGATGTGATATGTATAATGTTTATGTGAGTCAAGTAACATACAGTCCAAATTCATCGCTAGACTACACATTATGAAACGAACTCATCATGTATAAAAATTTGTTGTTGTTTGATAATTTTAATTGTGAGGTTCATCAACGTTTGGAGGACCATGACCCTTGATAAGATATATGCTGATCTACCAAGATGTAAAAGAGTGTATATTTGTACCTCAGTTTTACTGTTTTTATTCATACACCATTGGGCAAATAAAAACACGTCTTCAACAGAACAAATAGAATCAAAAAATAAAAGTTCTTTACAAATTTTAGTCAAATTTTTTCTCTTGAGTTCTCGTAGAGTTGGGCCTACTAAATCTTCAATTTTGTTGCAGACTTTTTTCCAGATAATCTTTAGGAACCCTTTCACGTATATATTTGCATTGTCCTGATTGGTAATAACACGTAGTACAGTAGCATTCCAGGATATGTTATGATAATATTTTGTCAAACAGCTAACACAGCGGTTTCCAAAATATAACACAATATTTGTTCTTTAAAAAGAATTTTCAAGGAAAAACCCTTATATTTCCTTCTGGATGAATGGAAGAGCAGAGTATCCAGAAATCTCTTAATTAGCTGTGACGTTTTTGATGCCGTTCAACACGACATACTTGTATGAATGAGCTTTTTCTACTTTATTGTTATTGAAAAACAAATACAGAAATAAACTATGTGTAGAAAGAGACTTACAGTTAAAACTAACCAGTGTTAACCCTGATATCGAGGTCCTCATCAGTAAACACCAGTGCCAGAAATCTCACCGACTATAAAGTTGTGTTTTTATAATAATGAAATGTATTTTTCATTATCTTTGTAATAAAGCGGGAAGTGGCTGCACAAAACATCACCTCATTGAGTTGACTGCTGAAATTTCAGAATTAGTTAAAACTCTATTTGCAAATTAAAATGCCACTGATGTGCCAAGTCATATCTTGGTGGAAAACAGCTACAAATCCTATTTTAGTGGTTGACTGGTAAGTTAACATTGTGTTTTCCTGCTCCCAGTCTTACATATTTTCACACATTTGGGTGCAGTAAAACACAATGATAAACCTACAAATCAACCACTAAAATCGGGTCTGCAGGAGGTTTCCACCAAAAAGCGACTTGGCAGACCAGTTGCATTTTAATATGCTGATGGAGTTACTTCTAATCGTGGAATTTCAGCAGTCTGCTGATGAGGTGATGGTCTGTAAAGCCGCCTCCTGGTCTATAATATGTTTGTTGTTTTATGTGTTATCAGTTCTTATTTTTGTTGATAGTATATCCTTTGTACGAAAATTTTCCTTTTTGTAGGATAGGATAGTCGATAGCATATCGAGGTCAGACAACAGTTCCCATTCTGATATTAGATGGAGTCTCATATTAGGTGGGTCACAAACATTTTTTTTACTTAAAAGTGGGTTGTGTAGCAATAAAAGTTGGGAACCACTGACCTAACACTTAGGTGTTGACCTCCACGCAACAGTGACGATATTAACATACAATGTGTGCTGATAATGTCTGATTGTACTTCATATATGGCGACATCTTTGAAAACAAACACACCATTTTTTTGTCTTGGATCCTTACGCTTCCAAATTCTTCATCATAGTGAGTGGGGCAGATAGGTTCCACGTCCTTTTATGTTAACTTTGGTAAAACACCAGTCGGGGCGAATATTCTATTACACGATCATGCAGTAATAGACAGTTTGGAGATATGTTGACAGGGAAATTCTCTCTGCTATCAAATTCTGCATGAACAGGCTCCATCTTAACTGATTCATTTTGGTGTGAACAGCCAATTACAACCAAAGGTGCATATGCTACAAATTCATTTTGATTTAGTAAAGTTGAAGCATTCTGTTGTTTATAGTAAGATTTTTGGAATCTTGTCCAACAAGACTGTTATCCAGTTTTTAAAAAAGTCTAGATTCAGGTTCTCATATGAGAATGATGCATCAATATGAACACTTTGGCAATGGTGAGGTTGAAGGAGTCAAGTACGGTTGCGCTGCATTCTTCATTGTTCTTTCTCTCTATTTGAAAAACAGGAACTACAAACCTAGGTTTCTCCAACTGTGTTAATGTCTTCATCGGCCAAATGTATTTATTTCTTAAAGGGAGCATGAGATATTCATACAGTACAGAGAAGAGCCGCTCGATTCGTGACCGCTTGCTACAGTACTTATGAAAGCATTACAGAACTGATTAGTAGACTAGGCTGGGAGTCTGTGGTAGATAGACGATGCACGTTTGATATAAACTTATTGGTAAGCATGCGTACTCCCACTTTCACTTATGAATGTAGTGAAATACTTCGTCCACCAACCTATTTGGGTTGGAATGACAGGAAAGATAATATTAGAGAAATAAGGTGCTGCACTGATTCTTATATGAATTCTTTTTTCCCTCGCACCATTAGGGATTGGAATGCACAACAAAGAGATTAGATTTGGTGCTGAGCACCCTCTGCCACCCACAGTTTTGTGAATTGCAGAGTATACATGTAGATGTAGATGTAGAATTACAACTTCTGTAATTGATGTCTAGTGGCTTCCCAATCTCAATAGTTTTAAGCAATGCAAGTTTCTCTCCGTCACCCACATGCATTCCCAAACAACCTTATTGATGACAAATTTACGCTTTTGAGGCTTTGAATCGGCTTCCGTGTATGAATTTGTATTGTTTCTTGCATGAATCAGTACTATTTCCTGTTTTACGTCTATAATATCTGTTAGAAGTCTTCCAAAACTTCCATATGCATACTCATAGGTATACAAAAAACCAACTGTTTTCAACATCACGTTTACCCCATCCTGCGTTGTGTAACACTCCAAGTTGTTGAGGATCGCTTGAGTTATAAGTCTTTATCGTGTTTGCAATTCCGATGATTCTCATCCTTTCTTTTGCTTTCATTTTCTTATGGATTTATGCCTCGTCGACGTCGAGGTCATTAGAGATGAGAAACCCAAATCTGGATGCTCAGACGGGGATTCGAACCCGCATCATCCTGAGTGCTTACCCACCACTCTTGGTGTCCTATTTATTTCAACTTCAACAACTTCATAACTAATTTCATTAGATAGATACCCAAACGCATTTCTTGTAAGGTGTGAATTTGTGCGCTATGTTCCATCTAGCTTGAGGAACCTTTCTTCAATGTGCAGGAAGCTTTCACACTGCAGAGTGTAGGTATCTTGGTTCTGGATGGGTATCCTGATTTCATCATTGTTATTATAGGTGGTTGCTTTATACGCATAATGTGAATAATACTGTTTGCTCATCACCAACTCATCAAATTCAACACTAGCAGATAAATCAAGTACATCCTTCATTTATAACTGTATATACTGAAGACTGTATGAAAAGTACATTAGCAGGTATTAACCGCTTCACTATCGACTTTTTTCTTTTTATGGCTTTATGCCTTGTTGGTGTCTAGGTCATTAGAGGCGGGGAAGGACTGTGAGACAAGGAACTGGAAGGAATTGAGCCATTGCCCTTTGTAGGGACCATTCTGGCATTTGCTTGGGGAGATTTGGGAAAACCATTTGAAATCCAAATCTGGACGGCCAGATGGGAACTCGCGACTGACAACTGTCTGCGCTCTGAGCTTCCTATTATACCGAGCATCCATTATATCAATTTCTTTCTCAGTGCCATGGTCTCACCTTTAAATTCCACCAATTCACCATCCTGTACAACTACTGTAATTAGACTATTGCAGAATGTTTTCATTGTGATGGACAGATATATAACATTAGCGGGTAGGTATACAATCTTGTTTATGGCACCACTATTGGGAAAAAGTCTTGCAGTGTATACCCTAGCATGCCATTGATGTAATTGCTTGTACATGTACAAAACCCTACGTGTATAGCATTAACTCTGAATATCCACACAGTGTGATCAGAGGTATGAAATCCAGTTTTTAATACATGTTTCGAAAAACCACACAGAGATACAGTTGAATTTGGTTTAGTAGAATCGATTAACATTGGTGCTTGTATCTCACTTCTGAGTGAATTGTTTGCTCTAACAATAATCTTCTCGTTATTAGTGCGTTGAGTCAAACATTTTGCCAAGTTGTCAGTATCGTAAGATGCTGTTGATATGTTTATCACCTTATTCTCCTTCGTGTAGTCAGAATTTACAATTTGAATCTTCTATATTTCGGATCGAGTTGTAAGTTTGAAAGACTATTTAACCGACTGCATACAAATCCTGACTCAAATCTACCGGTGGAAAGTAATCACAGGCCAAGGCAGGTTTCTTGCCGGATAAGCAGAGTGTTACAGACAAGGTTCGTGTAAGGTTGAGGTTGTACATTTCTACACAGGAACTTCAAAAACAAATGCTGGCATATGTGTGTGCCAAATTCTTTGCATTTTTACACATTGTATAGTATCCGATTCCCTGAATAGTACTGCTGCAATTACAATGGTGGAGGTAAGTCACCAAAACTGTTGAAATACTTAACTGCACCTTCCTTGTACTTGACAACCCAGTGTGATCCGGTACCATTGCTATTACCCACTGGCCTCGCATTCGGGAGGACATGGGTTCGAATCCCCTTCTGGGCATCCAGATTTGGGTTTTCCATGGTTTCCCCAAATCACTCCAGACGAATGCTGGGGTGCTTCCTTCAAAAACGTCATGGCCGAATTCCTTCCCATTCCTTGCCCAATCCCATCCCGCCTCTAATGACCGCACTGTCAATGAGGCATAAAACCCAAGCAAAAAAAAAGAAGCTATTACCCAAAACAGGTAAGGCATTATGTATCAATATGGCATGAAACTATGGTACGTGTAAGAGCTTGGTGTATATGCGCATAAAATCTGTGTATATCCTCATCTGCCAGCAGTTGCAATAACTTTTTATTCTTCTTTAATTTCGACTCACCCTTTTGATAAAGTTTTAGCCTTTACACTTCATTGCAGTTGCATCTAAGGTTTCATTGTGACGTTTCTCTTCAGTTAACTGCTTTTTTTGCTTCTTTAGCCACTTTGATAGCACTGATAATATGCCAGATTCCTCTTGTGAGGTACCCTTCTTACTATTGTTCTTCTTTTTTAGTGCCGGCACCTAATTTTAGCTTAGCAGGCATAGTCCAATTAGCTAGAAATGCTGCAGCGCATTCACCAGACTTTGCTGCCTTCATTCTACTTGAAGCCTTCTCCGCCAGTATACGATCGACATTACATGTGTCCTCACCCTCTGCAAAAGCAATGTCATGTTCGCTGCATGAGGCATCTAGTAGATTGATCCCTGACCAACCACGCTTCAGATATTTTTCAAGATTAGTACCTGGTCCTCAAAACCAGTATGATAGAATGTACGCCTCAAATTACATTTATTCAATGAGCTTGTTTAGGAAGCCAGAACCCTTCTTCCTTGTAGTAAGAATTATTATCGACTGACTAACTTTATATGTTAACATGACCATATATAAGTGGAGCAACCATGAAACCTTGATAATATGTGATTCATCAAACAGCGAGAAATATTATCCTTAGGCAATGCAGATATTGCTGATATAAACACCAAAAAGAATTGGAAGCTCGAGCCTCTGTTCCCTGAGACAATGAAGGCAATAATGTGCAGAGCATCAAAATCTTGTGAAACCAAACTTGTGCTCTCTATGCTGGACTTAGATTTGAAAATATATATGGATTTTTCAACTCTCTGTTTCAGTTAATGACAGAAATATTAAAAACCATTGCAGAAATTAAGTATTTAACATTTAGCGAGAAACAAAGTATCCCCCCGCACAGTGATGCTTTGCCAAATTCTGTGTTTGATGATGTTTCATGTGAAAAGCAGAATGATACACAAGACTACTTTTGTACAGGTAGACACTGGTCAGCTGATTTTTTTTCTATCTCTGCCAGACATATAGCAGGTTACCGAAACAGCTGGTGAGAGAGAACTTAATCGTAGTGTTTAAAGAAGATGATGTGAACATCAAGCACATTTACAACAAATGTGTCAACACTGAAATGTCATTCAACGAGTTTTAAAACAGGATACAGCTGGAATGTGAGCAAGGCAAGATTTGTGGTTATCAACAAAGATTTTAACATGTATCATGGACAGTACCACAATGGTTTTGGTTCATTCTTGAAGAAATAGCTGAGCACACTACATACTTACATCATTACAAGCATGGACAAGTTTGGGAGAGCATCGATAAAGAAAGTGTTGGCATACTACCTTCTTATGAAAGAAGGTAGTTTGGATTGCCAGAGTAGAATGCTCAAACATGTAACTAATTCCAGTGATGAAACAAAGCTGTAACCAAACGATATCTTGACAAGGCTATTAGCGATGCTTTTAAAATCGACTGACGTGTCTGTAATGGTAGCTATTGTACGAGGGCAATTCAAAAAATATCTCCTATTTTTTATATACAAAATCACATTTATTCACAACTTCAGATACATCGTTCGAAAGCTTGAAGTTTTAGCTATATTTCTATGTAATTGCCTTCCTGTTCAATGACCTTTCGCATCTGTGACACGAGCATTTTCATCCCATTGCCAAATCAGTCTGCGACCTGCACGTCCTTGTCTGATTGGAACTTCTGGCCTCCCAGGTGTTTTTTAAGCACGGGAAACATGTGGTAGTTGCTTGGGGCAGTGACTGGTCTATGGATGGGGGGATGGGGTGGTCAACGAGATCCCAATCGAACTGTTCGACAAGGGACGTCGTTTGATGTGAGACATGTTGACACGTGTTGTCACGGTGCAAAGACACTCCCTTCAAGAGTATTCCTCTTCTTTTGTCATGGATAGCCTGCTGAAGTTTCTTGAGAGTTTTGTAGTAGCAGTCCGAGTACATTGCTGTTCCTATTGGCATGAAATCCACCAACAATACCCTCTTTCGGTCCCAGAAATAGTCACCATAACCTTACCGGCTGACTTCTCTGTCTTGAACATTTTGGGCTTCAGCGAAGATGAGTGACGCCATTGTTTGGACTGCTCTTTCATTTCATGAACGCAATGATGCACCCAGTTTTCATCCCCAGTCACTATTGAATCCAGGAAGTCTTTCACTTCCTCTTAGCGAGCGGGGCGGTGTAACGGTTAGCGTTCTCGCCTCGCATTGGGGAGGACGGCGGTTCGAATCCCCGTCCGGGCATCCAGATTTTGGTTTTCCATGGTTTCCCCAAATCACTCCAGGCAAATGCCGGGATGCTTCCTTCAAAAGGCCATGGCCGAATTCCTTCCCATTCCTTGCCCCCATCCTTGCCCCTCATCCTTTCCCGTCTCTAAAGACCTCGATGTTAAAAAGAGACGTAAAGCAGTTAAAAAACACTTCCTCTTCAAAGTGGTGAACAAATTCTTCAGCACATTCCACATGCTTTCTTTTATGTTTGTCAGTGAGTAGTCTAGAGATCCACCTGGCGGACAGTATCTGTAACAATTGTGTGAACAGAGATTTTTCCACACTCTCCATTAAGTCTCTCGGTTGTCTCATCAAGAGTGATCCTTCGATTACTGTGCACCATCTCATTAATTTTGGTAACCGTTTCATCTGACTTCCATCATGGACATTACTGCCGCCGGCAGAAAATTCCCAGCACCACTTCTGCACGTTTTTAATGTTCATACACGTCCACTAACTGACTATGAATTTCTAACCTTTTTCGCTTTCAAAAATTGTATCACTGAGCGCAGTTCGCGCCTGGCGGGTGAGCTAAGTGACAGCTCCATCGCAGGCGGCTATCAAGAACCGACTGATCGTCCAATCAAGCTCGGACCAGTACCATTCAGTGGTGGAAGAACCAAGGAACTGGTACGGCACTGTTGTTGGATTTCACCTAGCATTGTTCGTTTTGACGCAGCATTGTTGGAGACCTTATTTTTTTTATCGCCCTAGTATCTACAGACATGTTCCAAGTGAAAACATATGTAATTGATACAAGTCTAAAGTGTTATAAAATTCCAGTTGATGGTACAATGATGTCTATAACTGTACAAGGCAGGATATTCATTAAACTAAATTTGCTAAATTCAGGTTATGTAGGGGTAATATTAAAAACGAAGTGACAAACTTAGTTTTTTTTATGAACCATTTAGAGTTTATATTACAATGCTTTGGCTGATATGCCTTTAAAACGTCTGTAGGTTCTATTGGAATACCTGCCAATGGTTATTGATAAAGACTGTGGTTTTGCATAAATAGCCAAGGTCACTATGTACCAGCATCATTACAAGCATGGACAAGTTTGGTAGAACATCGACATTTCAGATAAAGAGTATGTTTGTGTGCCTATCTCAACACATACTTCTTACAAAAGAAGTTAATTTGGATTGCTAGCGTAGAATACTCAAACTTGTTTCTAACCCCGAAGGCCAAGATGTAACCAAATGATACAGTGACAAGTAAACTACTGATACAGCTAAGGTTCCGGAGTTAAAATCAACAGAACTTACTATGGTTGTAACTATTATCTCAATGGACATGTTCCAAGATTACGCATATATACTTGACACAGGTCTGTATTATTACGAAATCCCTGCTGATGATTAAGTGGTCTTAATAGAAAAAATGAAAAGCGTTGACTGAAGTAGATAAACCTAAGCCATAAAGACCCAATACTCTGTGTTAAAAAGTTTAGTTTTTTCCCAACAAATTTAGATGGTGAATGCCAAGAACCAATGAAAACATATGACTGTCAGATATGAAATAGTACAGTGAATACCCACCAGCTGCATTTAATGCATAAACATGGAAGTGCAATTCGATGAAGTTAAAACTAATGATGGGGGAAAGATCGACTCTGAACAATTTTTCAAGGATGCATTACGACCAGTGATAGATACTTTAGAAAACGTTTTCTTACCACAACAACACCAGCAGCAGTTTCCCAGCTTTGTTAAGGAACACTTGAAATCCTTTAGTTGAAATGTGAAAGATTATGGTTTATAGTACAGTGTTAATCAGAAGGGCGACTCACTAATAATTGGAAATTTCTCCCTGATTACTGTCTTTATGTTATTGCACTCGGCAACAATGTTTATGAAAGAATATAGGGACTAATTGAACTGTTGTTGTTTTTTTTTTAAATAATAATATACAGCACAGGACTTGGAAATTTATTTTGAAATATTAAACTACACCAAGTAAAATATAACCCATCCAGGAAAGTTATCAGAGAATGGCCGCAGTATGAAGTATAAAAATGTGATCTCGCACCTTGTTCACCATCAGCTGGGTTCCGTCTTTTCCCCATAAAGGAGCATGTGTACTGGTATGGTCAAAATGAACATGCTGAAAGACTGAAGTTACTTACAGCGTAGACATCAGCAGGTCAGATGGCACACAAAAATGTAATTATTTCACCAATTGAAGAGTCATTATATTTTAATATGGATCAAGTGGGAGCAGTACTCCACAGACAGGCAAGAAGGAATTTCCTGAGATTATGCATAATAATCAAAGACAACAGAGGACATTGTCAAAATGTTGTCATCGTTTTATGAAAATATCTGGCTGCAAACCCATGAAGATTATTTTGCATCAAAGGACTTGATAATCTATAGCATGCTGATATTTTGGAAATGACCTCATACTATCATAAAAACAGAGGTTACAAGTATATATTGATGGTGATTGATATATATTTAAAGTTTTCATGAACGGTACTGCAGAAGAACAAGACAGCAGTGTGGTTGTCATCATTATGATCTTTATCGTGTACCTCAAAATTTATAGACTGACAACTGGAAGAAATTTATAATTCAAAGTTTAAGGATTAACAAAGACATTAATCAATACTCATCTGAAGATATCGATACCTGAATAGCTCAAAAGGACAATAAATAAACAATGCAATGTGGTAGAAATTTATTAGACGCTGATCATATACTGAGAAAGATGAAATCTCTAGACCATGGTGTATTTTGTCAAACTTCATTCCCAAGCCTCTACATTGTTTTTTTTTATGGCATTTGGCAACGGAGGCCATAGAGCCAGCTCAATGCAATTATTATAGCTTTCAGTGTATAAGTCGTCATCCAGTATATATATATATTGTATTTTTCCAATGTATGGACGCCACAGGACGGACAGGACATTTACACAGACACATAACACTTAAACATCCATGCCCGCGGCCGGATTCGAACCAGCGGCCTTTGGCACGCGGAGTTAGTACTCTAGCCCCTACGCTACCGAGGCCAGCCTCTACATTGTTGGGGAACTCAAAAATAAAGTACAGAACTTCGTCCTCCAGTGTAGTCATCAACTACTATAGAACTATGGTTTGTACATGGCGGCATGTCATGTCTGTGCTGAGGAATCTTCAAGTCTACCTCCAAGACAAATTCCTTGTATAAGTTGGCTGCAATCCTGATGAAGTCTGAGTTGTCAATATTCTCTGCTTACCAAAGAAATAAGGGAACTGGGTTACAAAACTTTGGTTAGACCATTGCTTTAATACAGTAGAGAAGTAAAGGACCCACATTTTGGGTATCAAATACAAGTTAGAGAGAGTGCTGCTAGGTTCGTCCCTGTAAATTACCACAGAATATGATCAGTAACTGATATGACATAGGAGCTGGAATGGGATTCATTGAAAGACTGGAGGAGGGTGAAGAGAGTCATGGAAGTGTACAAGGCATTTATTGGTGATTAGGCTTGGAAAAATATTGGTTGAAAAATTAGGAAAGGTGCATGTAAGGGACAAGATGACCATGATCACAAGCTGGCACTCAATTTCAGCCATAAGGGTGTGGGAAGATTTTCTTTCTCAGGTAAGGGGGTCAGGGATTGGAATAAATTACCAAGAGAGATGATGAATAATCAAAAACAAAAACACTAAAAGAATTTAAAGTTGAATTTTGTATAGGGCAAAAGTAGGTGGGTACAGGAAAGGAAAAAAATTATCATGTAGAAAATTGTCACCGAGTGTGAGCTACATCACAATTAAATTAAATTAAATTTTGATTTAAAAAAATTGAAATGTTATGGCATATTAATGGCTTAACCCTTACATTTCAAATAGAAAACAAAGTATCCCTGGAAAATTTTAATGCTGCACCATGTGGCTCACTGTTTTCTTGAGTAGGGATTTATCAGATCTTTAGTACCACAGGATTCTATATTGGGGACACTATTGTTTTTAGTATGTATAAATGATCTACTATGTGTTATATCTGAGAAGTCAAAATTTGTCCTATTTGTAGATGACACAATGAATTAAAAATACTCCAGATTTCTCTATCGAGCATACTTCAAATTACATCTTTGAACTTGTTAATAAATGGTTTATAGCTAATGGCTTGTACTTAAATTTGGATAAGCTCAATACATACAATTCAGTACATCACACAGATTACCACCAAACATAGACATAAAATTTGCAGGACAGTCCATTCAATAGGCAGAGTGTGTGAAATTTCTAGGTAGTTTATATTGGATGAGGCCAAATTTGCAATTCGTACAATTTCAGTTTAGGTGATCTCCATATGATGAAACTAGTTTATTTTGCTTATTTTCACTCCTTAATGTTGTATGAAATTATATTATGGGACAATTCTGCTCATAGAGACAAAGTATTTAGAGCTCCAAAACAAGTAATAAGAATCATGTGTGAGGTTAGCAGTTGAACTTCCCACAAAGAGCTGTTCAAGAAATCAGAGATTTAAACAGTAGTGGACAAGTATATATATATATATATATATATATCCTTTGTAATCACCAATTATACTCTATTAAAAAAAAATAGTAATATATATAATTATGGCACCAGAAGTAAACACGACCTTCCCAAGGATTACAAGTCATTGTCATTTGTTCAAAAAGGGTTACGATATTAAGGGATAGATATCTTCAATAAGCTCCCGACAGATCTTAAATATCTAGCAGGTGATAAGATTAAATTCAGGAAAAAAATTAAAAGATTTTTTTAATTGACAACTCTTACTCCATTGAAGAGTTTATTTTTAAGGTATCTACAAAATAATTTCCAGTAGTTTATGTAAATGAGTTGATATAATTAAAGTACATATTATCTGTGGCATACATCTTCTGGTGTATTCATCCAATTTGTTATGCAATTATTTATTTGTAAATTGACAACTTTTCTCATCCAACAGAGTCAGTCTAATATTGGGATTTATGAAAAAAAAATATATTTTATATTATTACACTGTGTTACAAAAAGACACAGAAAAGCTAAAGGAGAATTGAAGAAGTATCATCAACCATGATAATCCTCATAAGATTATACATATATGGAGAGAGAAGAACACTTAATATTGTTTCTTCCAAGGAACTTATCTACACAATAGAACATCTTCCACTTCCAAATGATGGGTCACACTATGTAGCAGGCTGTTTATATATCTTTTTTCCCCCCCAAGTTTTCCATCAGATTATTTCACATACCTAAAACCTGCACACCTCATTTGTTAGTGTCTTTGTAGTATTTTGATTCATTGCTTACTTCAGTGGAAAATAGAAATGTAGCACTGCTTTAGAAATTTGGTGGAATTTAGCTGGGGAGTCAGACACACTGATTCTCACTCATTCACCTCCAGACATGTGTATTTCTAAAGTAGTAATTAATACACAAATTGTCAGTGATCTTTAGTGGAGATCTCTTGTGGTGGTTTCCTTCAAGCCTCCTTCGTCACCAAGGACCAGCTTCACTGTAAAATTTTCAACTATTTGCTACCGCATATCTTTATTTGAAACTGTCGAGACCCCAAAACTGTGTTACAAAGCCCAGTAATGGCCTTCATCGAGATAATGAGATTCTCACTCTCTAAACTGAGCTTAATTATCATTGTAAATGATCTGCTATTCCTCTGCTTCGTGTTCACTTTGTAACTTTATTTAACTTTTAATTTTTGTTTGCATTGGAGCTGATTACAGTGTCATAACAATTCTCGTGAATAAGTTAACTGTTTTATTTGCATATAATAAATGTGTAATATAATTAATGGTAGATTGCTGTTTTCATTACTTGAAATCTCCCATTTCCCAATGTTTAATAAATATAATTAGCTCCTTGCATTGCTAACATTATTATAATTATTGCAGGGAAAACATTTATTAATTTCATGTGGAGGCAATTCCTGGCGCCCAGCTCTTAATCATGAATGCAAGTTTTTTAGCAGACATTCACAGTTCTCACCAATAAATGGTGCAAGGTGTAGTGTGATAATTTATATCCAGGGTACACTACAGGTCATGAACAGAAATACCAAGAAAGAAAAGTTTAACCCCATGTCATAGACCTAGAAAGATTGTACATCACTTCAGCCTGTAGTCTATTACAATTTGGTTGTAACAATCTGGGTTTATTGGACCAATAAGCAGTAAAGCCCTAATTATAATTGGTGTCATCAGAAGGATTATCAATCCTGACATCTATTACAATTGTTGGCAAAAGTGGAGCAAAATAATCCTATTACAGCTGAGTATTAATTGTAGTCTCAACACTAGAACATCTTTAAAATAATGTGTCAACTCTGAAACCTCTCCTTGCAGATGAAAAATAAATGATTCCTTTGACCTTCAATAACTATTGCAGCTGCAAAATGGTGTGTTCGGTGCTTTTAATGATTAAGTAATGTTTCTAATAAAACTGTCATAACAAACAAAATAGTGCATGCAGTAGCAGTAGCAAGACAAGCGAATTATCTATTTCTCTGAATTCGAGACAAGAAATAAAAGAGCAACCTAGTTCGCAAGGGAGCTACAAACTAAACTGAGCGCTCCCAGTCACTAACTATTATGCACAAGTTTATCGTCCACCAGTTGCAGGTGTAACAATTGCCGAGGCCTTAAGGAATAGTGTAACTAATATAACTTGTAAATTTCTGGATCATACAATAATACTATGTGGTGGCTTCAACTTCCCATATATCAACTGGACTAATTACGTTCATGCTACTGATGGAAGGGATAAAGCATCTTGCAAAATCTTCTAGATCTTTTCTCAGATCAAAATCTTGAGCAGCTCATCACGAAAACCAATATGGTGCCACAACAGTAACAAAAACATTTTAGATATTCTCATTACAAAAAGGCCCGAATTTATTCATGGGCATTTCTGCCACCATGAGAATAAGTGACCATAGAGCTATAATTGCTACAGTAAAACTAACAACCGCATGCAAAAAGAAAAAAAGAAATGATCGTTTACAGATTTGAAAACCCCCAGAGTAGTGTTTTACAACGTATTTGAGGTACCTTCATAGTAGCAAGAGGTACCATTGAAAAAATGTGGCATCCTTTCATACACACAGTCATGGAAGGTATGGAAACACAAATACGGAAATGGATAATCAGGGAAGGGAACAATCCCCCATGGTATACAAATGAAATTAAAATGTTACTTAAAAACCAAAGGAAGATACATGCACGCTGAAGAAGGAAGACCTATCAGAATGGTTTAGACAAGTTAGAGAAGATAAGAAAATGTGTTAAGAAGGCAATGCACGAGGCCATTAATGACTTTCATTGCAATTCAATTTCCATGAGCCTTATCGAAAACTCAAAGTAATTTTGGTCGTACGTAAAAAATGTTGGTTGTAGTGAAAACAATATGCCAGTTCTAATACAAGATGGTCGGGAAGTTGATGATAGCTTTGACAAGGCTACTGTATTTAGCACCAAATTTAACAATTCTTTCATTGATGAAAACATTAAAAACATTCCCATTTTTCCACATCATGTAGAATTAGAGATGGATCTGGTACAAATTGATAGTATCGGTAATGTAAAGCAATTAAAGCTCCTGAAGTGCAGGAAAGCGCTGGGTCCCAATGTTATACCAGTATGAGTATTTTCAGAATATGTGGAGGAAATAGAACCATTTCAGTCAGATAAATTCTGTAAATCTTTAGAAGAGAAAAAAACGATCATAGGAATTATCAACCCATATATCTTACATCTGTTTGCAGTAGAATTCTGGAGCATATCATATGCTCTAACATTATGAAGTTTCTAGATGAAAACGAGTTACTTATACCGTACCAACACAGATATCAGAAGAACATGTGAAACACAATTGGTCTTATTTTCGTATGAAATAATGAAAATTGTCAATTCAGGTTGATGCAGTTTTCTTGGATTTTCAGAAAGCTTTTGACTCTGTACCAGGGTCGTAGCTAAGGGGGGGGGGGCATGGTGGGGCAATGCCCTACCTTAAAATTCCAATGCCCTACCTTAACCATCAACTAAGATAATTTGCTATATGAGTGTTTGTTAATAGTATGAAATGATGGGAAAAAATTAAGTTGCTACCAACATGGCTAAGTGTAAATAATTCCAAATTAACTATCAATATCATATACATACTAATTCTTTATTTTGCTCTCACACACATGGCACCATCACTACCTTAGGTTACAGGCAGGTGGAGGGTAGAGTGTTTGTCCGAAGATGTTGCCTCCAACGTAATGAAGATGTTACAATCCTTTACTGTCGGTGTGTCTTGTTGTTGGGTATCAGTTTGCTAGGAGTCTGAGCAGTCTTCTATGTCTATTGTCATAGCGACCAATTGAGTTGACCGCTGGGTTGTTGCATTGCCTAACATTTGCCAACTGAGGGAATCTGTCCTTCAATTTAGGTATACCAGCGTCCTCATGGAGTGCATTAGTGGGGAACCCGCACGGTAGAGGGAGGGCTCTCTTTAAGCCCATATTTTGAATGATCTGAAGCTTTCTGGTTTAGTTATCACTGGCATATGCTGTCCTTATTTAGTATTGAGTAGAGGCTGTGGAGCCGGACTTCGTTGTTGTAGCTACACCAGTTCTGTCTCTTGTCTAGCTAGAATTATCCCCATGTAGCGTGTTGTGATGGACCATGTGATTTCTCTACCATACAGGCGAAGTGATGGGTCTGGATGAGTTGGTCGACGGGGCTCAAATCGCTTGGTTAACATAATGGCTTGAGTCTTGGTGGGATTTATATCTATACGCCACCTTCTATCCCAGGCCTTGGTTATCTGGAGAACTTCCTATAGTCACTGGGTGGCTAGTGCTCTACTGCGACTGGTGGCCAAATATGCAGTGCCATCAGCATAGGTTGCAGTCAGAATACCATTGCTGGTTGGTACATCAGCGGTGTACAGGGAGTATAGCACTGGCCCAAGCACGGAGCCCTGAGGAGCTCCTGCGTAGATGTTCCTGGTAGAGGAGTAAGCCTTGTCTACCTTGACGCTGTAGGTCTGGCCAGTGAGGTAGGATTTTAGAAGCTTAACGTATGTCCCTGGGATACACTGTTCATAGGAGCCCCGGGTGCCACCTGGAATCGAAGGCAACCGAGATGTCAAGAATTACCGTGGCACTATAGTTCTTGAAGTTGAAAGCGTAGGTCACCACTTCAGCTACCCACATCAACTGCTGAGTGGTGGAGTGACCACGTTGAAATCCTAGCTGGTGGTTTGGTATAATATTAGTATCTTCTATGAAGGCAGATAGACATTTTAGTAGCAGCTGTCCGAAAACTTTGCTAATGTCTGTGAGAAAACTTATAGGCCTGTAATTCTGAGGTAGGTATTTGTCTTCCCAGCTTTGTGGATTTCCACTATTATAGCATGTTTCTACAGTCTAGGGTAAAGCTGTCGTGTCAAGATGGCATTAAAGACAGTGGCGAGGTGGACAGAGGCCTCTGGTGGTAGGTGCCTGAGGAGAGTGTTGCTGATCTCATTGTGCCCTGGTGCTTTGTGCGGGTGCAGTTTCGTCAGATCGGGGTGATGTACTCTATTTGATGATTGTCTTCAGCTTCGAGGTAGACTCTCAGGCGTCAGTGGGCTGCTGTAATGTGGGTGTGGTCCATATTTGTTTGCGAGAGCTGCAAGTTCTTCACGAAAACATCAGCAAGTGCATTGACCATTTCCTCTGGAGTTACGGCTAGGCCTCTTTCACCGTGCAGTGGGGGCAGTCGCTGCCTTCGCCTGGCGAGTCTTCTTGTTTGTAGCCATAGAGACCCAACCTCCGGGTCGAGCATGGAGACTCTTGAGTCTCACTCTTGGTCCGATGCTTAATCAGGGAAGTTTTATCTCCCTTTGCAAGCTATTTACTAGTCTTCTGGTCTCCGGGTTTTCGTAAGCGTCCTGTCTTTAGCAAGCCGGTTTTTGTGGCGGATCCCACCAGGAGGTGGGGGGGGAGGGGGGGGGAGGGGGGCATGGAAAGCTGCGGAATGGGAGCTGGTCTTGGTACCCTGGCTGGAGTACAAGCTGTGGTTTCATCTTTGACAGCTGCCTTAAAAGACTGAAGGTTAACATCAATGTTGTTAATTTCGGGTGGATCAGCTAGCTTAGTCTGTAGGAGCACCTGGTAGCGCCTCCAGTTTCTTTTATGGTAGTTGAAAGACGGGTCTTCATGAATTTACCAGGGTCCAACCTCGGCCTCTACCATAACCGACAGTGATCTCAGGAGAGTCGGTTATGACTGACCTGGCGACATAACCCTGGATGCCATTGGTGATAGCTAAGCCCCGGATTTTTAGGTTCTAAAAAAATAAATTTAGGTTTATTCAACTCACGTTTTAGGCTTTTATAGGTTTTTAAAATTCTGTTTTAGGAACTTACACGTTTGTAAGGGAAATGGAATTTAAAACACACTATATATACTGCCATAGTGTTAAAAACATTGTGACTTTATAATACATTGTCCCAGTACTCATTAAAAACTTCTAACATGACATTGCTCGATCACATTAAAACATGCGAAATAAACCACTATTAAATGCACAACATTTCGTCTTTATTGTCTATGGTTTTTTTTTTTTATTTTTATTTTTTTTGCTATCGTCAGTCTTTAGACTGGTTTGATGCAATCCTCCATCCCTTCCTATCCTGTGCTAGCCTCTTCATTCCTACATACCCCTTACAACCCACATCCTCAATTATCTGCTTCATATATTCTAATCTCTGTCTATCTCTACAGTTCTTACCTTCGACTGTTCCCTCCACTAACAAATTAACCAATCCAGCATGTCTCAAAATATGACCTACCAGCCTGTCTCTTCTTCCTGTAAGCTTCTTCCATAAACTTCTTTTCTCACCCATCATTTACAAAACTCGTTCATTTCTTACTTTGTCTGTCCACCTAATTTTCAGCATTCTTCTGTAGCACCACATTTCAAATGCTTCAAGTTTTTTTCTTTCCGGTATTCCTAAATTCCATGTTTCACTACCGTAAAGTGCTGTGCTCCACACATAGAGTTTTAAGAAGTTCTTTCTAATTCCCAGATCAATATTTGAAACTAAAAGGTTTCTCTTTTTCATGAAGGCTTTTTGCTAGTGCTATTCTGCTTTTAACATCATTCCTGCTTGGGCGATCGGTTGTAATTTTGCTTCCCAAGTAACAGAACTCACTCACTTCTCCTATTGCATCCCATCCTATTTTTATATTTAATCTACTAGAATTGGTATCATTTCTGCTACATTTCATCACTTTTGTTTTACTTTGATTTATATTCAGTCCAAAATCTTCCTTCAGTATTTTGTTCATGCCATTCAATAACTTCTCAATATCCTCAGCCCTCTCTGCTAATAAGACAATGTCATCCGCAAATCGTAGCATACTGATTTTTTCTCCCTGAAAACTTATGCCACATGGGAATTTTTCTTTGACTTTCTTCATTGCTTCTTCTAAATACAAGTTGAATATTAACGGGGATAGACTACAACCTAGTCTCACACCCTTTTTAACTGATGCATGTCTCTCGTGATTCTCTACTTTTATTACAGCCACTTGATTCTTATATAGTTTATAGAGTATTCTTCTATCTCGATACTTTAGACCTGACTTATTTAAAATTTTGAACATCTTGTCCCACCTAACACTATCAAAAGCTTTTTCTAAATCAACAAATGCCATAAAAATATCTTTGTTTTTCTTGATCCGCCCTTCAAGTATTGATCTTAAAGACAGAATTGCTTCCCTTGTACCGCGATTTTTCCTAAACCCAAACTGATCTTCACCTACTATCTCTTATACTACCCTTTCCATCCTTCTGTATATGCATGTGATGTTAGACTAATGGTGCAATAATTCTCACATTTGTCGGCTTGTGCTTTCTTTGGAAGTGTGAAGATGATATTTTTATTAAAATCAGTTGGAATTTCTCCTGTTTCATAACTTTTAATACCAACTTGAATAATCTTTCGATTCCTTCCTCTCCTAGAGATTTAAGAAGTTCTGCGGGGATCTCATCAATTCCAACTGCCTTATTTGCTTTCAAGTCATTTAGAGCTTTATTAAATTCTGTCTTCAAAACAGGATCTCCTAAGTCATCATTGTCGACATCGCCTTCCTTTTCCAATACACTATTGTTCAAGTCGTCCCCATCATACAGTTTCTCAATGTATTCCTTCCATCGGTTAACTCTATCTTCTGAGCTTAAAAGAGGTTTCCCATCCGCAGTTTTAATGTTCATACCTCTTTTCTTCATTTCTCCAAAATTCTGTTTGATCTTTCTATATGCAACATCTACTTTTCCTACGACCATTTCTTTTTCTATTTCTTCACACTTTTCTTGTAGCCATTTTTCTTTTGCTAATTTGCATTTCCTATTTATTTGGTTTCTAAATTGCCTGTAGTGCTCTCTTTCTGCTTCATCCTGAGCATGTTTGTACCTACTCCTCTGATCCATCAGCTGCAAAATTTCTTCTGTGATCCAAGGTTTTCGGGCAGCTTGTTCCCTAAAGCCTAATGTTTCTTTGCCAGCTTTAATTATTTTGGTCTTTAATGCATTCCATTCGTCCTCGGTTGAGCTCCTTTCATAGTCAATTCTTAGACCTAAGTCTACCATTTCTGCAAATTTTTCTCTTGTTCTAGATTGTTTCAGTTTATTCACTTCCAGTCTGTTCTGCTTATACTGCTTCCTTATTCGCTTGAATTTCGGCCTGCACTTCATTACTATCAAATTGTGGTCCGAGTCTATGTCTGCTCCTGGGTACGCTTTACAGTCTAGAACTTGATTCCTGAATCTCTGTTTGACCATGATATAATCTAGCTGATATCTGCCTGTATCCCCAGGATGTTTACTGGTGTATATTCTTCTTGCATGGTTCTTAAACAGTGTGTTCGCCACTACTAGCTTAAATCTTTAACAAAATTCTAGCAACCTGCTTCCTCACTCATTTCTTTCTCCAAGACCAAAACTTCCTACAGTATTCCCCTCTTTTCCTTCTCCCACTATTGCATTCCAATCACCCATGATTATTAGATTTTCCTCCCCTTCACATATTGGATTAATGCTTCAATTTCAGCGTATATTTTTTCTATTTCTTCGTCATCTTCCTGAGACGTTGGCATATATATTTGTACTTATGTGGTTGGGATGGGCTTAGTTTCTAACCTCATCAAAATAATCCTGTCACTAAACTGTTCATAATAACTCACCCGTTTCCCTACTTTCTTGTTCATTATAAATCCTACACCAGTGACTCCATTGACAGCTAGTGTGCTAATTATTCTGTGTTCCCCAGACCAGAAATCCTGTGCGTCTTTCCATTTAATCTCACTAATCCCAACAACATCTAACTTAAGTTGTTCCATCTCCCTTTTTAAGTTTTTTAACCTACATGCCATATTGAGACTTCTAACATTCCACGCTGCGACTCGTAGAATGTTTCTATCCATTCTGATGACTCCTCCCTGAGCGGTCCCCACCCAGAGATCCGAATGGGGGACTATTTTACCTCCGGAATATTTTACCCGGGAAGAAGCCATCATGATATATGTAATTTGAGAGGATTACATGTCCTCGGGATACCCTTTTGGTCTTTAATGCAGTGGTTTCCCATTGCCTTCTGCATCCTCATGCCATTGATCATTTCTGATTCATCTGCCTTTATTGGCCGTTTCCAACCCCAAGGGCAAGTGGGTGCCCTGAACCGCTCCCCGCTCTTCCGCCCTCCTTTCGGAGGCCATTGGCAAGCAGTGGGTGACTCCTTATACTGGGAATCTTTCAGTCGCCAGAGCCTCGTCCCTGCAAACAGGGTGCACCACGTGAAGGAGAGGTTGACATTTGGTTGGAAAAGACTAGTATAGTCTCTCCCAAACCCTTACACCCCTGTCTATGGTAAACAACTCATTTAAAACTGACACTGAACAATGAAATATTTTGACAGATTTTTAGGAGTAAACCCTCCTCTCTCTTCCGTTAAAATTCCGTGGAAAAACTACGCTCTACATCAAATGAGGTTCGCTTCATGCAACTATTTCCTTAGGATTCCAGGGCAAAATTTCTTGTTCCTTTAGTCCAGAGAGGACACGACCTCTGTGTTCCATCCTCTTGAAATCTGGACTGCGAGCTAAATCAACTCCTGCTTCTTAGCTATAGACACCCCAACTGGTCCTGGAGCCACTTTGGCCCTCACTTCATGGATGATTTGAAGTTCTTTCGTCAATAGTAGAGTATCTCCTTCCAACTTCTTGATTGAAAATTCTAGATTGTAAAAATTTGCCTTTAAATATGTCAACTCCTGTACAGCTGGTACTGAGTCCATCACTTTCTTTGCATTTATTGTAGCAATAGCTTTGCTTTAATCTAATGATTCGATGATCTCCGTTATGCTTTCGTAGATTTCTGCATAATATATTGAGGCTGAGAGACAGGTCCCCCTTCGTGTCACTACTGGCTCGGTAGGGAGTATTGATGGAAGCTTTTCCCTGTAAGTAACGACTAGACTTGGCACTTTAAAGAATATTTTCTTCACTGAAGACATTATCTCGTTAACTACAGGGACCTGTTCCCGAATTTTTTAAGCTACCTGGTGGAGCCCATGAGCTAGTCAGGTGACATGCGCCATTCGGGGATGGAATGCCTTCAGTCACTTCCCTCCTTTTATCATATAAGCTGCACTGTGTCACCAACAACCGCAACTTATCCTCGTGTTTTGGATCTGGCCCCAACACGTTTAATGCATCCTTTACAGCAATTGCCACAGTAGAGTGGTTTGTCGTTGGAATTTCTCTGCACATAATGACATGGGGTATACTAGGTTCCTCAAATGCGAGCTTGCCCATATCTGTCGTCTGACCTACACTTAACCAGATGAAGTAGTCAGCAATGTCCACTTGTATTTCTTCAATGGTTTTCTCATACATCTGAGGCAAGTAATTCTTTCTTAAAATGGATTCATCTCATATTTTTCTGTTAGAAAATTCTTCCAAGAAGATTTTCAGGACTGCATTCTGGAGTGTTGAAACTGATATATTAGCGGCAGTGAGAGCTTCACACAGACGCAGGTTAAATGAACTTTCTGCACCCAGCTTTGAACTTGTAATGAAACTCTGCTTCTGTTCGTAAGCATTTCTCCTGGTAACATTTGCCAAATGAGTTGCTGAATTCTGATACTGTAGTACGTGGGATCGTTTATCTGCAGGCACCCATATAGAAGGCAAAAATAAAAATTGTCCACCTGAATATAAAACCCAGTTAATATTATGAAATTTCATCCAGCAGTCTAGACTCTGTCACTTTATGATACTTTAGAAATGAAAACAAATAAAATCTATTTTAAAAAAATATATAAAAGATATACATATACAAAACAAATTAAACTTACTGGTTTTACACATGCTTAGCAATATATGATTTTCTCATCTGTGGAAAAGTTCTTATCTGCTCCAATCCACTCTCGCAGGAGACTACTTCTTGAGGATTTCTGTTTAGCCATGCTGGCTTTTAAAAAAGGAACTAAAAGTATGTAGGTCTACACAATGTTTCAATTTTCGTGTTACCACTGAACGATAATGGTATACAACTGTTAATTTCTCAGAAAGGGTTTGTGTTCCTGAGATTTTTAATGTTTAACATGCTATGTTTCTAACTTGCTTTGTTGATTTGTAATGTTAACCTTTGTAATAATGTGAAATTGCCACACCGAATTGTTACAGCTTTTCTCAATGTTACCATCATCGGTGAGGTTGAAACACATCATTTAATATTGTGATGAACAGTTATTCCAATTTTAAAATAAATTAATTTGTTTTGCACGTAAACGTATTCCGTTTACCCTCCAAGTTCGGCTTTACCCTCGGACTCTGCGGCGGATCATTCCTATAGCGCTCACATTTGCAGTGTCTTGTATCTTAGGATTCACGTAGTAATAGATCCAGCTGGGGATGGTGACTGGTGACTGGCCGGATCGCACATGTGACATTAACTTGGATCGATGTAGAAGAAGAAAACGAAATTTTTGAGAAGGAAGGGGGAAAGGAAAACCGCGGAATACCATTTCAGAACAGCCGACGGTGGGGTTCGAACCTATGGCGTCTCCGGAGACCAGCTTACTCGCCCACGACCCGTGCCCCTGAGCTAATCCGGCCCATCATTTGATTTTATTTAAGTAACAAAATTATAGTCTGACTGGATCAGTACATTGAATTAGGTGCTTTTAGGTTCTAAAAACCAAATTAGGTCATTTTAGGTCATAACATAAAAATTAGGTTATTTTAGGTCCTATTAAATTTATGAAAATTATTAGTTTATACAAAAGATGAAAAAGAAAGTTAATATTTCGAGAATATTAGGTTGGGAACAAAATAGGTTCGAACCTAAGAATCCGGGGCTTAGTGATAACTATGTCTAGTGCATCTGGTCTTTTGCTGTTGGTTGGGTAGTGTGTTGGCTCTTCTGGTGCCCATATGCACATGTTGTATCTGTTTGTGAGGCATCTCAATGCTATACCTGCTGTATTGTTGTACCTAATATTCCAGGCGGTATATCAGTGCTGATCAGAACTTTTCCGCTGACATCTGCCAGAGCCGTAAAGTCAACTTTTTCAAGCTGTCTTCGAGGAGGCCAGTAGCATGAGATAACGACCAACTTCCCATTAGCAGAAGCCACTTCGACTCCAACAGCTTCCATCTGTTGAAGGGTTGGTAGGACTATTTCATTATGAGGAATACTGTTCTTAATGAAAACCATGACTACACCTCCAGCGGTGGGTCTGTCAGGGCATAACAACTGTAGTTGGCTACTCCAGCTCGCAGACAGTGTTTAAAAAAGGTTTCTGACACCAGACACACATCAACATCTTGGTCTCGAAGAAAGCGCCTAAACTCAAGCAGTTGACTGATCATGCTATTAGCATTCCAAGCACAGAATGTTAGGGAATGTGGTTGCAGTGTGGACACTTTGGGACAGCCAGAGCATTGATAACGGCGCTGGTCATTTTCTCCTGTTGCTCAGTAAGGTGGCACATCATCTTTAGGGCAGACTCCAGCTTGTTTATTAGGCTGTCAAGTTTGTCTTGTGCTTCACGGTCTGTTTCATCTGTGATTCTTCGCTGATGGGAGGTGACGTGGTAGCCGGTGGGTGGGTCGACTGGTGGGATTCGTTGCTCAGGAGGCGTTCAGGTAGATGGACCACCGGGGCGCCCTGTAGGGGTGACACGTTCTTTGTTGGAACTGGAGCTGTCTTCTTTCGCCGACAGATGTTGTTGCACTGCTACGTTCTTGGATCCAGCCTTTCTCTTCTGTCTGTGATGCGACTGGGACATGGACATCTTTTCCACCTTGCCATTGGGGGCAAGATCTTGCCCTGTAGCGGGAAGGTTGTCCTGGAGATGCCGTTCTATTTGTTGTTGGTGTACTATCTGATGGCTTTTCCTGTTTAGTTAATTGTCCTCTAAGTCAGTCTCTGGCTCTCTTGAAGGCCAGGCAGCCCTTATAACTGGCCACATGTCCACCTCCACAGTTGGATCACTTGGCGCAGTCTCATCCCTTCTGTGAAGAGCATTTGGTGGAGCCATGTTGGCCTGCATACTGGACGCATTTTACAATTCTTGGACATTCGTCTGAAATGCTGGCAGTTGTAACATTGCGCAGGTCTGGGCATTGACCAAAGTTTCTTAACCTTCACTTTGAGGTGGCAGATTCTCTCCACACCAAAGATTGCTCTGTTTTCCTGGCAGTCCACAAGGATCACCAAGAATAGGGGCATTAATATGTTACTGCCATGACAGTGAAGTTGGGCCACAGTAAAACCCATCTCTGACAGTTCTTCTTTCAGTTCTTCAGTGGGAAATGTTCTTAGGATGCACACTTGTTTAATTCAAAGTGTGCTAGATAGCCTTCGTTTTTATCTTTGATTTTTCTGTGTAGGCAGTGAGTCAGTAGTCGAGCAACTGCCGCCGTTAGCAACAGTCGTCGACTTTCTTGTGTGTTCAATTCAAAGTGTGCTAGATAGCCTTTGTTTTTATCTTTGAATTTTCTGAGTAGGCAGTGAGTCAGCAGTCGAGCGACAGCCGTCGTTAGCAGCAGTCGTCGACTTTCTTGGGTGTTTAATTCAAAGTGTGCTAGATATCCTTTGTTTTTATCTTTGAATTTTCTGTGTAGGCAGTGAGTCAGCAGTAGGTAGTGATCCAGTCAGTTGAGCTTCCGCAGCCGTAGCAGCAGTAGCTGACTTTCGAGTGTGATTTGAATTGTGCTATTTTTGGTCGTTATCTTTGAATATTTCCTGTTTAGGTAGTGATCCAGTCAGTTGAGCTTCCGCAGCCGTAGCAGAAGTAGCTGACTTTCGTGTGTGATTTGAATTGTGCTATTTTTGGTCGTTATCTTTGAATATTTCCTGTTTAGGTAGTGATCTGCCATTAGCCGCAGTCACCGACTTTTGTGTTTGATCTAAAGTGTGCTAGTTAGCTTTTGTCTTTATATTTGAATTTTCTGTGTAGGTAGTGAATTAGCAGCCGTTAGCAGCAATCTCCATTTTTTGTCTTTTGATATATTTATTCCGTTTTTTGCTGTTTCAAGAGACATGGCTGGTGCAATGTGTTCCAGTAGGCGTCTGGCTCTCGAGGAGATCCTTACTACTATGGTATCTCTTCAAGCACAGGTATGGATCATCCTAGACGAGGAGCGGCAGTGCGTTGAAGAAATTCTGCAGCCAACCGTAGCAGAACCGGCAAGTCGGGATTTTCAAGAACCTCTTGCTGAAACCGTCTGGCACCGAGTGGATCGGAGAAAGGCGTCAAAATTCCCAGCCAGCCGACGGGAAAATGATATCTTGCAAGTAAGGAATGCTTTTTCCGTGTTGCAGGAGGCTGAAGATTGGATGGCGCAGAAGAGAAGCAGAGAAGATTTGTTCGCAGACCCCGAGCGATGCCAGGTAAAGGTTTACTGGTCATTGGCAGCTCCAAAGTCCGACATTTGGAGAAACCGCTTCGAGAACTAGCCACGAAGAATGGTGCAGACCCCCATTCTAACGTGCATTCTGTTTGTCTTCCAGGAGCAACCGTACCACGTGTCATGGAGGCCATTCCGAAAGCAATGAGAGAATCGAATTGCCGTCAGTTAAGAGTAGCTGCGCACGTCGGTACTAATGACTCGTGTCGCGTTTCTGTTGCAGATATAGTGAAATCTATGGACAAATTGGGCAAGAAGGCATATGAAGCCGCATGGGATAATTCGGTATCGTTGCAGTTCTCCATTTGTAGTGTCGTGCCACGCATCGACTGTGGGGAGGCCCTATGGTGGAATATTTTTAATTTGAATTGTAGTTTGCAGGAGCTGTGTCGCAGAAACAACTGGGGCTTCGTTGACCTTCGACCGATGATAGCTGCCAGCTGGGACGCATTTGACAGGTCGGGCGTCCACTACACACCGAGAATGGCGACCATGGTGGCTGCTAAAATATGGAACCGTCTTGATATTAATTATTTTTTAGGAACACCGTGAGGCCCGAGGATCCTTCAGTTCATCGAAGAGGAGGTGCCCATAACTTAGATCTTGCTTCTGATAGTGATGGTGCGAATAAGTTGAATGTCGCAGCCCCAAATACTTCACCCATTTCCCGTCAGAATGCGAATATGGAAAATACGAACTTAGACTCCACAAATAATACAAAGCAGCTAAGGGTAATGGTCCTAAATTGTCGGAGTATTAGAGAGAAAGTAGCCGATTTCCATGCCGCAGTGGCGACTAATGATGCCGATATAATACTAGGAAGTAAGAGCTCGTTGACGCCAGAAGTAGAATCTAGCGAAGTATTTGGCCCTAATTTTAATGTTTTTCGGAAAGACAGAGCGGTCTAAATGGGCGGGGGTGTGTTCGTGGCCGTTAACAAAACCGTTAATTGCTCTGTCGTAACCGGAACTGAAAATTTTTGCGAGTTTTTATGGGTCAAGGTAAAAATTTAAAGTTCATAATCGGATCATTTTCTTGACCTCCAGATTCTGATTTGGCTAACGCGGAATACTTCAGAGAGTCGCTTAATAAAATTTATAAGAAATTTCAGGGACATATATTGATCGTGGGTGGTGGTTTTAACCTACCGTCGGTTAATTGGGACACATGCACTTTCAGGTTAGGCGGAAGAGATAAGTTAATAACTGAAACGTTCCTAGAAGTATTTGCAGAAAGATCTCTTGAACAGATGGTTCAAGAGCCAACGCGGTGTGATAAAGATTCCTCGTCCATTTTGGATCTTTTTCTTATAAGTAATCCTGATATTGTAGATACAGTTTGTGTAGGAGACGGTATAAGTGATCATAAGGCGGTTGTGGTAACTTTAAAATCTAGTATGAATTTGAAGAATGACAAAGACAAACTCGTATATTGCTTCAATAAGGCAAACGATGGGGGTATGGTTGAACACTTGACGAAAAATTTTGAAACGTACACGCTAAATACAAATGTTGAGGAACTTTGGTTTAAGTTAAAAGAAATAATATGGAACGGTTTAAATCAATTTGTTCCTAAGAAACTTATTAAGGTAAGTAAGAACCTTCCGTGGTTCAATAGGGAAGTGATTCGATTGCTGAGGAAGCAAAGGCATTTACATGCCATGGTAAAGAAATCAGGGGACTCGTCTAATCATGCTAAATTAGTCCAGCTACGAGAGGAAGTGTGTGATGCGTTTAAAGAATTCCCAGTCAGGACTTTATCCGAAGATCTGATTACTGATCCAAAGAAGTTCTGGTTGTATGTCAAATAACTAAGAGGCTCTCGTAAGGTTATGCCTTCGCTGAGTAAGGAAAATGGGGAATTGTCCGAAACTAGCGTAGAGAAAGCAGAAATCTTGAATATTATATTTAAAAAAGCTTTAACGTCAGAAAACTCAGAGGAGATTCCGACATTTGCCAATCGTACCAACAAAATTATGAATGATCTCGTTCTTGATGTCGAGGGAATAACTAAATTGCTTATGAATGTAAAAACCAATAAGGCTCCCGGACCAGACGGTATTCCTGCAAGATTCTACTCCAGGTACACAAAGGAAATTGCACCGTATTTGATGAAATTATATACTGCCTCCTTGGATCAAGGAAAAATACCAGCCGAATGGAATACCGCCTTCGTAAGTCCAGTGTTTAAAATGGGAATGTTAATGATCCTCAAAATTATAGACCGATCTCGTTAACATCACTATTTTGTAGGATTTTAGAACACATCATCTATTCAAATGTCATGCGGTTTTTGGATGAAGATGAGCTTTTAAACCGCAATCAACATGGATGCAAAAAAGACCGATGCTGCGAAACACAACTTGCACTTTTAATTCACGACTTGTGCCAAATTATAGATGGGCAACCCCAGGATGATATAGTTCTATTAGATTTTTAAAAAGCTTTCGACACTGTGCCTCACACTAGGTTACTTAGGAAACTTCATGGCTACGGCATATCTAGACAAATTTGAGAATGGGTTGTAGACTTCCTGAATGGCAGAACACAGTGTGTAGTTCTCGACGGTGAGAGTTCATCATTTAACGAGGTGAGGTCCGGGGTTCCCCAGGGAAGCGTGATAGGGCCTCTGTTGTTTCTCATATACATGAATGATTTGTGTGATATAATAAGGGGGATGAAAAGATTATTTGCCAATGATGCTATTATTTATCGTGAAATCAAAACCCAGGAAGACTGCGCTTTGTTACAAGACGACATTATGAAAATAATTGCGTGGTGGAAAGACTGGCAGTTGGAGTTAAACGCTAAAAAGTGCCAAGTCATGCGTATAAGTAAAAAGGTGACACCATTTCGCTCTGAATATACAATTAATGGTACTGTCCTTAGAACTGTGGATTCCGCTAAATACCTAGGGGTAGCAATTCGTGATAATTTGTCGTGGGATGAACATATCGAGAATGTAATTGGGAAAGCAAATCATATGCTCCGATTTCTAGTTCGTAATTTAAAACAATGCACTCCAGAAGTTAAATCAAATGCATATAAGTCACTAGTGCGTCCTCACTTGGAATATTGTTGTTCTGTATGGGGTCCCCATCAAAAGGGGTTAATGGAGGCATTATTGAGGGTCCAGAGAAGGGCTGTCCAATTCATGACAGGTATATATAGTTGGAGGGAAAGCGCAAGTGTGATGCTGAAGGAGTTAGGTTGGGAATACCTGGAACACCGAAGGCGTTGCTCTCGGCGGAAGCTAATTGAAAAATTCACGACTGACATATTTCAGGATGACAGCAAAGAAAAATTGCTACCAGCAACATTCGTATTTCGGAATGATCGTTAAAATAACATAAGAGAAATCAGGGCCCAAACCGATTCTTTTCTGTATTTATTTTTTCTGCGAGCGATTAGGGAATTGAATAGAAAGGATTTACCGGGCGAGTAAACTTAAAATCTGACAGGAGTAGCTTTCGATAAAGCTCTCCGGCCATCCTGATCTGTGTTTTCAATGGTTTTCCCAGATCATTTCACGCGAATGGTTCCTCACAATAGTCCATGGGCACCTCCATCCATATCCCGTATATCTGTTCCAAACTATTACCCTTTCAGATAGGTGCAATGCAACCTCTGCCACACACACTTTTAGTGAATCACAGAGTAATAGTAATAGTAATAGTAAGACTACTTTCAGTAGTGGAACAGCTCCAATAGGAAAGGTGTAATGTGGGATGTTACTGTCCTTCAGCATCCCTATAGCGGCTGTGGTGAAAGTGAACTTGATCTTATCACCACCGGCAGTTTTGGCAGTGAAGGGACTCTTGACTACAGCTTCAACAATATCGTGGAGTGCCTTATTGTTGCGCTCAAATTGCACCACAATAGGGTGGATGTGTGCAGATCTCTGTATTGATGGAGCTGGTTCAGTTTTGAACTGCTGGTGTTGAAACTGGTTTCTAGTTTCCACACTATTGGGGTCCAGCGCTGGTGGAGGTTTAAAAGTGTGCCTAGAAAACATGAAGTCCTCCACATCGGATCGCTGGTGGGGGTTGGATAAATCCTCTTCATCTCTCACAACAGTTGAGCTTCCAGAACTACATGGTGCCGCGTGCCATGCCTGGATTTCTAGCAATATCGGTGGAGGTGAGGCAATGTTGAGGCAACTGTGGCGTTAGTGGCTCACATCAGCAGTAATTGCGTATATAAAAGAGGCCACAAGACAGTGGTTGGTCGAACTTGGTCGGTCGGCGGACGTTGCACTGAAGTATCGCCATCCCGGGCGGGCCAGCCCGGGCCCGAACACCGTACTCCGAAGCCTCGCCACTGCCTCCGCCCTCTGCTATAAACCTGTAAGCATCTGTATCTATATCTATCGGGCCATAGTACCGTTCTTTGTACATAGTCGAGACTCTATGTATCTTCAATATTGTTCCTTTCTATGAAATGGTTGTAAATATACTACTGTATCCTCAACCACTGTTTCATTAATAGCAGTAATAGAAGCATTCACGACCGCACTATTGACCATAACAGTGATTAGCAAATCCGAGTAGCCAAGCTACTCGACTAACTGTTCCCACAAGTACCTACCCTGTGTCCCAAGCCACTCGGCAATACCATGGTTAGCTATAGCCACCATAGAGGCATTGCCCGGAGTTCTAAGAGAACCGGGAACGCGACAATGGTTTCCACACAGGTGGTTTGGCAGTCTCTTGGTCCGAAACCCCTTTCCTCTTCTTCGGCGTCTTCTTGTGTTTGATGGCAAGATTTCTCTCTAGCTGTTTGGTGCAGACTCTGGTGGTGACAGTCGCGATGTGTGCAGTAGGGCATCGCGCTGAGAATTCACTTCTTGGGTGTTTTGAAGTCCCTGCAGCTAGAGGCAAGGTGCGCCTCTTAGATGTGCATGGTTTGTCATGTCATTGTGAAGGGTGGGGTGTCAGCATATTACTGATCAGGGATGTGTCCATCCCCATGTCCAGGTTATGGCC
Organism: Vandiemenella viatica; assembly: GCA_031002005.1. Taxonomy (NCBI): domain Eukaryota; kingdom Metazoa; phylum Arthropoda; class Insecta; order Orthoptera; family Morabidae; genus Vandiemenella; species Vandiemenella viatica. The sequence goes on along the minus strand of CM061921.1, from coordinate 309,616,877 downwards.
TGTCGATTCCGCCTTGGTCACTTCTGGTGAAGGCGTGTACGGAGAGTCACTGTAGGTGACGGACGCCGGAGCGCGGGACGTGCCACTCGATTCAGACATCTTCTGGGTTAGGTGCAGGCCTTACGGGAGTGTTGCTATAGTCCCATGTTGTCACTGTTAGGTTTGCCAGGACCATCGATAACCCTAACACTCGCAACAGGGGGTTCCACTCCCCTGGGAGTGGGCCATGTGGCGGTAAGTCCCTGTAAACCTCGGGAAGGGAGGGCCAAGGCAAACAACAAAGAAGAAGAGGCAGGCTAAGTACCTCACTCTAATCTTTGCTGAACATATCATGCTCACAGATAGCATTTGAATTATATATTGTCTATGGTGTTAGTGTTGTGTAGGTGCAATATTTCAGTTGGTTAGTGACACAACTGTTTATTTATTGTTGTGAACTGAAGACCGATTAATTTTGCAATGGATAATACGGGCTATCTTTAGCAAAAAACGAAGAGTTGAAGATGAAATTTACCATGAAGGACCTCATTCCTCAAAACAGATGGAAGCACAAAATACAATTGCCACTCCTAGTACTATGGAAACAGGTTTGGTGAAACGGTAATGTTAGTATTCCTTCTGATATTGCACAAATCGGAGAACCGATAAAGCAAGTTATTTTAGATGTATATCAAAAAGAAAATAACAGGACCTTTGCAGCAGACTGGTTCAAGGGATATAAGTAGTTGCAGTATTCAGTTGAGAAAGATGCTGCTTTTTACTATTCCTGCCAGCAATTTTTAACTCATGGAAGCAAACAGACTTTGTAAACTTCCACAGGATTCAGAAACTGGAAAAATGCCACTGATTAAAAAACTGCTTTTCCAAAACACGAAAAATATATTTTTAATACACAAGCCATGGTGATGTGGCAGGACAAATTAGATGGAATATCTACTTATACAAGTAGCAGTGTTGAAACATTGATATATAGAAAAGCATTACAAAAAAATAGGTCTTGTGTGAATTCTATTATTGAAGTAATAAAATTTCTAGTAGTCAATGAATTGGTTTGGAAATCATATTTTGGAGGAAGAAAAAATAACAAGGATTATTTCGGAATTTGTTTGAATATACCTGCATGAAAAATCTGAATTTGAAGGAGACTCTCAGTCATATACCATAAAACGCAACAAATCGTTCACCTGAAATTCAATTTCAAATAATTCAAGCAGTGCGAAGTTCCTTTTTTAAAGATATTGAGGAATATGATGTGAACTGGTTTACTTTAATGGAAGATGGGACGAGAATTAAAAATAACCACAAAAATAATGTATAGCATTACGGATAGATTCGTCAATGAGTCGTTGCGGAAAGTTACAACTACTGAAAACTTTGAAGCAGCCACTTTCACAGAATTAACATCAAATACGCTTAAGGAAAATATCATTGAACTCTCCAGTATGCTATGATGGTGCAAGTGTAATGCAACCACCTCTTGCATTTTATAGTTATCAGGACTATCTCGGAAATGGCATTCATTCATCTGTTTTTTGATAAACACATCATGTTACTTGAATTCTTTCACCATGGCAAAATAGCTGCCTTGTGTGGTGGAAAGAGGATTGTCTGGCTCCTCGAACAGCAATGGTAAAGACACTTGGTGGTTAAAAAAGTTGTAAATGATAATTATTCATTGATTTTGATGACTTTAGATGAAATTAAAAATGACAGATTTAATGGTGATGATGTTGCTAAGATTGTCGGTGATAAAAGTCATATTCAATTTAAAATTCTGAATGGCCATGGTTGTGGCAAAAAAAAAAAAAAAAAAAAGTCTTATCCATGCTTCAGCCTGCAGACGCAGCTTTACAAGCCCAAAGTGCAGTATTGAAAGATGCCATAACAATCGTAAAGTGTGTCCAAAATGGAAAAAAAAAACAAGTTAGATAAAATGTATCATCATCTTTTGAAAGAAGCTAAGTCTAAGACAAGCGGAAATTCCGAAAATAGGACCAGATCTAGAAGAGGCTCAAGAGGCAAGTCAAAAAATCAAATTGTATGGATTTTTACTAGATGATGGCCCTTCCTGGCCCTCCACGAGACAAAATATAGATGACCAGGATGCTCTGCCATTTTAATCTGATTATTTTGAAACACTGGACATATTAATTGCTGAGTTACAAAGAATAGTTTTGGACAACGACTATCTACTAAACTCCTTAGCGAGCCTCAATGAGTTGGATGTAGACAAAATGGTACCGTTGAAAAATTTAGGTAATTGGTGAGAAAATTAAACAAAACTATGTTGCTGCTTGTAAAAAATTAGTGTTATTTATTTATGTACAATTCATAATTTCAAGTTTGAATATATTTTTATGCCACATGGTGTTAAAACCGGGCGGATCCAGGATTTTGTTTTGGGGGGACTTGAGCGGACTTTGGTTTGGGGGGGGGGCTTGGATTGAGTGAATTTTGGTTCAGAGGGCTTGCCTTCAGTGGATTTTGGCTTTGGGGGGGGGGGGGCTTGAGTCGGGAAAAAGGTAGTTTTTATAGCCTCCTCGGGCCTCAAATCCATAGAGCTAAAAAAAAAAAGGTCTCAAAACTACAAAGTCGGGGGTGGACCAAGATACTTTTGGGGGGGGGCTTAAGCCCCCTAGCCCCCCCGGATCTGCCCCTGGTTGAAACGTTTGGTCCATGTTAATTGTTAAGCACATTACCCCAAAATCAGTCGACGCTGCTGGTGACAAAAGAGCTGTCTAATTCCTCACACAGAAAATTTCATTGGCAATTCAATTTGGAATTCAACCAGTGTTCTTGATACCTTGCCACAGGGGCACTATCTTTTTTACAATTTTTAGGTTTTTTTAAGTAGTTTGTATATAGTAGGTAGATAGATATTTAAGTTATTTTATTGTTTTCTTTTTTTAATGTAACCTATAAGTTTCTATGTAATAAATAAATTAGATTTTTCAGTTTCAACTGATTTTTCTAGTCTAACAATTCCATCCGGGGAAGAGACTACCGTGGTCAAAGCTTATTTGAGTCATCGCGAGGATAAAACGGAACTCACAATGCAACTTTGTACAGCAGCAAGAGGCGTTCAAAGATACATATGAACTTTTTGCATCTGTGGCAACCATAGGATGTAGTACTGTTGTGTGCAAATCTACGTTTTCAACTTTGACTGCAATCAACAGACTTCAGAAGACTGTCAATGGATCATGAAAGAATGGCAGGCATGGTATTTCTGGCCTTTGAAAAGATAAGAATGAAATCAATTGATCTAAATGAGATCCTTTGCATTTTTAACTATATTGCCAATATTGTTCCGGCGCCTAAGAGAAATGAAGTGTCCAAGCAGTCTTTATAACACAATGAGGGACTATTGTAAAAATCGTTATGCCACACTGAGATGCCCACGAGGGAAGGTAGATAAACATTTGACTAAGGGATGCCCTCAGGGGTCGGTCAGTGGACCGGTTTTTTTGGGACATAGTTTTCGAAGAAGTGATTAATCTACTGGAGGGGCTGGATGGCTTACTGGGACTGGTTGCCTATGCAGACGACTTGCTGTTGCTGATTGAGGGTCGGTCCAGACAAGCTATAGAGAATATAGCTAAAGTGGTGATCAAAAAACTCCAAGCATGGTGCTCAGAGGCAAAGCTTAGTCTCGCGCCAAAGAAAACTCAGATGATGGTATTCAAGGGAAAACTGGAACGTAACCCTACTATCAAAATGAATAACATGAACATAAAAAGAACACAGACAACCAAATATCTTGGCGTCACCCTGGATGAGTCTCTGAACTTTGCATCACATATTACTGAGGCGTGCGAAAGGGCTAAGGCTGTGCTTAACAAATTTATCAGTATAGGCCAAAGGAGATTTCACCTTTCTAACACTACGATAAGAAGATACCACGATGCTATCCTAGCAACTCTGGTAGGGTACGCATCCAGTGTCTGGGCGCACAGACTTCGACTGGGGAAACCTAGGGAGGAGGTCCTAAGAGTGCAGAGAAGTGTGTTGCTGCGATTGAGTGGAGCCTACAGTACTACCTCCACAAATGCCCTACCAATTGTCATAGGTGTATGGCCGTTGGACCTCGAAATCAGAAGAAGAGGGGCCATATACTGGTTACGAAAAGGAAATCAGGCCAGGGTGCAAGAGATTGTGGGAACAGTTGCACAAAATGCGGCAGAAGTCAGTGCTGCACTTCTCGCTGAATGGCAGGAGCGGTGGGACAAGTGCCACAGGCAGAAGATTATACAGTGTGTTTCCGAACATACAAGAACGGCTGCAACTTGAATACTTTCATCCCACACCAGGCCTTATACATTATCTCACGGGGCATGGTCCATATAACAGCCTACTGTGTCAAAGAGGGCTGAAAGAAATGAGCTTATGTGAGTGCGGAGCAGAAGGAACCCCCGAACATGTAGTGTGATCCTGTCCGATAGCAGAAGAAGTAAGGACGCCGGATATCAACATAATACGGAGTAGATCAACGCGAGACATAATTCTAGATAAGCGATCATGGACTATTCTCGATAATCTGGCAAACAAAGTATCTCAACTGCACAAAAAACGATATCTGGACCGAGCGGCAGTCGGGCATGGGGACCGGCCTAGGGAAGTTGCATGGCCAAACATACAGGCATAGAAAATTATTCACGGACAAGAGTAAACAGTATTCTTCAGAAACTTCCGGGAGCCGGAAGTTTTGTCCCGATGTGTCGTTCGATCCTGTCCTACTGGAAATCCAGAAGGGCATGGCTGGCAGACTATCCCGGGATGATAGTGGTGGGTAGATTAGTGTTGATAGAGTAGTATAGGTTTCAAGTTAGATTGGAATAGACGTAGTATAGAATTTTTTTTTTATTTTTTTTCCTAACATAAAAACGGATAAGGCCTTATAGGGGAAAAGTAGATTATAATACCACAGATGATTATTGCAACAACAAACAAAACAAAAAAAATCAAATGTATAACTATTAAATTAAGTAATACTACCATTGTTAAAACGGAACCAAGCCTACTACAGGCCTAAGTCAGAACGATGGCGTGGCAGAATGAGCAAACATCAGCATACCACTTACAGCAAACAAAGCGCTTCTACCACGGCCAAAACAGTCTTGTTTGTAATGTGGAGGGAATGATCATTGACTTTTGCACAAATAAACGATGAATCATAACAATATTTGGGAGTTAATTTCCATATTAATGGTAAGCCAGGATGCTGCAAATTTGAACTGGCTCAGGACTGTAGTGGCTGAGAACATATAATTAAGTGAATGTTACTTATAAGAAATTGTTATTACCCAGTAATCCGGTATAACTAAATGATAAATTACAGAAAGATATGTACAAACTGGGTTAACTGCAACTAACTGAATAATGGGATACTCTAAGAATAACTGGAATATTTCAATAAAAACCATTAGCAGTATAACAACAATGAGCAATATTTATGATTCAATATAACATTAAAATTTGCAATAGCAGCTGTAACTGTTATTACTGTAAGCAAGACCAAATTTAATGTTATAGAATTAATTAGACAGTAAGTCAAAGTGTAATGGAACTGTATGCCAAATTCCTTGCATGTAAATATTTTGTACAAATCTCAAAACACTATGTAATCAACAATGTAAAAATTAATACGTAGGGCCTAATTTAGTCACTTAGATATTAGGCTGTATAAGTGAAAGGTAAATTAAAAAAAAAAAAAAAATCAAAGAATTCAGCTGGTTTAAGGAAGGGATTTTTATTATTATATTGAATATAATATGTTTGTGGAAATAATATAAACTTGAATAAATGAATGTTTTACTCTTATCTATCACCCCTCCCAACAGTTAATTACTACCTCACTCACTCACAATCACAAGTACGACAAAAAATTATTCATCAGATTAGATCAAGTAAAATTTTAACTTCCGCTCTACCTGTAACAGTCGCTGCCCTACCTTAAATTCAACTCTAGTTATGGCCCAGCTCTGTACCACACAACTGACTTTTAGTGAAGATTCAAGCATACAGTATATCGGATCAGATTTGTGAATAGATACATGATTTTCTAACTTGTCAGTCACAGTAGTTCATTGTTGATGAGGTAGCCTCTTCCAAGCTAGATGTTACTCTGGGCGTTACTCAAGTTACTGTAATAGGACCACTTCTTTTCCTAAATTGCAGGTTGCGATTGTTTGCTGATGATGCACTTATCTATAGGGAATTGTCGATTAAGATTCATAGGTCGTATTTTGAGGAATTGTCATGCTCATGCAGAGGAAATAGCATACAAAACTTTAGAGTCTCCACAATTGGATTACTGCTGTGGAGTTTTGGATTTGTATCACAAGGAATTGATTAACACATTACAGAAACTACAGAGGAGAGCTGCTTGATTCATGACTGCTTGCTACAGCCCTTTTGAAAGTTTCACAGAATTGATACATAGGTTGGTCTGCGATTGTTTGGCAGACAAGACATCGTTTTCATTTGAATTTATTGGAGAATATGCAAAATTCTTTTATTTACGAATGCAATGGAATGCTTCTTCTGCCAACATATTTAGGTCACAATTACAGGAGGGATAAGATTAGAGAAATAAGATGCCATACTGATGCCTTTATGAATTCTTTCTTTCCTTCTGCTATTCGGGATTGGAATGCACAGAATTAGGATTGGTGCTTAGCACTCTCTGCCAACCACGGTATTTGTGAATTGCAGAGTATGGATGTAGAAAGTACTAAATATGGTATTGGACAATTGGGAACCTTTGATATATTGGCCTCACAATTTAAAAATACTGGACCAGAAATAATTTACTGGACATTTTCATCAGTAGTTATTTGCCTTTGATAGTTTTTAACTGCATAGATACAGTAGTTAATCTATATCCCCTTTATGATTTTATTACTACCTTTAGTGCTAGTAAACTGTCTTATCACATTCCCATGAGCTGAGACTGCTTCTGTCTCTAATCTGATCTACCACTTTATTATTCCTCAATGCTAAAGTGTGTAATGGGTTATTGGCATTTCCCCATCACTTTGGAAGATAATTTGAGAAGTTTAAAATAGTGGCAGTTTGCGTGGTTATCTTGCGACTTCAGCATCCGCCAAGTACATGTGTTTAGGGAGGTAGAACCCAGTTTTAAAGCATGGGTTGAAACTGGTCGTTGTCTAGTGACATCAGCATCTGCCGGGTCTGTGAGCTTGGGGGTGTAAACCCCAAATTCGGAAGCATGGTGTGAAGAAAGATGCACCTAGGCTTCTGGGCGGTCAGTCTGCCATTGGCCGTGGAGCAGGTGAGTCCATCATGAAAGTGAATATTTATATATATATATTTTTTTTTTTTTTAAATCTGCTTAACTTCTCTCTAACAGTGAGGTCTTTAGAGACGGGAAAGGATGGGGGGCAAGGAATGGGAAGGAATTCGGCCATGGCCTTTTGAAGGAAGCATCCCGGCATTTGCCTGGAGTGATTTGGGAAACCATGGAAAACCCAAATCTGGATGCCCGGACAGGGATTCGAACTGCCGTCCTCCCGAATGCGAAGCCAGAACGCTAGCCTTTACACCACCATGCTCGATGTGAATAGTCAATTGAGTTGACGAGAATGCATGTTCGCACTCGGTCATTATGATGAAGAATTAATTTTGTAGAAGGTGAGTGATTTCTTTAGTGATATGAAGGAACTTTAGTAATGAGAAAAGAATTTGCATAATTTTATATGAATTGTTTTCGTGGTGAGCCATAGGTATGGTCTGAGACCTATGAAGTGGTAGTAGTTGTTATTAGCCACAAAGGACTCAGTGGGAAGCATGTGGGAGCATGTATATAATGTCCAAGCCTTGTTTAAGCATTTTATTACAATAATCAAGGACAATGATTAAACGTACAGAGAATATCACAAATATAATACCAAATAACACAAAGATTCGATCATGCAGATTAAGATCTTAATAAATCCCGTAATCACAAATAATATGATACAATATAATACATAAGAAACTTTGATCTTGCAGATTATGATTTGAATAAATCCTGTAATCACAAATAATTCCTCTTATATCAAATAACAGAAAATAACAAGACTGGCTCTCACTAATTTACCAGTATGTAACAAATCTGCAAGTAATACCAAACACAATTTGTACAGATGAGTCAAATTACGGCAATCATTTCAAACGAAGAGGAATCAGAGTACCTCAGCGTCCATCAAATTAACCTTAAGAATGAAGTTCTTACCAAAGGTCTTGACACACTATAGTGTGTGCATTCCAGCGCATAAGTCCTTACCATCCACACCGACTGATAAGGGGGCGGTAATGATTAACAGCACAGACCGGTGAATTTGTCCATTCCCCAAACACAACTAACGAAGAAGCAGTAAGCGACGCACTTTGTAGTTGGAGTTGTCAGGCACACTACCTCCAATACCCAACAGGGCAAGAAAATGGCAAGTATCAAATCGAAGTCACCACCAGCGTCGGTAGCCACAGTACTCCCGAGTCTACGGGGCACCGCTCTCGGACAAGAGCGTATCGGAGAAATTCCCTCAGTTCAAGCAAACGAGGTACGGTCACGGTGGACACACAAATCCACCAGATGTAGCACTTCCTGGCTGCCCGGTCAAACCACCAGACATCGCTGCCCCAGCGGGCCTCCAGCGTCACAGCCACTCAGGGAAGTACTTGGCGCAACCAACCAAACCACTGCCGCCGACCGACTCCACAGGCGGCCACCAGCGTCACGGCCACTCAGGGCCGACCAACTCTGCCCCAGCGGGCCTCCAGCATCACGGCCACTCAGGGCCGACCGACTGACCCCAGCGGGCCTCCAGCTTCACGGCCACTCAGGGCCGACCGACTGACCTCTTCCCGGTTCCGTGTCCCCAATTATATACACTCTATCGGCCGATAGAGGGCAGCAAGGAGCCACAGCGCTCTCTAACGGAGAAACGAGCACCCGGGCTCAGCGAGAACTAGAGACAGAAGACAGTCGCGAGCGGAAGAGAAGAAAACACACAATACGAGCCGAGCACGGCTCAACCTAGTAAGGGTGGTGATGTATGAATGAAAAGAGTGCGTGTTATTTCGTCTAAATTTATCGGAGACATTACCTGTTATATTAAAGGATCGAAGTACCCATAGCGAACTTTCATAAAAGTTGGGAGTTGGAGCGAGATTATCAAATTAACTGTTAAATGCATGTGTTTCAAATAAGAAGGTGAATTTTAATTTCATTTACCAACTTAACGTTGGTTGGCGGCCGTCAGAGAAAGAACCAGAGTCTAGTGAGTGCCCGGAAGCTTTAAAGGATCACCGTGTAACCGAACCACCAGCATAACTGCGACAAGTGTTTTGATTAAAAATTAATTTTCCCAATTTTTACGAGGCCAATAGTTCTATACACTTTTAACATTGTTAACGATTAGTTTAATTTAATACTGACAACTCTTTGGACATGCGGTTTTGCAGCTTCGCAAAAGCATGTAATTAAAAATATTATAATACTATCAAAACTGCTGCCTACATTATAACACAGAATAATTTATGCAGGTAAATAGAGTTAGCTTGCACTAGTCTTTTATATTACTCTGTATATGAAAGTTGGATAAAGTGTATTATCCTATCTTTAGCCCACAAAATCAGTACTGCAAATGTACCATGAACAAGAGAGATGCAAACAAAATGTTTACCAAACACACATTGTGCTTGCATCATGACACATACACAACACTGTCTGGTTTTATGGCTAGTGTGCCATCCCTCTGGAGCAGTGAGGGTTTAGTCAGTTGTATCACTTTTGCACAAACTGTTTATGTCTGTCACAGATGGTCGGAGACTAGGCCAGAGGATAAGTTCAAGTTCACTTACTTGTTAGGATTTTACCACCTTCATCCAAAGCCCCTGCCATCCTGATCTGGGTTTTCCATGGTTTTCCCAGATCACTCCACACGAATGCGGGGATGGTTCCTCACAATAGCCCATGGGCACCTCCTGCCATATCCCTTATAACCCTTCCAAACCATAACCCCTTTCGATAGGTGCAATGCACCCTCCGCCACACACTTTTAGTGAATCGCGGAGTAATAATAATAGTAATAGTAGGCTCTTCTGCTGCTGGCTCCACGTCCTTATGCTAGTCTGGTTAGTTAGTGGCTCCAAAACTTCAATACTTCATGTTATCAATGGAGGACAGGTTCTATTGTAAAATGAGAAGTCATGCGTAGAGATACTTTGGTTTATTCAGTCATGCCAGGTTACAGTTATGATGGTGCCTCCATTGTCCATGACAATTACTATAACCAGTCAAAGTGAAATATTATGACTTACTAGGTCAGGAAGCTGGCTAGTTGAGGAGAGTATCTAGTCGCAATGGTGAGGCTGGTGGGTAGACGGACCCAGTGGGCTTGCAAGGATTCCACAACTGCACAAGCAACGAAGGATGAGGCAATATCTTCCAGCCTTAGGAATTAGGACATTTGGAGTATCTGCATGCACAAGTCAAGCATCACTGGGTCACGCTTGGCATTGTGTGCGTCAGTCATAACCCCCTGCTCTGTTGCTTATATATCAGGTTTTTAATGGTCAGTGTTAATGCCCCAACAAATGTTCTGGTGGAACTGCAGGTGACTCGCAACAACCTCACGTTTCCTCAGCATGTATGTCACATTTCACCAACATGTGACTGAGCTTTATTGGATTAACTGAACTCATTCCACTATTCCTAAAGAGACCCTTATACTAGCAAGAAAATAACTGACCGATCAGTCTCCATATTCACCTGACATTGTTCTACTGACTCCTGTCTTTATCCAAAGATCAAAGAAGTTTTGAATGGATGGCATTTTAATGATACTGAAAACATCATGGTTAATATGTTATAAGCTCTGAAGAGCAATCCACAACAACATTCCAAAAATTGCTTTGAAGGGTGACGTAGGCTTTCACACTTGGTGAATAGCTTCCAAAGGGAAGTATTTAGAAGGTGACCACAGCAGTATTCAGCAATAAGGCTTGTAGTGAAATAAAAATGGCTGAATCTACATGGTAGAGAGATGTGGATGATAGGATATTTTGAATTTATATTAACCTATGTTATACATTTCAGAATTAATAAATATCAGTACATCATATACACACACAAGGCTCCAAAGAAAATACAAAGGAAAATTATTATCTAACAAAGAAAATCTCATCATTAACAAGTGACATGTAATTTTACTAAACAAAACCAGTATATCATGATACCCTTTACTGTTTCATCAAAATTAACTGGCATACCCAACATAAAACCTGTCAGAGCATCACATTTGCTGTAAAAATAAAATTCATTTTCTTCCAGAAAAAAAAAAAAAATCACCTTGGTTTGTGGGTTTTATTCAAGCTAGCTCAAATTTACAATAGTTATAGGTCCAAAGTAACTGAAAATAATCTTGTCTTGCGGGTTTCATTACCAATGCATGATGGTACTGATAAAAGGAGTCATACTGCAATTTGAATTAAGTTTATGCTTAATTTACCAGTGTTTGCTGACTATAGACTGTTGACTGTGTGACCTTCAAGACACTATACTGCCACGCAAAAAACACTTAGTACTGTGGAGCTAAGTTCAACGCACTCACCTAACTCACTATGGTGAGTTCTCCATGAAACTTCTATCGGCTCATAAAGACATTGGTCCTAAAGATACTGCCACACTCTGTCATACGGTACCAAAATCCTCTGTTCAGATGTCCACTTCCAGTTCAAGTCCAAGTACCCAATGCAAGTCACCTCTTGCCCAAAGTCTTGCTCCAGCTTTGCCAAACTATATACTGCTGTCCACTTCTATCAGTTTGATTCAACATCATTAGCAGCAACAGAAATAAAGTACAATCTTAGTGCATAGCTGCTTTTCTTACTTAAGTTATTGGTTACAACATTTTCTTCACTGGGTTCCTTTCTACAAATTCATTTTAGCCATCAGCGATTCCTGGTACTCTTAAAATCTATGCTCACCCACCTTACAAAACTGTCTGTTCTCCATCCTTGTGTTATGTAACAAATATTTTATAAAGTGTTGTCATCTCATCTCTCAAAAGTTATTCCATCACACGTTCAGTATTAAACTTAGCTGGCAGTCCTTAGGTGAGAGATCCCAAACCTCAGGGAAAATCTCCTGCTGCACAGACACTAAATGTGGATGCAACAAGCAATAACAAGTTGCTGCCTTTTGAACAGTCAAAACTCACCCCACCACCAGGACCAATGCTCTCCCAGATATTCAAATATAGGCAGCATGCTTTTGCTATTTCACACACACCAAAAAAATTCCTCATCTCCCTTCACTCAACCATCAAATCTCTTGTGCCCTTATAAATACAAAACTTTTACTTTTAATTTATTTTAAATATAAATGTACATCTTCTGCCCTCACACCTTGTTTGTGATATTAAAACAATGTAATTATTCATATGATCATTGTAGTAGGAAGCAATTATTAGGACAAGTGAAAAATATGTAATTTTTGAATTTTATTTTCTTATCATTTCAGCAGATTACATAAATACAACAAAACTTTAACAAATCATTGCTCAAAAAGCATGAAACTGTGAAATTCAAAAAGATTGAGCTCAACACTTTGAAAAAATATGTACATTAATAAATACACTGCAGTAAAAAAGAAATAGTAATCAAATGATGGATAAATGTGCAACTTTTAAAACAAATGTTTTTTCCTTAAAATTTAATGATCTGACAGTCTTTTAAGGTATTGTAATAATTACATTATTGCATTTCATGAGCCTACATTGTAGAAGCCTAATCTGAATGGTGTTGAAGGCACTCTTCACACTATGGCAGTGTTCTATAAGGCAGGTGTGGATCTACATGTATAACTGAATGTGTAACGCTAATACATGTACTCTTAATTGCTTCTTGCTAATTAATCAGCTCAAAGCTCTAATTAGAATCCAAAAATGGGTCTGACACATACACAAAAAAAAACTATTACTTTTGAGTGGTGAGAAGTTAGAACCACTGGCATTATCTGCCACAATTTTAGTTTACAATAACTGGTGGATAACGTTTTACCACTACTGTAATGGATATTTATAGCAATAATAAAAATAACCTTCAAGATTCAAGCATATCCAGCTTTTAAATTATGGTAGGGGAAGATTTCTGTTAAAACCTACAGTGATATCATTCAACTCCTTTCCAATAAATCTGAAAAAATAACAGGCAATACACTTTTTTTTGGATAAAACTGGCTCATGTATACAAGTACTACTGTTATACAGTAAAATGAATCTACTTGTATACAACATGTACAACAATAGTTTCTTTCCTATATCACAAACTTGTACAGTTTATTGCTATTTATTGCTCTAAAAAAGCAAAAAGTACCATATTAAAACCAGTGCTGACATTCATCTTACAAATCAGTTCATTCAAAAACATGTTATATTGTCTCATGGTAAGGGTTTTGTTAATATTAGTTAGGTATCACATTTAGGCAATTAGAGCAATGAAAATAGTATGCACAGTTTCTCCACAAATACAGAACAGCATTTATATTGTTTACCATTCTTTTAAAGTCTTATCATTTACTTCCAGTACTAGCAGTTTCAAAAGCTATATAACAATTTCATCTCCAATAAAAACATCTGCAGTGGGTGTCCTATTATTGCCTCAAGATTATCGCAAAATGGAAACTTATTGAACGACAGTTGATTAGCTCAGATGTGAGTTAAGTCAAACCAGAAAAATCTCTAAGTTATTTCTTTTTATAAAAATATGGTAGGAAATAGTTCTGTTTCCAATAGAGTATTTAAAAACATATTGTCAATCACTGCCACTCAGAGTACGTCTACAATGCACTCAGGTTGAAATTCCAATGAAATAATAAAAAAGTAACAAGAATAAAAAATAATCACAAGCCACTGAAATGTGTAACAAAAAAAATAACCAATATCTTAGGATATTTTTAGATAACTTCCTTTAATACAAAATTATTTTGGTAAGTAGAACATCAGCTCTGGATATGCATAATACTCCTACCAAAATTCTTTCCACCCACTTCAATTGACTACCAGGGAGTACTATAAGAACACATGACAATTCTAAATACTCATGCTATCTGACAGTATAATTAAAATTAACAATTTCCATGCAGATGCTGTTTATCACATTATTACAATGAACAATTAATCATTATCTCAGCAATGTAAAAAAGGCCCAGTCTTGCAGTTTAATGACAGATTTTTTATGAGCAGATTGCTACATATTAAACATTTTTTAAGGCTAGTAGTTCTATTGTAAGAATATCTACAGAATTTGTTGTAAATGATATGCTTCAAAATATTTTATATACTACAAATGCTCTTTTCCTAGGTATTGCTGTAAAAACTATTTCAACCATTTTAACCAATTCCACAATTTGCCAAAAAATGTAACTTATAAAGAATTAACTGTATCCTTATTTATTTGTAATGCACCAGTTTTAAATAAGTCTGTCTAAAGCTTCATTTCAGTTGGATGGAAACACTACTGGCTTGCTTTTCTTCTCGCCAGCAATTATCAAACCACACACAAAGAAATTTCCAATCAAGAATGTGTGGAATGTTTTGGGAAACAGTTCTGTGTTCAAGAACATTTTAACCATTTGTAACATATTAAGGCAGTCTATTCTGTATCACAACCATGAAATTGTGCAAGGCACTATGTGAGTTTATACTCTGTCAAAGGATTAAACTCACGCTGATGAGTGGAATTGAAAGCTTCCACATATCCCCACACATCCATGGCCTCTTTACACTGTCGTTGTATTGTACGAACTTCTTGATGAAACAGGTCCTGCCGCCAATGAAATGGTGCAGATTTGGAATTCCGGTAAGTGCTGGACACTCCCCCAACATCTACTTTTGTATGGGTATCAAGGAACTTAAGAACTTTTGGATGAAAGTCCAGTCCAAAAAACTGGAACAGTTCTCTCACAGTTTTGTATGGAGTCACAGACAAATCTTCATACCGCACTACTCTATGGAAAGAAAAACCACAATTACTTATAACAAAGAATCAAATTTCTTCAAAGAAATTATGAAAATGATAAAAAAATTATTGTATAGAATTTTCATTCTTAAATCTGATAATGAAATTTTTTTCAAACCAGGATGAAGTAAAATGATAACTAGATAATCAAATATGTGTTCAACTTCTTACATAGCTTCCTCTCATGCAATAGACCATATTGCAAATACTTGCAGAATTCACCCAACCACAAATTCATTTCATATACCCCAGTGGAAAAACATTTCCCAATCTCAGCAATGTTACCAGCACTGTAACTCTCTTTATTTAACAACCCTCCTACTTGTGCTGTACCAGCTCCTACAGTGGTCCCACCACCAACCCGTTGTCCATCACAACAAAGGGTCAGAAACAGATGGTTTACAAACAACCCAGACCATCCAGTGGCTTTCAAAACCAGTTCCAACAACTCATATAACCTCAAACACAGTTAGAGACATTGGAATCTGGTTTTGTTAGTATATCCTAGATATCAAAATTTTCCTGGTCTCCCTCTCAAAAATACTTCCTAACTACATCTTTTCTATAAACACCATTTTATTAATGTTTTTATTTCTTGGTTAATTTATATTTTTATTCTTGTTAAGTTATATTAATATATTTTCCTTCTCCAATATCCATCTATGTCCCATACTTTGCTTTTTCATCATCTTCCTTCAGGTAGCTGCTATGATTTCCTGTCATCTTTTAGTTTGTCTTCTAGGCATTCATTTCCCTCTAGTGATGTAATGTGGTATTTGTATTGGTATTCTGCTTTTGGCAATCATTTTATCAAGATGAATCCACATTTTCTTATACTGATGGATATTTTAAGCTACAGGGGTTACTTTTATCCTTGTTATGATCTAGCAATGTCCTGCTGTTCTTCTCGCTACAGTGAGTCAACGCTCATTTTTTCCTCTTTTATCCAAGCATCAGAGCCATAAAAAAGAAAAGGCCTAGCTATAATTTTAGATGCCTTAATTCTGGTGTCCCTTTGAATTTTATCTGGATTAAAGACTTTGTTAATTATTCTGAGAGACCTGTTGTAATTTAATATTTTGATATATAAATTTATTTCTTCCAAATCTGTTAAGATTATATTGCAGATATTTAAATATAAATTTTGTTATGCACACTGATTTTGCATTTATTCCTTTTCTTAAAGCCCTGATTTATTTTTAAATGTTTATTTCTTTTCGAAACTTCCATACTAAATTTTATGGCTCTCAGATTCAAATGATGTACTGAAAATTGTAGATCAACCTCACTGTCTGCTACAATGCCTGATCATAGGTATCAAGATAGTAGCTATGTCATCTCTAATACAGATAGATAAATATTTCCAGAAAAACTGCATAATACTATTGGATATGTCATAAATAAATGTCCTACGTAAGTACTTCACAAAGAAGTAGATATGTCAATTATTATAGATTTGGGCATTGTAGTAAATTCACCACAAAGAGTTAAGACAGTACATTACCCAGAAGAATAACTGTCTACACTACATAAAATTCATTCATTTCAAAAATTAATTTGGATTTACTATTTTATGTTGTTTCCAACACACATATCAATTATTCAGTTTTACTCTTTTGTTGCGGAAGTAATATTAAGATACTCAACCCTAGTGCTGAATGATTTTTTCATTTACTTGCTTGCAGTACATCACTTTATTGTTAGCAGTAACCTTTTTTTTTAGTAAAAAACATTCATATAAGCAAAAAGTGAATGATGTCTAAAAACATCATGCACACCTGGAATGCTAATTTCTCCTCCAGTGCTGATGACATCTATCAATGCCATGTATTATATGATCAATATGAGAGCATATACAGGCAAGCAGGAAAGTTTTTTTATTGCAGAAACATATGAAATTCTAAATACAAATACACACCCTAAAAACACATTATTAGCAGGGCGTAGCACTTGGCAGTGTAAACGCTGCACCTGCTGTCCAGCTTGTAAGTGTCAGTCACTCGAGGGAACACTACAGAGCAACATACTCCGTTCGCCTGCTTAGACCCATCCATATATATTGAGCTAGAAACAAGATGATGGTTTAAAACGTCATTAAAATCTCTTGATAAATACCTTGTCAGCGGTAAACAGCTTGCTGTACCGTGACCGGTATAAAATCATTCTCGGCTTCCTTTAAAGCCAGGGAGGAGATTTACTCTAACCCTGGTGATAAAAAGGGGGCAGCTTACAACCATATTGTTCTATAATAGCCTTTGTATGGAGACTGAATGGTTTGGTCACTCTATGGCGGTTGGTGTAGTGCCAGTCGAAGTTAGGATGCAATATTATGTCATACATGGGACTGCCAGGAGTAGCGGCAATATGTATATAGTGTCATACCACGAGGAGATGCTGGTGGATGGAAAGTGGTGGCTCGCCAGACTCAGCACATATTCTGGGTATTGGGCTGGTACGGTAAGTACCCATGGTGAGCCGGATTCCTGCATGGTGGACACTATCCTGTGCCAATCCGTATAAATTACAACCACACTCCAGTCGTGACCGAACAAAGGCTCTATATAACTGTAGCAGGCTGGAATGATCAGCATCCCATGACCTGCTACAGAGGCATTTTAAAATATTTAAAGCTTTCAAAGCTCTGGCTTTCCCGTCTTTAATATAAGGCAGCCAGCTGAGCCTTGTGTCTAAAATGAGGCCCACAAAATGAACAGTATCAGTAAAACATAAAATGGCATTCCTCAAGGTAAGATGGGACTCTGCTAAAAAAAAACTTCTGCTATGAGTAAAAAGTACACACAGGTTTTTCTCGGCTGAGAATCAAAAGCTGGTATGCACTGATCATTCATCCAGCCTGAGCTGTGCGAGTTGCAGCTGCCACTCAGCGCTTCTCAGGATCGACGAAGTACAAAAAATTAAAAAAATCTTCAACATATAAGGAGTACCATAGGGAACTCCTTATTACGGTTGAAATACTGTTTAATCACAGTCCCTGAGGGACACCGTTATCCTGGATAAAAAAAAAAAAATCAGACACTTCAATACCAACTTGGTACCGAAAGCAACATCCTAATAAAATTATTTTAAAAAATGGGGAAGATTTCCCTTAAATCCCCATTCATGTAATTGTTTTAAAATTGTATGCCACCAGGTAGTATCGTAAGCCTTTTCAATCTCGAAAAACACACCAACAAGGTGTTGGATTCGGATAAAAGGAGGATCACTTTGTCCAAGATGGAACAGAACTTCCTGAATCCACACTGAAAGGAACTCATGACACCAGATGAGATGGCGGCTAACCACCCACTCTAGTGCATTCCCCACACAGCTTGTTAAGGGGATGGTACAATAGCTACCTGGCAACAACTTGTCGTTCCCAGGATTTAAAATATGGATAAGCGTTGCTTCTTTGCACGAGTCGGGGAAGTGCCCTCCAGTCCAAATCTCAGTAAGAAGATCTAGAAGGTATTCTTTAGCATCTTTATTAAGATGCCTCAGCATTTGACTGTGGATCAGGTCAGGCCCAGGCACGGTGTCTTTGGCGCTATTTAATGCTGCCTCAAGCTCCCAAGTTGTAAAATGCCAGTTACATGTCTGTGCATCCGATGAATCAAAGTTCAGCATGCGCCTTTCAGCAGCACTTCTTTGTCGCTGACCCTGGAGGTCCAAATTATCAGACGAAAAAATGGCAGCGAAATACTCTGTCATCATCTGTGCTATCCTTCGTTCATTGGTAACTACATGTCCCTGATCCAGCAGTCCAGACACTGGTGGCCGGGAGTACCTTCCAGATATACGGCGGATGGGCTCCCATACTTTTGACGCTGTTGTGGAATGGTAGATGGTGCTCACAAAGTTCTGCCATGACCTCTTTTTGCTCTCCTTAATTATATGACGTGCCTTAGCTCTGGCAATTCGGAATGCTGCTAGCTTGTTGGATGTATAATGCATCCTAAAATGATGCAGTGCCTGTCTGCAACCCTGAATAGCAGAACAACATTCGTTTTTCCACCAGGGGATGGCAGTCCATTGCAGCGTTCCTGAGCTTGGAAATGTCAGCTGCCTGGTGAATCACTTCTGCGAAGTGATTCACCTTCTCCTCAATGTCATTGCACTTCTGGAGAGTAACTGAGTGGTGATAAAGGTACCAATCGGCTTTGCTGACGTTCCATTTCAGTCGGTAATTGCCTCATCCACACTGAAACTCAATGTGCATCCATATAGGGAAGTGGTCACTTCCATGAAGGTCATGATCCACCTCCCAATGCACAGAGTCAACAATTGAATAAGAGCACAATGAAAGGTTGATGGCAGAAGACAAACCAGAACCAGTGGTGAAATGAGCCATTTGTCCTGGGTTCAGGATACAAATTTCCTCTTGCTCTATCAATCTACCAACTGCTCGGCTCCTGGGGCAATCGGTGGACGAACCCCACAACGCAAAATGGGCATTGAAATCTCCCAAAAGGAGAAAGGGCCGAGTGAATTGTCGTATGATGCCAACCAGTTCATCATAGTTGATGGACAGACTAGGTGGCAGATAAATAGAGCATACAGTCAGTTGGACTGGACCACATATTTTCATTGCTACTGCTTATAATGAGGCGAGACCAAAGGGTTCAGAGTGGACAGTGTCGCAGACAAACACAGCCACTCCTCCCTTTGCTCGATCACCCTCGGTATCGTCTTTTCTTTACAAGTCGTATCCTCTTGGCACTGGTTGGTGTGTCGGTGTAAAATGAGTCTCTTGTAGACACAAACACAAGGGTTTAGACTGTGCTAAGAGTTCTAGTTCCTCTTTGTGAGCCTAGTAACCATTCAAGTTCCACTGCAGTATAGGAGCCATCTCATCTATTTAGCCTCACCCACCCCGGGTCAGGTGCGTCCTTGTCCACTGACTGCTGAGGGATGGGAGCAGGTTTGTTGACCAGCATTTCCCTGTCTTCAGGCCTCGAAGACACCTCCGAATCTGTAAAGGCCTCAGAGACATGCGAATTCTTCTTCCACTGAGGCCTTCTCCCCTTCTTCTCCCTGCTACTTTGTAGCCTTGGAGGGGAAGAAGGAGGGGATTTGATGAAGGCAATTGGGTCTGAGTGCCAAAATTTCGGACCCCAGACCTTCTGTTCCATTTGTTTTCGATTGCAACCTGGTATTTCTGTTGGCATTGCTGCTATAGAAGATGAAGTAACTGCTCTAGCAGCTGTTGCAGCATACGGTTTTGTAACTGACACTAGTGGAACTTTTGAACCCGTTGTTGAAGTGGTTGAGTTTGCAGACATGTTGCTACCAACGTCCGCGGTCTTAGGTGTTATGAACTTGGTGGCTTTGGCACCACAGTTGCATTGACATGACCACATTGTACTTATATAGGAACGAAGTCTTTCTCGGTGTTGAGAATGGATGTAGTCTTCTCCGGAGACTAGCCGAGTAAACAAGGTGTTTCCACACGATATTTTGGCGATCTCAGGCTCCGTTGCCATCTTCTGGTGAAGTGCCGGATCCGTCGGAAGGCTGGTTCTTATAGCCTCTGAATGCGCGCGTGGTTGGCGTGTGCGCAGCTGGTTGGCTGGCTCGGTCGGCGACTAGGCGGTGGAGGGGGGGTTGGCACCGGTAGGAGGCTGGCGTTGGTGCAGTTGGCCCGCGGCCGCCATGCTGTGCACTTTGGCACGCTGATGACGTATTGCATTAATGACGGGTGCCCACGCTTCGCTCAGCTGGTATCCACCGTCCCGGTTGACGAGATTGCGCGTGGTACGAATTTCAACTGCTTCTGTGAGAATACTGTCCCAGAAGTTCCTTGTACGCGCCAATATCCTGGTATTCTCAAAATCGAAGCCATGGCCTTGACTTTAAGGTTACTGCAATGCCTTCTAAACCTTTTTGTATATAAAATGGAGAGACCTTCTCAAAAGATCCCTCCAACCTTGTCATTACAATGAAGGCATTATCTATTTAATAATCCTTCCTGTTTTTATTCGTACCATCATCAGGAAAGGGGCTGTCAACCCTCTCCCACTTACTACCTCTGTGGGTGTTAGGTTTACCCTGCAGCATGTCCAAGCGGCAGGTAGAAGGGTTAGGTTTAGGATTGTTTTTCGTGTTGATCCCACGAGTTCAAAGGTACTACCAAGCATGGTGGTGTAATGGTTAGCATTCTGGCCTTGCATTCAGGAGGACGGTGGTTCGAATCCCTGTCCGGGCATCCTGATTTGGGTTTTCCATGGTTTCCCAAATCACTCCAGGCAAATGCTGGGAGAGTTCCTTCAAAAGGCCATGGCCGAATTCCTTCCCTTTCCTTGCTCCCCATCCTTTCCCATCTCTAAAGACCTCGCTGTTAAGAGACGCTAAGCAGTTTAAAATAAAAAACAATCAGAGGAACTATATGTTGAGTGACGTCGGGCCCCCGCATCGCGCCACCAAGCCCATTACAACAGGGATACGGCAGGTGCCCCCGAGGTTCTATGCTTGCAGGTGGTTTGCCTCGCCAACCATCCACCTCCTCAGCACATTACTCACCTTGAGGTTGAGTGTTTTTTTAATAGAGGTTGACCTTGCAATCTGGGCAATGAAGCCAAGATCCCCATTTTCCTAGACACACAACTTTCCACTGTCATGCCCTAGGTGGTTGTTGAAGCATGGTAGGAGTTTATGGTGTGGGGAAACTTGCGGAACTCACAAGTTTCCGGCTAGGGCACCGCACGTTTGCCAAACCCGTACATGGCACCTGCGTTCCAGGCCTCTGCAGGGTAATCTCAGTGAGATGTACTAGGAATTTGGAAAGACTACGGATACTACATGGACAAATGACAAATGTATCATTCATGGTAGAAACATGTTGACTTTCGAAACCCTTCGTGAACAGTTTGAGGGAGGGCTAGTTGTGTCGACAGCAGGGATCAGCATTGCAGTTGTGTCATAAGACCTGAAGATGATGGTAAATAATGCTATCAAAAGCTCATCTTTCAACAACATACCTGAAAAGCCTTCTTTCATATAACAAGGATGACATGGTTAATAAAGATTGCAAACCACTGTGGCCATGAGGAAATTAAACATATAAAGTTTTATTAGCAAATACCACTGAGTAAATGTATGACTAAGAAATAAATGAGTATTTAAAAGTGGATGTCGAAGTAAATGGTATTGATTTAAAGGTCAAATAATCAGTTAACATTGACAACAGAAAATGTTAAGTATATTTCTTTCAGGTGGTTGGAGTATATTTGTTAATATATAAGGGTGAGCCTACGTTCAACATCTAATATACAATAAAGGGAACAAAATGTGCTCCTACTGCTGGAAGAAGATAATCACATGTTATATTTGTAACAAGACATATTTTAAAAGGGAAGTATATGTATAAAGGAAGTTAAGCTCAAGTATTGTAAGCACTACTGGTACGGGTAACCTTATAACCTTGTAAGGGATTGACAACAATAGCACAAACCCAAGGGCGAAACAGCTTGAAGATTTGAAATCTGGTGAAAATAATTGGATGAAAATGGTTCAGTTGGGTTTTTAAAGACAGGGAAATGAATGTCTCACTTGATATTGACATTAGATTTCTTGTGCTCTGGAAGAGTACTTGTGGACTATTGAGGAATACCGGGCCTTATCATTATACCATATCGCTGAAATGATGATTATAGATGCTAATATGATCCCACATAAGCTAGTGGCTCACCAGGTCTATCGGTCATTTGAATGTGTTAAAAAGGGTTGTGAATACACTTTCCTAGTGTTCCGAAGTTGAATAAATGGAGGAATAGAAAAATTTGGCTACATTTCTGTGCCAAGAGTGAATATACCTCACATTTGATAAATTACTGGCAGGATTCCAAGAAGAAATGCCTGGAAGACAAGCCCCCTGAGTAATAGGGCAGTTACTGAGGCCCAGAGGAAGCTGACAAGAGATCAAGGATATATGGAACGTGACATACAACAGAATCAACTGCTAATTATATATAAAAAGGTATTTGCAAGATTAATTAAAGATTACAAGTGCAAGCTCACCATACAGCATATACAACTTTTCTTTGTTCTACTCCACCCCTTTCCTACAGCAAAGAAGGAGGCCGTGGAAGAAGAATTAAACAATACATTGACCTGAAACATTATAAAGCAATCAAACAGTGAGTATAATAACCCCTGGTAGCCCATAAAAAGAGCAGATGGCAGTGAGTTCTTGCTGTTAGATGCTTGAAAGCTAAGTATAGTCCTTATTACAGAGCATGACCATTTGGAACGGGTGGATGAGCTCTTAATCAAATTTCATAGTTCAAAATATATTTCATCCTTTGATTTGAAGTTCTCCTAATGGCATAAAGAATAAGGCAGTTTCCTTTCCGAGTCAAGGCTGGCAGTGCAATCCAACACCTTGTCAGGCTACTGGATGCTGCCCATCGAGGGCAAGTTTTTTGCTGGGAACAGAGACCTAAGCATGAGCGCACATAAAAGCAATCAGCTATCCGCCTGGCATTCACGTGTCTGCCCAGTCAATTGCAGGTAACCATTTCCCACCAACAGTGATTTTTGATGTGATAGATCAACAGTCGCAGAGCAGTCGCCATATTACATCGATTCTATCACTATTCACTTTCTGCTGGCTCAGAAAAGCACCTAACACTGTTTTAGATCAATAATCTACCATTCTTTCACTATCAGAGTACCTCTGAGATGTGTTGCATGTTACCTTAGTTTTTTAAGCGCATGCCTTTTCTCCATTTTTCCACAGTAAATCCAAATTAACTACGTCTCTTAGCATTCCAAGGAGTTACCTACATAACCACCATTAAGTTTACTGCTAAGTATCTCTTTCCCCTAGCCAAATGCTTACAGGTACCAACTTGAAATACTGCAACCACAGTCGACAGTAAGCTGACCCACGCGTACGCACTTCTGAGTTGTGTCCTCTTGCTAGGTCGACACATGACATAACCCCATACCATATTTGCTGAGCAGATGTAGAGTACCATTACCCCCTACCAGTTTTGACAAAGATCCAGTTAGCATAGCAAGGAAAAGGAATTATTTTCTCTCACTATAACAAGCATCTGAGAATAATTAACCATGGAGAAGCAGCTGATAGGTCAAAATAAGGAGAAGAAGAACACAACAAAACACAAGTCTGTTTGGTGAATGACACAGATTTGTGATATCAACCACGCAGCGTTTGAACCATGGACAGCAGCCAACATTAAATTCATGAGAATTAAGTATTCATAAAATATCGTGTTTAAAGTACCACCAGCTGCACCCATCAGGAGCAGAGCCATCGGCACCACAAGGTTGCCATTATGCACAGCAAACAATATGAACATCACATCCGGAGAAACATCAAAAAGGCTATACACTGATTTGCACTGTATTGAAAAGTGTTGATCATGCCTACAGACAGGCTACCCAGTGTTGACAGTGTGCGTGAATCAAGTGATGTAAAAATTTCTGTCAAAGATAATTCTAAACATGTTTTGGGGGGACAAAAATGAATTGCGTTCTTTTATTGATAATATATCAACAGCTTTTTCTTGGTACCTGTAGAAGCATATGATGTATTGTTACAATTATTCAAATATAAGATAATATCTAATGCTAAATGAAAATTGCCCGTTTGATAACAAAGGACTGGCCTTCTGCTAAAGCTGTTTTAATAGAGAACTATAGGGAGCAGTGATCCCTAGACATTTATGCATATCAGTTATTCTTAGCCACATAGAAGACTGGGAATCAATAGCCAAGTGGGATTTGCATATTGATTTGTTGTCACAAGATTTCAGGAAAGGCACTGCCACTGAAATGACAGAATCAGATGTAAACGGGAGACTTGCATTAAAAATTGAAAGACATGATAATACAAATGGTTGTCAAGGTTCAAGGGCCAAAACTAACCCTTCCTCAAGCAGCAGACTTGGCACTTGTGGGGGAATCAGCCATGTTGTCTTAGGGAGAGAAGGCCTCGCATAGCAGGGCTGAAACCAAAACAATGCATTGTAGAAACAAAAGAACATTTAAGAAGTGTGATACCTGTGGTTGGGTCGGTCATCTATGTAAAGGGTGCAGAAGTTCAAAAACTTGACCATTGTGCAATCGAGTAGGTAAGTATAGCCCTTATTACAGAGCGAGACCATTTGGAACAGGTGGTTATATGCAGTTATTGTCACAATGTGTGTGTCATTCAGTGTCTGTGTCCAGACAAAATTAAACAAATCTTCAAAGTGTCATAAGATTAGTCTCTTTCCATCTAAATGTAAAGCCAAGTTTGGGGATAAAACACAGGAAAACAGGTATAGAGTGCGAATATAGACAGCCGTATTTGCATTCCACAATATGGATCAGTATATGCAGTAGGATGTCAGCACACCAGTGATTTTATAAGAATGGTGTGTCCAATAATCATAAATCAGGACATTCCATACTTGACAGGAGTTGGGTACATAAGTTAACCTAATCAAAGAAGCAGCATTAAAGCCAGATACACAAATAACAATTTATCCAATTAAAGGGATTTCATCTCAGTTGGTGGGCACTTGTGGAACAGTAATATTAAAATTGTACTTGACTCATAATAGTTATCTAATAGAGAAATTTCATGTCATTTCTGAAAAATTAGATAAATAGGGAAAGGATTACTGTGCTACGATTTTCTGGTAGAGCATGGAGCTATTATTTATTATATAAAAAGGGCAGTTTATGTTAAGGTTCACTATGCGCCAATGCTGTCAAGACAGGAATAGAATTCCACAGATCAGAAAACAATGGTAGTGAAGGCAATTGTTAGCCAAAAACAACGCCACAGAGAAAGGAACTTCCAAGCCGAAAATTCACTGGTTCAAAATAAGCCAGGTGGGGATAAAAAATCTAGTACTATAGTCAAAACCAAACATTAACACAGTAACTTACAGAAACATTCACAGGGCGCTAATGACCCCGTCGTCGACGCGCCCTAAAACCCTAATAACAACAACAGAAACATTCACATGATGGACAACCAGACCAGAAAGTCTAATGACCTGTATTTCATAAAAAATAATCCATCAGATGACAAAATCCAAATAAATACAGCATTAATATTATACGAGATCTGACACCAGGTGTATTTCATTCAGTCATTTTACTTGGTGTGTGATGCTCACGATTACAGTCAAATTGTATCACGACAGGGAGGAGAATAAGTAATTCTAAATTACAATTCATAGGTCGTATTTTGAGGAATTGCAATGCTCATACAAAGGAGATAGCGCATAAAACACTAGTGCGTCCGCATCTGGATTACTGTTGTGGCATTTGGGATATGTATTGCAAGGTTCTGATTGACTCAATGGAGAGGGTGCAGAGGAGAGCCGCTCGATTCGTGACTTGTTGTTACAGCTCTTATGAAAGTGTCACAGAATTGCTACATAGATTGGACTGGGATAGTTTGGAAGACAGACGACGTAGCTTGCGTTCGAATTTATTGGAGAATATGAGAAAAAAATTAAATTTCGAGTGCAAAGAAATACTTCTTCCGCCAACCTATTTAGGTCGCAATGACCGGAGGGATAAGATTAGAGAAATAAGATGCCGTACTGATGCTTTTATGTATTCCTTCTTTCCTCGCACTATTCGGGATTGGAATGCGCGGGTTTAGGATTGGTGCTTAGCACCCTCTGCCACCCACAATGTTTGTGATTTGCAGAGTATGGATGTTGATGTAGATGTAGAATAAGTAAATGATCTATTGCCCTATTTCTTTTGTGAGAAAAACCTTAAATCCAAGTCAAAGCAATTAAACCATTACCAAATTGGTGCTGCTTTCAGTGGTATGGGCCTATAATAAGTTCAGACAGTACTTACTAGGACATACCTCTGTGATAAAGACAGATCACCAAGCGTTATCATTTTTCGAGACCTGCAAGCTAATAAACCCGAGATTAACCAAGTGGGCTTCCAAGAACTTTCTTATGAAACCAAATATATATATTGGAAAAATTTAATGCAGTCCACGACAAATTTTATTGGTTGCCTGTTTATCTTTCTACTGGAAACTACAGAAAACCACAATTAAAAGAAATTCAAATCTTCCTACAGCAGAACTTGAGGATGCTGTCTTCTGGGGGGAAAATGAAGAAAATTTATGAATGGAAGAAAGCAGATAAAGGACTATGTAAAAATCAAGCAATAAATCATGGCAGGCAAACCAGAGGAGAAGATCAAAGTTTACTATACCCTTGATGAGGTAATTTTGTAAAGGACTTGGGAGAAGGAATGGGAAGGAATTTTTCCCAGAACTTTTGAATGAACCATCCCAGCATTTAAGAAATTGTGGATGGCCAGATAGGGATTTGAACATGTGTTCTTCCAAATGCGAGAAGAACATTACCGTTCACCCATCATGCTTGGTCATAATTAAAGCTCCTGGGTCAGAAATCCAGTTAGTAACCTGTCAGAAAATGGATCCCAATTCATACTGAAGAACTGGGAAAATTCCTTGTAGAAGCAGGCATCAGAATGCTGTATACCTCCATTTTATTACCCTACCTCTAATCTGGCCTAGAGGGAATGCAGGAGATAGACAGATTGACGTACATGTATTGCCATTAACAATATACTAAGTAGGCACACTATGCAGAGCAATTTAAATTGGTATCAAATGAACTGCCCATAGTTCAACTGGTGCAGCACAGGAGTAGTTAATGTTTCGGGAGCATATAGCATCACCTACAAATAATGTTTTTAAACTACATACTAATCCCTACCAATACTATGCTATAATGAATGTGGAAAGGGTCTGAAAGGGTGCCACAAGCAGGAAATACGGTCATTACAAGGCAAAAGTCCATTAGGAGTTTCTCCTTTGTGATTTAGAATGGACAAGGAGCCACAGAAAATGAAATGTAACAGAAAGGGAGTAAAAATAGTTATGAGCCACACTGGTGGGCACTTTTTTAATTGTTGTTGTTATTGTTATTATTTTTTTATCTTCATCTTTCTCAGTGAATATTCTTTAGATATATTTAATCTTTTATATTTTCTTATTTTTTTAATATATCCTGTCACTGTCATCATTTACAACACACTATCATCTTTCATTTTCAGTAATTAGTGCACTGACCTAATTATTATTTTCTACTTTTTTCATACAATATCTTGTAAAAGATATTTATATATATATTTTACACATTTTCTCACCCTTTCTCGCTTTTATACATATGTTCGTTTGGGCCAACTAGGACCACATTATGCCTTCTTTTGGCTTGAATTTGCTTTCGATGTGTGCAAATTAAGATTGTTAGCCCTAGAAGGGACCTACAGTTTAACATGGAATCTGTACCACGGAAGCATTCTGGAATACTTCACATTACACAGCAAGCTGTGCCAGAGGAGGTCGGCTTATGAAAATCTCTGCCGAGACAGAGTCAAACTTCTCGATCACCAGTCAGACACCTTAACTCTGTGCCACCAGGCCGTTCTCCTTTCTTGCTTTTATGTTTCCTCCTCTTAATGTTCTGATTTCGACAAGACACAAATTAATAAACATCTCTCTGCCTACAGATACCACATCCTATAGGTTTCAAAACAAAGTCCCATATCCTGTTTCTGCAAGACTGCATCTCATTTATTATTCCACCCAACAGACTATCAAACTTCCTAGTCAGATCTACAGTACTCTATATGCCTTCTCCTACCAACAGTACTGGGCTCTCATGATTCTTGGTTCAAGGTAATAATACAGTTTAGCATATCAGCATTCTGCTTCCCTTACTTTCCCTCCAGAATATTCTCCTTCTCTAATATTCTCATCTGATACTCATAAATTTGATTTAATATTCTGCTATTAAAGAAGGGTTTATTCATAAAAATTACATTACTGTTCCATGTTAATGCTCATTTTCTGTTTTTGTGTGCTTAGCTGTGATAAGGATTGGTTCCTCTCCCTGTACATATTTATTTTAGTATTTGCTAATTAGCACCCTTTTTTATCACCCCAGACAAATGCATTAGAATGAAAACATTTAGAATGTTTTAATGACAATGCTAATCCTGCAGGTCAATGGAATAACAGAAAATGCTTTATGCAAACAAAATACCAAGTGCAACTGAATCTTACTTTCAGTTTTCTTTAAGATAGCATCAATATTAATCATGACATAGAAAGACTTTACTATATTTCAAAGTTTACACAATTATTTTAGGGAATATAAAATATATTAAATAACAACAAGTTGGTCTGGTACTAAGGAAATATTGTCTTGTGTGCTCAGCCTGATAGAATATTAAACAGTTACTTAGGAGTAAAGTAAATTGAGAAAATGGGAGGAAGTGCAATATACTATGTTGAGCACAGTTATATATTTCCTGTGACATTCTATCTTACTCACACGGTTTGCTTTTTGAAGCAATATATAACAACTTTTAATCCAGTTTCACCAATGAAACTGATTACAACTCTATCTGTTATATACCTAACACAAATTGTCAATTACACCTCAGTAGGAACTGAGAGAGAAAAAAGAAATTCTCATTGAAAAATTATAGTCATCATTTCACAACCAGTAAATATAAAGTTTTGAAACTAAATCAACTTTAAAGATGATGAAAATTCAATTGTAGTAAACTGATGGTAACTGAACTTCCAGTTCTCACAAATTTTAGCTGAGGGGTAAGCAGATTGTTTCTTAGTAATATTTTGATTCTCTTGATGGAACTGAGTTTGCAATAACTATCAGATTATTTTAGAAGATATTTAGTTCAAGGTTGGGCTACCCATGGATATAACAAATACTTTTTTTCATCGTGATAGCGAAAAAAAAAAAAAAAAAAAAAAATACCGAGCGTGGTGGGTGAATGGTTAACACTCTGGCCTTGCAATTACGAGAACGCGGGTTCGAATCCCCATCCAGGCATCCAGATTTGAGTTTTCTGTGGTTTCCCCAAATCACTCCAGGTGAACGCCAGGATGCTTCCTTCAAAAGGAGCTAGACAAATTCATTCCTGTTCCTTGTCCCCAGCCCTATCCTGCCTCTACTGACCTTGACGTAAATGAGGCATATAGCCATAAGTAAAAAGAAAAGATAGTAAAATAACAATCACCTAGTAGTAATATGTACTGACGAATACTGTAATACTCAGAAAGAACAACAGGTTGTGGTTTACATAGATTTTTAAGCATCTCCCAGTACCGTATGCAACTGTCTGTTACATTAACTAGAAGACCAAAACTTGCTAGAAGACATTACATTCCCACCATTGTTCTAATCTCTTGACATCTTGAATTCATGAGTTTACATTCAGCAATTCATATCCACCCACCATCATGGTATGTAAAAAGATCAAAATTCAGTGACTAAATAATCTCCATCCACTTATTAGCAACCCTTTGCAATATGCAGGCAACATTTTTATTGATATATGGGCTCATGTAATATGTACGTCAGTATAGTCCACCAACGATAAAGTCCACTGCATCATATGTACTTCCCACACTCTGAGGCATGATTGACATAATTATTTCTCAGTTGTATGTTTATAAGCCTTGTCAGAAAAAGCACAACTACTTGAAAATGGATACCACTTGTTTATGTTACAACTTGAGAGTGGCTTGCTACTGGAAGTTATTGGTTGATCAATCCCAAAACAGAACACTATTGACACTTGGTTACAGAAATCACATCAGTATTTCACTTCTGGAAATAACATTACAAAGACAACTATGCCATCTCTTTCTACCACCAGTCGGAAATACCACTCCACAATTTTCGAATGGATGGCAAAGAGTTGTTGCATCAAACCTATTTTGAACAGAATACAGGCAGAAGTTTATGTTCACAAGCATTATTCTGATTCATTTGAATTCATATACGAAATATAGGGAAGATAGAGTGAAAACATCAAAAAACAAAGGAAAGCCAAAAAATGACATAGCAAAACAAGAAAAAAAGAGGAAAGAGTAAGTTACAAATATACCAAGGCAGTATTTCTACTACAACATAAAAGATAAGGAAAAATTTGACCACAGCCATAACAGAAAGAATTGATGAAATATATGGTAATAAATAGACTTGTCACAACACCTATCTTTGATGCAACTAATAAATAGATTAAAGCAAACAGTAATGTACTAACCTGAAGCGACCTGGATATCGCAACGTCAGTTCCTTTGCCGATGCATAATCTGCAAGAAGGTCCTTGCATAATACTTTTGGTTCACTGCAGTCAGGGTTACCTGGACACCAAGATCGATGCTTACGGGATTGCAATGTCCCTCGAGGGTCGCGCACCAGCAACAGAACTCGCACATTCAGACTATAAAATATAAAGCAAATAATTATTAACTGTTTTGATGGCAAGGGATAGGCAAATGAAGATGAAATTTTCTTTAGCACTGACAAAAATTCTTGTTAAGTGCACGATTTTCAAATATGAATGTATAATTGCAGTGTACACACTCATAATTCTATAATGTGAATTAAACACAAAGTTCTTTTCACTGCCAGAAGGAATTCTGACAGGACTTCTTACAAATTACTAGCTGCAAATGCATTATTCTGTTGTTTAAATGCAGGCCCAGCTGGTAAATAAGGAACATTTACATTATGGGTTGTAACATTGGTGGCTGAGTATATATATATTAATGTCCTTTTTAGTCACAAATTATACTCTATTTGAAACAACCAGTGGCACTAGAAGTAAAAATTATCCTTACAAGGATTACAAGTCATTGTCATTTGTTCAAAAAGGGGTCTGATATTCAGGGATACATATCTTCAATAAGCTCCCCACACATCTTAAATATCTAGCTGATAATAATACTAAATTCAGGGAAAAACTAAACAAATTTTTAATTGACAGCTTCTTCTACTCCATCAAAGAATTTATTTCTAACATATCAACAAAATAATTGCCAGTTCGTGTAAATGTAGTTGATGTAATTATGTACTATGTGTGATGTGTCTGTACATCTTCTGGTACATTTATCTATTTTGTTATGCAAATTTTTATCTGTTTGACATCTTTCCATATCCTACAGAACCAGTTTCTTATATTGGGATATTTGGAAAATGAATGCATTGTGTCGTATAGTACTGAAAGATTTCATACTATCTGACGAAATCTCATTCATAATTATGATTGCTGTTACAAAATTAGACAACTGTTCTGGGTGAAAAATAAAGTTACATGTTTGATATACCTCACTTGTTACTCTCCCTTAAAGTACTTCTCCTCTGTTTCAACTTATGAAGGCATATCAAATATAAATGAGTCTTTCATAAAAAAAGAAACATTTTTCAAAATTAAGTCTAATTTACATTTTTCATATTTTTCACATCATCCCTTATCTTATCTATGCACCTCCTTCAATTGTCTGGTAATTTTTTAATTGCAGTATCATAAAAAGTTCTGGAATGTGTATTAAACCAACTGCACAAGAACTGCTGCACATCCTCATTTGTTGTGAAGCTCTGTCCACCAAGGGCTTCCTTGAGCTGCCCAAATATATGGAAGTCACATGATGATAGCTCTGGGTTGTAGGGTGGATTTTCTAGGACAGCCAATGTCAGACAATTTGTGTGTGTGTTTTTTTCTTTGAAACTTGGTGACTGGCATTGTCATAGAGAAGTAACACTCTTCTGGTCAGAATGCCATGCCTTTTTGATGGATTGGCAGCTCAAACTTGGCTCCTACAATCACAATAACAGGTAGTTTCAAAGGATCAATATTCTTGGAGAAAATCAACAAGCGGGATGCCTTTACAGTCCAAGAACATAGTGGGCAAGACCTTCCCTACAGACATCATCACCCTTGCTTTCACTGGTGCACTTTTGCCAGTCTTCTGCCACTCCATATTGATCCTCTTTCAATCTGGGGTGTAATGATGGACCCAAGTCTCATCACACATGATGATTTTTTCTGAAAACCTGTCACCTTCCCCCTCGCAACTCTTAAGGATGGTCCAAGAAATTTCAAACTGCTTTCTGCTCTACATTCAGCAACTTTGGAACCCATCGAGTCAATGCTTTTTGAAAACTGTATTGATTACAAATAATTTTTTGTACGCTCCATTCATCATGATTGTTACTAAGAATAAGAAGCACTTGGCTCGCCAACATTACTGCTGCCTTACACATGATCCCCTCCACTGAACAAACCATTTCAGATTCCTCATGGTACTGACAGACGCTCAATTTAAAAAGGCTCCTTTATATTTAATCCACACTACAAGGTAAGCCAATGAACCTCCTATGTCAAGAAGACTTTATGGAATAGGCATTAGTACCAGTTTTGCAATATGATAAAGAGTACACACAGCAATGGGGAGAAAAAAATAAGCTCAGGTTTAAAATGTAGGCCCAGCATATGAGCTGTCAAGATTTTAAATGTTAGGCAGTTTTAAAGAAATGGGAAAAAGTATCACATTGAAAATAGTATCGTCTTGTGAATCTCATAGTGGTATCAGAATTTGAGGAATAGCCAGAAAAACCTCTCACTGGGTAAGGAAAATAGTGAACCTGACAAAATTAATGCACACCCTTTTCCTGCACCACAGAATGACATTTTAACACATTATTACTAATTTTTAAGGTGAAAAAGTAAGGTCTGATACTTTTTGGAAGAACAGTCTGGTAGCTCCGTGATTAAGGCACTTGCTTTCAAAATTTCAGAATCTTGTCCCGGGTTCATATCCCAGTGAGGTTAAGAATTTTTAAGAGTCATGTTTGATCATATGAGCTACATTAGGTTCAGATTCAGTGTTAAATTGAAGGACACATAGGAAAGGAACTGGTTGACCTACCTTTAACACAATGCTTCCTCCGAGAGGATCCAACCAACCTTCAGATTGTGGATTAAGTTAGTTAGTTAGTTTACTTTTTAGATAAAACATCTGTATGTCTACAGCAGTTTTTACAATCCCACAGAGAACAATTTAATATCACATGTGGCATTATTAGTCAGCAGATCCCCTCTAAAGTGTAGCCTGACCACTTTAATGGCAGAGTTTCAATTTGCCATTCATTATAATTTTGCTTTGGCCTAACCATGCCTCATAAAAAGAAAAGCATTATTGGCTCAAAGTCCCTCAAATGTATTTCAGCAGTGCAGTCTTTCTCTGTCATGGTCAACTAATTTAACTTCTTAATCCCACTGGCTAAAGGGAACCTACAGATTTTAGTGGAATGTGAACTAAGTAAGATAAACCTGAGGTTAAAGTCAGGTTAAAGGAACATGACAATCGTAGTTGAAATAGGAGTTAAGTCAGGTCAAAGGAACATGACAATTGTAGTTGAAATAGGAGTTACAGCCATGGAACTCTTGATTCCCAATAAGGCACCATATTTCACTATTGCACTTGTTACTAATACTCAAATTTACATTTATTTCTTCCAAATCATACTGCTGTATGAATGATATAGTATAGTTGAGATCTAAACCATTCTCATATCTTTCCAGATATATACAGAGCTTAATGGTCTTATTTCAAATATTCTAAAATCTATGCCAGATCCAACTTTCATGGATTAAACATCTGTAAAAACTGTAAATAAGCCTCTTAATAATTGTGACAAACCAATGCAATATGCACAGCTGGGCAGAGAACCATTAATCTGCTAATCATTAATTAACGAAGTTAATAAAATTGCCAAAATTAAACTTTTAAGTTAACCTAAAAAATCGTTAACGGTTTTCTTAACTTCCATTAAATTGAATTTTCGTTAACTTTAGTCTGTTACATTGGCAGTTGAAGTTTTTTTTTTTTAATTACGAAGTGCAAGTGTGATTCACATACAACTGTTATACTAGGAATGGCGTGGGTATGAGCAGGAAAGCTATAGTTTTGGAGCATTTCTATTTTATGTCTGCAAACCAGCACTCACTACATGTTTCTAGTTCGATCAGTGATTGATTTTGATACTTTTATAATTTGTTTACACTAGGAAAATGTCACTTTTTAGTTGTTATTCATTAGTGAAATAAATTAAATTGGCATTCATTACACGATTATGTTATGGAAACTGAACTCTTGAATCCATTAGTGAAAGCAGCAACACTAACAATAGTAATGAGAACATTGAAAATCCTTTACCACATTTATGCAATTATGTTGCATTTATATCAAGACTGGGAGAACAGTTGATTTATGAATGCAAACTTTCTACAATCAGTGCTCAGATGTCTAGCATTAATAATCTTCAATAACATATGAAGAGGATATGCAAATATGAAGTTTGAAGAAATAGTAAAACAGGGCCAACTCGTGGGAAAAAAAACATAATACAAAGCCTTCTTCAAGTTCTGTGGTTTCTTCTGATATAATTTCTTTGTTTTCATCTCCATCTGCTAATAAAATTCTACGTCAATAAAACATTTGGCATCGTAGCTACAGGCACCTTCATATTCCAAGCTGGTATGGACTGATGTATTGTAAACCTTTTTGTTACCAACATGATTCCACTATATGTTGAAGAATCCGATATGTTTGAGAAGCTGGTTAAAATGTGAACCCCAGTAAAAACTCCATAAGGACGTTAGGTAGACATATTATTGATTCTCATCATTGTATGTAGCACCTTGGTATTGCTTGCAGTAATATATGTTGTAATACATAAACATCAGTTCCACTTTTGGATGCTTAACTTTTAATGGTTAACTTTAACTTGCATTAAATTTGCAAAAATGTAACGCTTTAATGATTTTTGAAGTTAACTTTTTACGTAAGGGATTAACGATTAACAAAGTTAACTTTTCGATTAACTGTGCCCAGCTATTGCAATATGTATGATGTAATTTTTTAATTAAACCTAATAAACTGAATAATTTAGTCCCAATAAAAACACTGACAACTTCACCTACACCATCTTTTTTAATAATATTGCTAACACCAGGACCTTCTGCTCACAATTATTTTAGAAGAGTCTAAGACTGGTGTATGTTGATAAGGGCGAATTTTAAATAAAGAATAATAATGTCTTTCCAATCAATTTTTTTTAAGTGCGATGTCATTTGTCATCTTTAAATTTATAATACACAGATTCGACTTTTTAGTCAAGTGTTATGAATATCTGAATAGTGAATCCAAATTAAGGCAGGCATAATGGATGACAGTCACACGCACCATCTTTCATGTTGATCAAATTTGCCTAAGATATGTGTAAATTTGATCCAACATGAAAATGTTAATATTTTAAGTAATTTTGTTACATTGACTGCATGCATATCATGATAGGCTTCCTCTCACATTAATGTTAACTGAATTTAACTGTAATATAAAATAGTCAGCACTTTCCGAAGCCATAAATATGTTCCTTCGTCA
The DNA here is from genome assembly GCA_031002005.1 of Vandiemenella viatica. Classification (NCBI taxonomy): domain Eukaryota; kingdom Metazoa; phylum Arthropoda; class Insecta; order Orthoptera; family Morabidae; genus Vandiemenella; species Vandiemenella viatica. The sequence continues at coordinate 309,580,564 of CM061921.1, read as the reverse complement.
ATAAATGGAAAATTCTAATTTATATTTGCAGTTAAATATTACCACAGCTGAAGATTCCTATTGAAATGAAATTTTTGTTATGAAGAAAGTAAATAAGCAAATAAGACATATCAAATACCATTAGAGGAAAGAAGGCATTAATAATCGATGTGAATAAAGTTAGGCAGGGGAGAATAAATTACCACTTAATACAGATATCTATGGAATAAGAATAAAAAAGAAAAAAATTTAAAAAGTACACAGATAAAATGTACTTTCAAATTAAGCCATCATCATTTGCAAAGAAGAATATACACAGAAATATATACAAAAGTGATGTGGACTGATTCGTGTGTCAATCTTAAGCAAAATATATTTTATAAGAGATGCACATAAGCATTACAAAAACTGCATACCAATTTTCTACACCACAACAATTTTATTTTATTATTTCAATTTGTTTCCGCATTTTACAGATTTTATTACTTTTCACATTTATTTTACTCAGATTCATTGTCCAGTAACTGCAAAAGGAAACAATATTAAATAATATGCTTGCACACAAATTAGGTAACATTTTATCTATCTGCAGTTCTTCCACTAGTCCTGTCTCTCTTCCGAAGGGAACACCTGTAGGACTGGACTGGTTGCCAAACCACTTATTAACACTAAATACAACAAATAAAAAGAGCAAAGCCTAACACTGCAAAAAGCATTCTCAACAATAATGCAGTAAAATGAAAGCAAGAGCAGATGCCCATAATGTATCATATTACTAACGTGTACTGATTAGCACATCAGTGTTCAATAAAATACTTACTATGGTCTGATTGTTGTCCATTAAATTACACCAACATACGAGGGTGATGCAAGCTAATAAAAGGTGGCAGCGCTAACTGCATATGGGGTCATAATCTTTGCTTTCTTCATACCAATAATCTTTGGTCAAAAGTTATCATTGATGGGTATTCTTTGTTTTATTCAGTTTCTTAAATACAGGCATAATGAATGCCAGTGAAAAATGGACAAAATTGGGATTTACGCTGTGATTCAGTTATTTTTTCTGGAAGAGAAAACAGCAAAGAAAATTCATTAGAGGATTTTGCTTTCATTGAGTGATGTGTGTCCTTCCTGTGAAAATGTAAAAAAAAAACCTCAAAGCTGCATTAAGTCACCGAGCTCCAAAAAGAGCTGCGAGGCCAGAAATCATCAATAAAGTCCATTTTGACTGACAGTTGAGTGAAACCGAAGGAGTTGGCAGAGGCCACAGGCATCTCAACTGAGTGGGTTCATTTTATTTTGCATGATAAATTACACATAAAAATAAATAGTGTAAGATGGCTGACGTGAATGTTCACTTAAGAGGACTGCCAAGGCAAATCAGTTCCAAAGAAAGTGAAATGTCTTTCATATGCTGGAAAGATGATGCTCTTGATTGACTACTAGGAGAAGGGAAAAGCCATTACTGGAGAATACTACGCTTCACTTTTAGAGAGACTGAAAACAGTGATTGCAGAAAAACGAATGCCTGAAAAGAATGTCTTGTTTCACGATGACAATGTGCCACTGCATTCAAGCTGCATCACTTGGGGAAAACTGAGTGAACAATAGTGTCAAATCCTTCTGCATCAACCCTATTTTCCTTGGATTACCATCTGTTTCTGAAAATCAAAACCTTTTCTAGCTGGACAAAATTTCATTCGAATGAAGAGGTCATGCAGAAGGTAAATGAGTGGCCATGAAGAAACCCATTTCTACGAGGGAACCACAAAGCTGGAGAAATATTGGAGCAATCGTGTTGAACTTTGAACTACATCAAAAAATAAAATATGTTTTAAAACTTAATTTGATCTCTTTGATGTTAAAAGTTTCATAGAAATCCCCACAGTAAATTTCATAAAAACAAACTTGTAATTAATAAACCTCCTAAAAAAAAAGCAAAGATACAAATAATAAAGTGCTTTGTTTTTAAATTTGTTGAAGTAAACCTACCTCTTGTCTGCAAGCAGATGTTCTACAAGGCTCAGTTTCAGTCGCACCAGTTTCATACTTTGAAAAGGGAAAAGCCGGCAAACTGGATTGAGGAATTCTGGTAACCAGCATAAATACGGATGTTGCTGGCACTGTTCCCACAGGCGCGTGTTGTGCGTAAACAACCAAACATGATACTTCCCATATTCCAGGTAATGGTCTGAAATAATGTAGATACTTAAGAGTCAATAAATTAAAAATATCTACTTTATAACAGGTTATACATTGTGACTAAACATCAGTAACAGAATTTAAGGTCATTTTACACTATCAGGTGTTCAACAGAAGTGCACTACAATTTTCATAAGCAAAAAAGTTCGTTTAAATCCTTTTGAAAATTTATGTTGGAAGAGGAGGAATGAACAACAATTGTGTGAGTAAGAAACAGTTATGTTTCAATAGTATTTCCCTGAAAGCAAAAAAGTATTTGTTCAAGTAAACTGAAAACAGAAAATGATTGAGAAATCAGCTGCCTAACAACAACATGACATTTGAGACTGCATGTACACTAACAAAAAGTGTGTAACTGGTCTTGTCAGGATATTTAACCAAATTTTTTTTTTTTTTTTTTTTTTTTTTTTTTTTTTTTTTTTTTTTTTTTTGGTATTGATGATATGTGGATTAATCAGGAAATAAAGACTATATGAGTACAGGCTCTGAACATCTTTTCTCTTTAACGTGTGTTTGGTCCATATACCTGACAAATTCTTACTGTTATGAAAGACAAATACCTTGGGAATATTTCACTTCAATAATATGACTTATAAATAATAATAATTATTAAAAAAACTGCCAAACTGAAATATAAGTGAAATTGATTTTTGAATGCATGTAAAGTGAGAGATACCAGTACTCATCCTTCAGTAAACAAGTTGATAAATAAAATTAAAATTTTAATATGTACAAATGAGATTGATAAAATGTGAATATACATCAGATGCTGCAGGTGAGTTCAAATAAATGACAAAATTTTTAAAAAATGTTAGTGTAAATCTTTATGAACTAGATATTCTCCCTTCTCGCCTACATCCTTGTTCACAGATTTTCACCTTTTGTGATGTGAAATTCTATCACAACATCCAAACTCACATCATAAAAAAGACATGAACCATAAAAATTCCCTGCAGGATTTTTCTACATAACAATGCATATCCTTATGCTACAATTAATGCTTTTAAAACATCTCACCAAAAATTTTCCAGCCCTCATCTGGACCTAATTACAATTCATTTTCCTCGGCTTAAACAAATATGGGTATAAAACATTTGAGGCCCATGGGTTACAATTTGCAGATACTGATTTGTTAAAGAACTAGCAGTCAACAATAGTTATGAGATTTTTTTTTAAATTCATGAACTGGTGGGGCAAATACTTAAATAATAGATTCAAGTATCTGAAAAATCTTAATGTAATGCATAGGTTCCCACATTTTTTGGCCTACAACCCCCTTTTCATCCCCTTTTCAGAAAAAAAATCTACCAATTCCCCTTCTTGTAATAAATAATCACAGAAAAACCATTATTGTAAAAACAGGCCAAGTCTCCTGTTGCGACAAAAAGTTATAAGATCTGAGCCAAGTGTGCAAGTGTGCATTCACTTCAGTTTGTGAAACATAATGGTTTCTCTCGGTGTTATAGATTTTATTTAGAATAAACAAAAAAAATATGGTGACTTGGCCATTGTGCATGCCATGTATCAGTAAACTTATATAAATACCTTAAGTGCATTGCTTATCAAACATACAAATACATAAAAGCAAAGATTTTCCTTGCACTTTTTCAAATTTCACAACTATATATTACGCCTTCCATTTCAGTAAAAATTATGGCATGCATAATAGCCAAGTCACCATATTTTTTTTTTTTTAATTTTAAATAAAATCTTGAACACCGAGAGAAACCATTCTGTTTCAAAAAGTTAAGTGAATACACACTGTAAAGTGTAGAGTTGGCTCAGAAGAAGATCTCATAACTTTTTGTCACTACACGAGCACGAGACTTGGCTTGTTTTTACAATAATTGTTTTTCTGGGATCTCATTTATTTTTGCAAGTTGATTGTTTATTCTGAATCATTTCTGAAATGTAATGATTCCATTAGAAAATCGGTGAATAAGAATATTTCATAATTGAAGACATCAATACAGTGGAACTCCAATTATCTGAATCAATTGGGACTGGACCCCATTCAGATAATCAAAAATTCGGATAATTGGATTTTTTTCCGAATAAGGATCTATTTTAATTAATTACTGTGTGTAAGTTGAAAATGGGAGAAAAGGGTATTTTTAAAGAAAAGGAGTTTTTGATTATTTAAATGAAAAGGCAACACTTTTACATGCTAAGCGCACTTACAAGTGCTATACATTAGTACAAGGCTCGTTTGTACCGTACTGTAAATAAAAGTCATTGCTTGCTGAACATTTTGGTCAAAGTAAGCTGTTTGTCTGTATTCATCCGCTTGATAGTGAGAAGTTACATTTGGTCACACTCAGGCTGATGCTCCATCCACTTCAACACAGTCTTAAAGGCCGGCTAATGCTTGAATAGTTGATGGTCCGTGTCTGCTTCAACTTTGACGTTAAGGTCATCTTCTTCCTCGATACTTTCTTCTCTCACACTTTACAATTTCATACCCACGGTCTGACGAATCACACACCACCCACTCTCCTAAATCTTCAGCACTAACGTCTAGAGATCCAGGAATTTTCAGAAGAATGTTTCTGAATTCCTCAAGTGTCACATCATCCCCATCTTCTCCTGTCTCTTCCCTTTCCTTTTCTTGAGCTTGTTTTTCCTATTTCTCCTTTTCCTTCTCTTCTTCAGTTAATATGCCTTTCAACTTGTTCCATGCACGTCGTAATGTGACTGCCTTAAGTGATTCGGATAATTGGAGTTTGGATAATTGGAGTTCTACTGTATATATTTCCAACAATGCCCCACTCCTTGAAAGCAATGCAGATTGCTGCTGGTTTACCTACCACCATAAGTAAATAATGAGTAAATTTCAAACTAAGCATATGAATATCTAAAATTTAATATGTTAGCTAAACTTGCTTATCTCTGTGCATTAAAGAAATCTCAGGCTTATAGCTTCATCCAGAGCAAAGCAATTAACCCATAAATAGGTGCCAGAATTTTTCATGTTTGGTATTGTAATTAAATACATATGGGAAAAACACCGATATTACACTTTTCTTATGATTTTGGATGAAATCATATATGTGTACCAAATTACTTGTTTCTAGGATTACTGGAAGTAAAGTGGAATTTTGACGTCGGGGTGTTGAGATTGAAATTAAATTTTGAATTTTGCCAACTTCCAAAGTACAGAAAGGAAAGTAAAATTTAACACTTTAGTTAAACTCAGTAAGCTCACTATACAGTGAAAATCTGAGGCACATAAAGTTATTAGGGTAGACAGCAATTTCACATTACGGGTAGGTAGGGGGTAGTATATGGAAATTTATGAGTTTCAAACTTTCCTTATATTATGTGGGTAAAATGTTATCTATGTACCAAATTTTACCATTATACCACTGCAGGAAGTACCTTAGAGTTTTGATGATCATCAGTGAGTGAGTGACAAAATCGCTGAAATTTACATATTAATAACATCTGAACTAAGAACAGTAGTGAAATAAAATTTAGTATGTTTGCTAAGATTGCTGATATCTATACATGACAGAAATTTGAAATACGTAGCATCAACACAAAATTGAGGTACAAAAATGACCTGAATCACTTCGAGAAAAGGATTGGCAGTGTCGCCGTTGACTCGACCTGGCAGTGCACGGCAGTGCACCTAGATGCAATCCATAATGCTCCAAATTTTTGGCTAGTAGCCCCCCTTTTTATGATTTGATGGTGCCCCTCTTAGGAGCAGTGCAAAATACCATATACAGAAAAACATGGACAGATTTCTAAAATTACTTCATTAAAAGATACTAACAATATTGGTTTATTGTTCACAGTCAGATTAATAAATACATATCATGAAGAAAATATTATTAATTATAGAGGGTTGAGCTCTGTATTGACAATAATTTTTAGGTATTTGGTGCCTTATTGGTCATCAGCAATCTTAAATTTCTATATTCCACCACTGACAATCTATTTCTTTTGTTAGCTAATAAATTGCTAACTATGCTAAATCCTCTTATAGTTACATATGATGCAGCCCTTAAAGCAGGATGTAATACTGGAAGGCGGGGGGTGGGGGGGCAGTTGGTCCTCAATGCCCCCTAAATTTACCTTGGACCAGAAACACCCCCTTTGATCTCTTCAATACCCACCAGTGAGAGGTACCACCCCAGTTGGAACCACTGATGTAATGTGTTTTAAAAATAAAAACTTTTATACTAAAATATTTTCACAAGTTACAAAATATAAGCAGCTTGTGCTGGCTAGTTTCCAGATATAATATTACCAGCCCGGAAAAAGAAAGTATTCTGGCTATAGGAAATAATATTTTTACTGTTCAGAAATGCTATTACTTGTAAAGAAAGTTAATTATTTTTATTGTTTAATCCATCAAACCATTAAGTATACAATAAAATCTTAAAAGATTTGAGTTACTTACCAAGGCCAGTGTAATTACAGTTGAGCAAAGACTTGAGGATTCTGAGAGCTTCAGTTGCAGCAGGTTCGTCACGTATTCGTACAATTTCATAGTCAAGAAGTGGTTCATAATGATAAAAATTGGCAGGGTGGCTATTCAGCACATCCCCTAGGAACGTTGAACCTGATCTCCAGGTTGTTATAACCACATTTCTAATAGGCTGCCCACCTAGTTCTGGCACAAGATCTTCAAGTGACCTGCAATTAAGAACACAATTAGCATTCAGGCAGTACCTGCTACAAAACTAGCAAACAAAAACAAAAATTATAACTAAAGGTGAACATGCAATAACTGAAGTATTGCTAGATAAACTATTTTGAAAGTATTTAATTGAGTAACTCCAGAATCATTTCTGGTAATAAAAATGAAATTAGCTTCCTGCACAAACATAAATAGGATAATGCTAACATAAGTGATTTTCCCCCCTTTGTATTCCTTTAAAAATGTTGTAAGACAACATGAGGATGAGCATAAGCACAAAGAAAAAGAATTTGTAATTATTACTAACTAATGCAAACAAGATGACATAATTACACTCTGCTTGGTTATATGATGGTTTCTTCTATTTCTGTTACTCAGCATCTGCCAAAAACCAGTCTGAGTAATTAAACATTTCAAAGATGAATTTGATGGGCTGTCTATTGAAACACAGACAGATAAAATAAACACATCACTTTCTAAAAGACAAACACAAATACAGGTGACTCCTCAGTCACTGATGCAGCATGTTGTGAGTGTGCAAATTAAGTATGGTTCATTATTTGTAGGTGGTGGAGGTAAGTATACTGACAGCATTAGCTTACACAATAGCAGAACGATACTACAAACGTGGTATTACTAATCGTCTTTACCAATTACTGTTTGCAGTATTACTGGTACAGGTATCATCACAAAATATCTTCGTTTCAATTACAATACAGTGTATCATGCGATACAGTTCTTTTTTACTAAATTTCATGATGTAATTGAAGAAAAAGTATATTTTTAAGATCTATTAAATCATAACATGAATTGAAAAAAGAAGAGCACTAGTATATAGTACATCAAATAAACCATGACACATGGGGTGGCAGTGACGTTGACTGTATCAATCACAGGTAACTACTTGTACCTCTTCACGCTGTCTGCAGCCACATGAGCAGCATGCTGCAAATTCATTAATCTCTAACATGATAAAGGGATGACCCAAAATAATATTTCATACCTGAGTGATGAGTTTAATATACCTACACAAATCTGAACTTTAAATGCACTCTTAGCAGTAAGCTGCAATTGTTACCCACCAAATGAAATATAGTAAAATTTTACACTTAACTGTCCTGCCTTAAACTTTCATGCCAGTTTTACTAAATGAGGTGTTGAAAACTATTTCTAAATCATGATATATATTAAGCATTCTTCCCACAGGTTATTGGAAAGAGTGATGAGGGGATGCACTAGAGAAGTAAGGGAATTGGGGTACAAAACTCTGGTCAGACCGCTGCTGGATTATGGTGGTGTAGTATGGGACCCACATTTTGGGTATCAAATACAGGAATTGGAAGGAGTGCAGAGAAGGGCTTCCAGATTTGTCTTTGGAAATTACCGCAAAACACAATCGGTAACTAATATGATTAAGGAGCTGGAGTGGGATTCATTGGAGGATAGAAGGAGGGTGAAGAGAGTCATGGGAATGTACAAGGCCTATATTGGTGATGAAGCATGGAAAGATATTGGTGGGAAAATTAAGATAGGTGGTTGGAAGGTTAAAGATGACCATGACCACAAGCTGGCACTTGATTTCAGGCATAAGGGTGTGGGAAAATTTTCCTTTATAGGAAAAGGAGTAAGGGATTGGAACAAATTGACAAGAGAAGTGATGAATAATTTACCGAAAACACTGAAAGATTTTAAGCAAAAATTTGTTGAGGGGAAAAAGTTGGCTGGAGGAGGAATAGAGAAGGATGGGCGTGTAAAGAGATTGACACCGGAGCGTGCGCTCCATAGCAATTTTATCAATTATTATTATTGTAGATAAACTGTTATAAGATAAAACTAATTCACTAGAAATTTGATACTGTGGTTCTAAACAACTTAGTATACTTCTGGAAGTTTTTTTTTTTTTTTAGAAAAATAATATTTATTTGGTTGACTTTTTTGCTTAGTCCAATAAACATTAACTAAAAAATATACCATTAATAAAAAAAGAAATTACTTAAGTAATAAAGCAAGTGTTTACCTTGCTGTGATGTTGTAAAGTCCATTTGGATACTCATAACCATCCATTTCGTCAGCTACCAATTGCCTTATCTCAGAAACTACACTGTCAATTTCCTTTGAGTAATTCCTGGATTCTTCAATCTCAACGTCATTGCTGGACCATTGCTGAATAAAGGAATAAAGTATTTGCATTGATTTTTATATTTTTTTTTTGACACTGAGTACCCTATATTAGTTTCAAATTCGAATTAGAGTGTAGTTTTATTTAAATTAGGAAATGGGTAGAAGCTGACAGTAAAATTAACACAAGCAAAAGAACTTTCAATATATAAAGTTAAAATCAATAAAGTGAAATATATGTGTATGTGTGCAATTTCGTTCACAGGTATTTGAAAGACAATAAGTGATTCTTTTTTAAAAAATCCGTATTGATTTAACCGTCTGTCTTCCAGAATATCTTGATTACAGTAAAATCTCGTCTTGTAGGGCTATTTTTTATGTTTATGGTCGGCTTATTTTTCGCTTGCACATCCAGCAGTCAAGTGCATTTCAGTATTGATATCGATCGCGGAGCATATTCACGGTTGGCCCTACTTTTACTGCCCAGATGGCGCAGGCTTCGATTTTCTTTCTCGCGAGTTTCGGGATACACATAGTTTATATCAAGAAATGTGCCGTAGTTGGGGTACCAATTCAGTCCCACCACAATGGTAACAGTACTATCACCTGAGTGAAACGTACTCATGCAAACAATGCTCCTTCGCGGCAAAATCTTTAAGGCTGGCCTTCCAGTGGACGTGTATTCGCGCGAAGAGATCGCTCCAATCCCAAGGGAGCGTCCATAAACTACGTGTCTCGGACTAGGGGGTAGGGAGGGGTTGGCTGGAAAGCTACGTTGCGTACGTGGGGGGAGGGGAGCGTTTCACAAGAGGCTAAAATGGAGCTACGTGGTTTATGGACGCTCCCAAAAAACGGTAATTTGATGAGACTCCGACCACTGCGAGCGCTTGAGTCGCACGAACTTACGCGAGGGCGACGAGATCCAAAATTGTTTGGATTTGGTAGCGCGAAAACACAGTACGCGCGATGGATAGAGACAAAATTGTTGCTCTTATTCAAGAAGGAGCCCCTTTGTGGGATCAAAAATTATCTCAGTACCACCAGAGGAATGTTCAAATAAATATGTGGGAAGAAACTGCAACAGAAATGAATTTGCCAGGTAATTAATTTTATTATTTATTCATTTATTTAAACAAAATGCAGTGTTACATATCTATTATTTTCACATAGTATAGACTTTATTTTTTTCTTGCTGTCATCAGTTTCTATACTGGTTTTATGTGATAGGTATTTTATGCTTAAATCGAATCTTCCTGGCAACTATAAAGGTGCCGACAGACGTTTATTGAGCGCCAACAATTACGGGAACAATACTAATCAGTAATCACTAATCACACAAAAACAAAAATTACTGGAAATCGTCAGTAAACGTTTTAAATGAAAATAAAAAATATAAACAAGCATTCAGCAGCATATTTCCCAAACTAAACACTTTCATACATTCAAAATCTCACTCATAACATCATATTCTTAATTGCATTCTTTTAACCAATACTCCATGCACTGTACTGCTTTTAAGACAACAGTCATTCAGTTGATTTAAGCCACTTTCATCCATTAAAACACAGCATTGATGGAATAATCATATAGATTTACAATCAATCAGTTTGTTTTTCTCTTTAAACAAAAATTCAATTACGCGGATTGTAATTAGTAGCGAATAAACCTTTGGTAGCCTATAGTATTATATATTAAGTTTGTTTGTTGTCGAGTCGATAAAATTGCAAAAGTACTTAACATATTGCATAATATTACGAGCAAAATACCGTCAATTTATAAAGATTATTTAGTTATTTTCACCTGTAGTCGGCGTCATGAAATTAGACCTGCCAAGGTCACGTAGTCTATACTGCTTCCCCTGCCCGCACCAACCTCTGTCCATTGGTTGGGCCGGCGTCATTGCCACATTAGCTTTTGCCGGTCGTCCATGCGTATCTTTGCACGCGGTCGCTTTATTTCCTTAGTTTAAGGCCTATTCGAGTAATGTTAACGGTGGTGATGTTCAGGAACATAATCATGCAATTAGTGTATTAACAGACAGAAGTAATATTCGCGAACCTGCAGGCCGCCTGGGCATTGGAAACCTAATTAAAATTATTGTAGCAGATATTTTAAAGTATTTTTTTAAAGGAATATTACCAATAACTAATACGCAAAAAAAATGCTTCGATAAATTACAAACACTGACATGGAGGTATTTGTGGCAGTCATTTCTATGTATAATCGGTCCCTTATTTTTGATAAATTAATTTTCGTTTTGTCTTTGCCTTTGAAGTTTTCTCGCGAAATTTGTCATGTATGGTCCATTGTGTACAAATGACAATAATAATTCTTACAAAAGCTGAAAATAGCTTTTCTGTGGAGGACAGGAAATATGTTTCTCAGTCGTAAACGAACCGACCGACCAGCCGGCACTGGAGCATGCGCTGCGCGCAATCATTCGCGCAAATATAAACTGTGAAACAATCCAAAAGGGGTTGTCTGAAGAGGCTTTGCCTGCTACCAGAATTAATTTCAGTATTTACTTACAAACTTTCTAGCCGGAAGTTTTTACGTAAACAAATAAAACGGAAGTTAGTCAGCGACAACATTTTACATTACACAGCCGAAACAACTAAGCGCTTCGTATAACATTTTTTTTTTATTATTATTCACATGGTTCCCTATTTAATGAATAGAATGTATTTGGTATGAGTCTGTTAACTTTCAGGAAGGCGCTCAATTTTTTTTGTTGAGTTATTTCTTATTATTTTTATTGCTTTTTCTGTGGGTTGAAGTGAAAAAGTAATTTGATTTCTAATTTTCATGGAAACAAATTACTATTTATAAAAAAAAAAACAGTCACACAAATGTTTGGAATTATAAATCACATCTCCTTGTTCCGCATGTTAAGTATTATGTTTTCGAAATTTTTTCGCACTCATTACTGAAAGTTGATTTTTTTGCTGATTTGCAACACTGTTCGGATACTCCGTGACCTTCACAGGACTAATTTCGTGACTGCCACTATAGTTTATATAAGGCCACTAGTTGAATTTAGATGGAAATTGTTTCAGCCGCCCTTTCCAATTACTTTTTTTGTGTCCCATTTTCAAGCAATTATTTTTCTCTTTAAATAAAACTATTTTTAGATTACCAGTATATTTTCAAGATAAAGTTAAATAGCTAATGCGGCATAAGATTAAAATGAATTTAAAAAGTAGATCGTGTCGCCAATGATAGGATGTGAGAATGGAAATTTTGCCGATCTATGGCCTAAAAAAAGAAATTTACGTTTGTTTTCTTAATTAAAAAGTAAATAAATATGTACTGAGGAATTATTGTTCTATTTTATTTTGTTACATTCACTGACATCAAGAAGAAATAGAATAGGTCGCCGTATACAGCGGAGAACTGGACAGAATCGCGCGAATCTGCTTTCAGTGGACGGGGTGTCTTCGCGCCAATACAGTTTGCGGAATGTATGCGTATTCGTGCGAACATTTTATGCGCGAATACGCGTCCACTGCTCGGCCAGCCTTATGCTTGCGTTCACGGAACGATTCCATTCTCACGACAAAGAAATGGAAAAATCAAATGCTTCTGCGCCAATCATGTCAAACTATTTTACTCTTTATGGCATTTGTTATTTGCAGAAGTCCTTTATGTATAACCCAAAATTTAGAAACGTTCAAATACTAGCAGCACAAAAAGTTTTACCCTTCTAACTTTATGACCACCTCCCTCAGTGTCTTTATTTAATGCTCTGGGTACAGGGCCGGCACTATGAGGGGGGGGGGCAGTAAGTGGGTCAAATGTATCCCGGACCCCCCGGCTGATGGGGGCCCCGATCACCAGCTGTAGGGGCCCCCAGGCCGAGAATCCGCCCATTGTCGCCGGCCAGTTGTAGAGCTAAAAAAAAAGGCCGCCCATCTGGCCTGAGGGAGGGCCGAACCGATGAATTCACCACGGGCCCCAGCCGATGACATGACTGCTAAGAACGTTTACCACGGGCCCGAGAATCCTACCGCCGACCCTGTCCGGGGACACGAAAAGGCGCTACTAAATCTTAACGTCGTCGTACGAGCCAATATAGGCGTTGGTTGAATAAACTACCATTTCCGCGTGAAAAGTACACATTTCACAAATGGAACCCGATACACTGTGACTCAACGCTCTTTGCGTAAATGGACGCAGATTGACGAGGAACTTTCTCGCCTATCATGAGTAAAACACTACCCGAGGGGGCGAGGTGAGGCATGAATGTAAACACCTCTGTGTGCCACCACACTGGATTGGAGAGGTACAACGAGACCAGGTTAGAGACCTGGACCCGCGTACTAGCCGTACTGATTGCGGAAAAACCGCAATCATACAGGCGAATGCTGGGACGGTTCCCCATCTCCGCATATAAACTGCACATTTAACAAATAATACACACTTCATAGAGAGATGGCAATACAAACATTCCACCCCTACGATAAACGCTCCGTATCTTCTCCCACTAAAATTATCCGTGAGAATGATTAAAATGGTTGCCTTCCTCACTACGGATTTATCACTCGACACAATCGTGGGTTGCGATGTGTCTGAGAAACAAAAGACTGTCATTGATTGGACGAACTGGACATTCAAATATTTGGTGCCGGAAATATATTAGACCCATTGGCGAGGGCCGCTCTAGACAACAAGCTCACTGAACCAGGCCCACCAAAGAAGGCAAGGTCCGTTCACTGCATATCTGCTTGTCTGTACATTAGCCAGTGAAAGGAATTTAGTCCACGATATCTTAATACATAATATCACGCATAATGTTAGTTTAACACATATCTGAATTATGGGATTAAGTAAACAGGTGGCGCAACTTGTAAGTGCATTCTTGTAGAGGCCAAGTAAAATGTTGTTTTTTTTGGCTTTACGCCTCGTCGACGTCGAGGTCATTAGAGGCGGGAAAGGGCTGGTGACAAGGAACGGGAAGGAATTCGGCCATGGCCTTTTGAAGGAAGCATCCCGGCATTCGCCTGGAGTGATTTGGGGAAACATCCCAAATCTGGATGCCCGGACGTGTATTCAAACCACCGTCCTCCTGAATGCGAAGCCAGAGCGTTAACAGCTCACCCATCACGTTCGGTCCAAGTAAAATGAAAGGAATAATGCACGATTACAGTATCTGATGGTCAGCCGACCAGTGCAGATGTCTCCACACCTGATGAAGACGACAATCCGGTGGCACACTTGTGAAGACATCATTGCAAGCATACGCCGGGAAAGACTCCGTACTTACAGCTTACTAGAGCTTCCTAATTAATATTTGGCAGCGCCCAACATTTTGAACTGTAATTTTCATTTATTGCGGACTCTGTTGCCTCATATCCATTTTGGTATTGGTCTTAGATAATTAAGACCATAATCGGTGTATTAAGCTTTCACTTATATGTAAATATAATAAATGATTTAAGCTTTTACATGGCCCAATTATCAAATACAGTAGAATAAATCAATTCACGCTTCCCTGATTCGGCCACCAAGGATCACGTGAATCTTGAGGAGGGGAGGGGGAGGGGGAGAGTTCCTGCCCGAAGTCTAATGGGGCCTGTTAGGCCCGGCGTACCTATCTGGAGGAAAGTCTTGCATTGCTCTGTGTCGGTGTAACCTGTAACTTTGTGTGTTATGTATGATAAGAGAATTTTGTTGTTGTTAAAAGTATGGTTTATGAGGCGGATATTGGAGACCATCCCAGCTTTCGCCTAGATGAGTGCGGGAAACTGTCTAAAAACCGCAAAGGGGGCGTCGACTTTAGTGGGGGTATAAAGCCTCCGGAAAAATACCTCACGTAATTAATGGACGCCCCCAAACAGGACGGCCTGTACGCGGTAAGCGCAAGCCACACTAGCGGGTAAATCAGTTTGTAATGCTATTCATGAAATCTATTAAAAGACCTCTGCAGCTTAATATTAATAAAAATAAATATTTTAAATGTTTACAATAAATTACAAATTACACTGCTAAATAATAAAGGCCATTTATGTGCGTTTACATTATTTTATTTCAGGATAGGCAGCATAGCATCAGCAATAGGACCCCGTTCAAGCCGACGAAAAATCGTCATCGGCCAGTACTCGTTTCCGAGTTTATGTTTCTCACTTGTAGGGTCTAGTCACTTATTTAAGTGGGTGTCGTCGATTGCTGATCACAGTAATCCTGGATAAAATAATTGCCCACACACGTTGCACCTAATTCAACGTGGTGGATGTGGTTGGGTATACCCTGTATTTTTGTCTATGACGTGCTTTTATTGCTTATCATCGTCATTAATTTTCAAACAGTGAGACAGCCGCGGAGGTGGTTTTGCGCCATACAGCGCGGTTTTATGCTAGGTTGCCCATGAACACGATGAAAATAATGTTCGAAGATAGAAAAATAATCAAAATGACACGATACGATAATAAAATAACTCCATTGCACCAATACCTGGAATCCACCGACTGAAAAATTAGCGATGCAGGTCTCTTTGAGGATTCTAGGAACGTACGCGGTCTGGAAGATGATTCTCTAGTTTACCTCGATTAAGCTACTAGATTGAGAAAACTGTAGTACAGATACCACCGGAGAGAGCCGAAACTATGGTCAAAATGCTGCAACTGCAGATCTGGATACAGAGTCATTGCGTGGATAGTGCCATTAGAAATGTAGAAACAACAAAGTTCAGTCATGAAAAACCTGGGTAGCAACAAATCCACTGGTATCAGTGATATAAGTATATCGTAAATTCGCATGGTTTAACGACCTTGTGACGGTGTTTCGATTTTCCGCGAATTCCGCCTTTGTCATAACTGGACCTACAACTTTACGTTGAATTCAAACTATGGAACGGCGTTGCTCATACGATCATGCAGTAAGTTTAAAAATTACTGGTTTCGGTACCTCGAATTTTGAAAGCAATCGTCTTAACCACTGAGTTAAGACCAACGACATATAAGCCATTTTTTTTAAAAGCGAACTACAACCTGCAGAAGTTAACCTCATCAGAATCAGTAACAACCCTATTTCGTCTCCTCACGGATATTCCGTACAACATACCCTTGAAACAAAAAGACGCTCAATGTTCAATTTAAACGTACTGTCTGTCAATTCTGTTACATACTATCTTGATGTTCCAGAAATTTCGGTAGAAAAGTAATCTCCCTCAAAAACTCAACTTTGCAGTTTGACTGATCGTGCGATATTGGTAGGTTCAACGGGCACGGTTCCGGTGTGTAATGATGCTTAATTTACAGCGTGTTCCGTAATGATATAGGAACCAACGGTGCGACGGACAGTGGGCATTGAGATTTAAGAACATGGGGCCAGTGGCAGACCTAGCGGTCGGAGGCGCTTTTAAGAAAACAAGGCGATAGCGCCCAATAAAACGCATACAGCTAGCGAGAAAGTTTTTAACGCTGTCGGACAGTATAAGTACATTTTTTGGACGTAAATCGACGTAGCAAGATGCCGCCTCGCGTTGTCGCGAAGTGTTCTGAGAAAATTGCTTGTTTGACAAGAGCGGGGGAGAGAGCGACCGGCATATCCAGGCGCTTTACAAAAATATTTTTGAAATTGATGTTTAATTATTTTTATGTGGAGCCAATAAAAGCGCTAGAATTTAGCACCAGAGGATGTGATTCGCAGACCCTACGGCGCCCTACGGCGGTCAGTTTTCGTACAAGATTGATTCCTCTTCAAGTATACTTGAGGCACTCTACCCAGGACACCCGCTGAGTTCGTCTTTGCTGTGCGAAATCAAACAGCACAGCCGCTTTATGGTCTCCAGAGGATACGTGCGAGTGGCGTGCCAAACCACATGAGGAGCCATTCATCAAACACTGGGTAGCTTTCCGTTCACCGCTGCAGAGGACAAACTTCTATGGTAAACACTATTTCATATTCAGAGACTACTGTAAGCAATTCAACCCAGTAAAGAATCCCTGAGATCTATTAATTGCTTTGACTATGGTAGAATTGAAGGCATATCAATAGTTGCAAAATCCAAATGTTCATGAGATGAATTTCATGTTTGTTTTGTAAATAAATTATGATCAAGTGATAACAAAGTCAATCAATTTTAAAACCAATTTATTTTAACCTAAACTAGCCCTGACATATGTAATTTAAATTCATTCCAAATTGCTAATGTTAGTATGATAAAACTGTATTGTTCTTTACCGAGCGTGGTAGGTGAGCAGTCAACACTCCGTCCTCGCATCCGGCAGGACGCCGGTTCGAATCCACGTCCGGGCATTCAGATTTGGATTTTTCATGGTTTCCCAAAATCACTGCAGGCGAATTCCCAGATGCTTCCTTCAAAAGGCCATGCCCGAATTCCTTCCCATTCCTTGTCCCCAGTCCCATCCGCCTCTAATGACGTCGACGAGACGTAAAGCCATAAGTAAAAAAAATGTTCTTTGCTGAATATTAACAAACGGCCAGAAAGTGATTCCACTCATAGGTTGGTTATGTTTTCAGGCAAACGCAGGAATGGTTCCCATTTTCTGCATCAGAACTACACTTTTTACCAACATAAACCACAAAACCTTACACAAATAAGCAGACAAGCATCGGTACTCTATATATAACCTTAGGTGAGTTTCTTTCTTAGTGACCAACAAATGAGTCGACGTTACTTAAAACCCATTTTTGTTGAAAACTCAAATACTGCGTTTGCATGTCCAGTATCATGATACGAGCATGCAGAGTACATTGAGCGTACAGCGCCATGTTGATCGCGAACGACATGCAGGCTAATAGACAAGTATAACCGAACTAACCAATTTAATAAAATGAACTAATTTAGTTCGCAACCGCATAAGCACATATTTCATCGGGTAGTTAACATCAGTATGTGTGTGGTCGCAATGACCCAGTGACAGGGTGTCTTATCGGTTGCGCAATCCGCCCCTATCGTAGCCGCCTAATTAGCTGTGGACAGAAGAATTGGCGGGTCAGTGTTAACGCGCTGTTGCCGTACTTGGGGACAAACTCGCGATGCGCTCTCTTTCTATCACCTGAAAATTGCAACGCTGTGCGGCCTGTGTTGCCTAGTCCAAGCGGCAGCCCACCCCCAAACCTTCCACCTCCCTTTCAACACACAAAAAATGTGTGAACCTGTGAATCGGAGTTAGAAAGTGTGTCAGTGTGAGGGTGAGCTTGCTCGAGAGAGAATATTTTGATTTTAGCGTTTTGCGATTTAAATAATTCGTTTTAGTTATTTATTAATTACAGTAATTTAGTGTCCTAATTTTACCGAACAAAAAGTGCAGTAAATTGTAATAACGGTAATTTAGCAAGAGAATCGTGCTACTAAAAACGGATACTCCTACTCCAGGTGTTTCCGGACTAACGACTCCAACAAGACGCACGTCATCGACAGCAGAACCACCGCGGCTGAAGAAGACAACAGAGTTTCGCCGGCAGAGTAAATCTATCATTCACAGTGTATATAAATATTTCAAACTCCTTGTGGACAATGATGGTGAAATTTTGTCTTCTACATGCACGCTGGTAAGAAAAGACTTGAAAAATATGGACGTACTTGATGTTAATGAAATAAAAAACTGTAGTGATTTGTTACCGCAAAAAACAACCATATTGCGAAGAAATTTAGGGAATGTACAGGCTATTTGCGCTGAAGCTTGTGGTGTCAGTTTGAGAACTGTCCAGCGAGTGTGTCGTGAGGGAAAATCGCCTACGTTTGTTTCTCCAAAGAAAAATGTGAAACAATACAGCACTATAACAAAGCTTAACGACTTTGACAGGGACATTGTCAGGAGAACAGTACACGAATTTTACGACCGTGGTGAGTACCCTACCTCAGAAAAATTAAGAAAAATATTAAAAGAGAAGATAAATTTTACAGGATCTGCACGATCTGTAAGACGCATATTGAACAATATAGGGTTTAAATACAGGCGTCAGAATGATGGTAGGCGATTTTTGCTTGAGCGAAACGACTTAGTGTCCTCAAGAGTCAAATTTTTGAGGAAAATGAGCTCCCTTCGTAGCTCAGGTGACACGCGACCCATTTTTTACTTAGATGAAACTTGGGTAACTCAGAACCATTCTTTAAAAAATATCTGGCAGAATTCAAATCAAAGTGGGGGCTTAAAGGTACCTGTCGGAAAAGGGGCAAGGCTAATTGTTTTGCATGCGGGTTCAGCAAAGACAGGCTTTCTCCAGGAAAGTAAGTTGGTCTACAGATGCAGCAAAACCAACAAATCTGAAGATTATCACTCAGAAATGAATACAACGACGTTTAAAGATTGGTTTCTCAACAGATTTTTGAATTTTTTGGAGGAAGGTTCTATCATCGTCATGGACAACGCCAAATATCATTCGGCAGTGATAAACCGAGCTCCAACAACCAAATCGCCGAAAGCTGATATAGCTGCTTGGCTAACAGAAAAGAAAATTTCGTTTTTGCCTACGGAGACTAGAGCTGAGATGCTGGAGAAGGTTCGCATGAATAAAGAAGAACCGGTGTATGAGTTGGATGTACTTGCAAACGAAAGAGGACATGAAGTAGTCCGATTACCCCCTTATCATTGCCAGTACAATCCGATAGAGCTCATTTGGGCCCAAGTCAAAAGAGAAGTGGCGGAGAAAAACAACACTTTCAAAATCGCCGATGTCGAACGTTTGTTGCATAAAGCCTTGGAAAACGTCACCGTCGAACAGTGGCAGAAATGTGTTTACCATACCGAAAAACTGCAAACAGAAGATTTCGAAAAGGAAGTGGTCCGAGATAATGTAATCGAGCCTCTTATAATCAACCTCAACGAAGATTCAACGACAGAGAACGAGAGCAGCGAAGAAGTGGAAGATGATGATGATGAAGAAGAAGGCGTTGATGGAGATGAATAATGACAAGTAAGGTATTAAAGAACATTTAACATATTACGCAATAAACTTATCAATTACTGAGCAACTTTAATAGCTTGTACTTAATAGTTTAAGATACTATAAACATTTGCTGTGTTAATGTTATTTAAAACCCCAAACTCATATTTAACTTGTTTTATTGTTGGTAGTAAGTTACGATATTATTGTTGGATATTATTAATTTTGCTTAAAAACATTTGGCTTTCTAATAATATTCATGATGACAATATAACATTTTTGCTTACTTTTATTATGGTTGATTTTTATAAAAAGAACTGCAGTGGCCATACTTCTTTTCTACATATAAATTTTTGGTATACAGCAATTTTAATTCTATAGTCTATATATATATATAATTTTGTCGTCAATTTTGCAAGTTTTTCAGTGCAGAGGATAACAAAGTATAATTTTGATTTTAGTTGTACATAAAATTTAATACGTGCTTAGCCACAAATAAAATAAAGAAGAGTAATTCAATACGTTTTCTTAATTTCTCGAGAAAGTATTCTTCAGTTATATCAAATGCATTTACACGAACATAACTTTCTTAACGAAATGACATAAATCAATATTTTATCACAAAATTTCGATTATAAATTATTTAAAATACAGTATAAACTATTACTTCAAGTAAAAAGGTGAATACAACTGTTACGCGCGTGGTTTGGCAACGGCGCATTCTAGGAGACCCGCCAATTGTTCTGGCCAGCACTATAGTCTAAGCCGATAATCCTAAGGGGTATAAGGGACCCACAGTTTCACATGGAATCCGAAACACGGAAGCGTTATGGCGTGCTTCAAATTACACTGCAAGTTGTGGCAGAGGTGAAGGTCGGGTTAAGAGCATATGAAAATCCCCGCCGAGACAGGGAATCGAACCGGTTACCTTTCGATCTCAGACACCCTAATTGCTGGGTCGCCAGGCCGTTCATCAGTATATGTAATACAGATATATAATAAGAGAAGTACGAAACTTGAGCCGAGTTTGAGACCTATAATCTTACGCTCAGAATTGTTAGCGCGCAACTCGAGCAATCCTAAATGATTGGTAGATACTAAATTGCTTTTCGTGATTGCCATGCCAAATTTGCCCTCCCGTCGAATCGGTACGTTTGTGTCGCGGTTCGTAGTCGGAAAGATCTGTCTAATGGAACCATGGTAAGCGCCTAGCATTGATAACGTGGAGAATGAAAACGCCTCTCAGTATAAATGTTCTTTTTCTTGTTTATTACCGCATACAGGTTTTCCAGGTCATCGATTGATGTTTCGTGCAACACTCTGAAACTGCTGATACGAGTATACACAAGCCTAGGCACAGTTCGTCATGAGAAAGCCACGTCCGACAATAAGGCTCATTTCTAAGTGTTTTCGTTGTTGAAAGACAAAGATTTCTGACAAGTCAGCAATTTAAATGTTTTTCTCGCCAGCGCGGGACATTTCATTACGCGAGTCAACAAAATTTTGCTTTTGTTTTATCCAGGAGAAAAAACAAAAAAAAAAAACAAAAAACAAACAGGTCAACCTATGGTATCATTGGAAATTTTTACGAAACAAATCAGCACCATCTCGTAAGGTTAGATTTTTGAAACATGTGGGATCGACCTCAAGCAGGGGCGTAGCTACTATGGGGCTAGGCGGTGCAGTGCACCGGAGCCCCTACGCTCAGGGGGCCCCCAAGCATACTCTCAGGAAGCCCCTCACTAAGGGCCCTCCTCAGCTCAGGGGGCCCTTACCAGTAACACAAAGCAAAAAAAAAGTCGCCCATCTGGCCTGAGGGCCCAAAATAAATTTTTAGCACCGGGGCCCTTGTTGGCCTAGTTACGCCACTGACCTCAAGGATGTATTCCCATCAGAGTAACAGGTAACATCTTACATGGACCGCAGGAATATTGCAATAAATACGTTTACCATTAGATCTTTTTTTTCGTCAATCTGCAATGCGTCATGTGACTGCTGATTGTGACGCAGAGGTATCGGTATTGTTTCATTAGCTGAAGCCTGGTGTTTACTTCATGGCGCTTAAGTCTAACATAAATTGCAAGGCACTTTTTGACAAGAATTTTAACTAAGGTGTCATGTTCACACTTCCGAAGAAAGAACAAGATCACAAATGATAGAACCATCGCACTATAAGTCTAACATCACACGTGTCAAAATTACTGACCAGGATAAAATACAGAAGAATAGAAACGATAGTAGAAAATATAGCAGTTGAAGATCAGTTTGGGCTTAGGAAAAATCTCGGTACAAGAGGACCAATTCTGGCTTTAACATAAATACTTGAAGGGCGGATCAAGAAAAACAAAGGTATATTTATGAAGTTTGTTGATCTATAAAAAGTTTTTGATAATGTTAGATGGGACAACATATTCGACATTTTAAACAATTCGGGCCTAAAATATAGAGATTGATACTTTATAATCTATATAAGAAAAAAGTGGCGACACTATAGAAAATTATGAGAGAGTTGCGTCAGTTAAAAACTGAGTGAAACTAGGTTGTAATCTACTCCAATTAATATTCAACTTGTATGTAGAGGAAACAATAAAGGAAGTAAAAGAAAAATTTGAATGTGTTCAAGGAGAACAAAAATCAATATGCTACGATTGACAGATGACATTTTCCTGTTAGCAGAACAGACTGAGAATCTTGAGAAATTACTGAATGGCATGAACAATAACTGAAAGATTTTTGACCAAATATAAACAAAAGCAAGACAAAAGTGTGAAATGCAGCATAAATGATAGCAATAGTAAATTAAATATAAAAATATAATCCAAAGCAATGGGAGAATCAAGTAAATTCTGTTACTTGGGAAGTAAAATTACAACTCATGGCCGAAGCAGGAATGATGTTAAATACAGAATAGTACTAGCCTTCTTTAAAAAGAGAAATCATTTAGTTTCAAATACTTATCTAGGACTAAGAACTTCTTAAATCTTTATTTGTATAGCACAGATTGTATGGAAGCGAAGAATAGGAAGAAAGATTGAAGCATTTGAAATGCGGTGCTATAGTAGGATGCTGAAAATTAAATGGAGAGATAATGTACGAAATGAATATGTTTTGGAAATGATGTTTGAGGAATGAAATTTGTAGAAGTATTACAGAAAGAAGAGACAGGATGGTGGGTCGTATTTTAAGACATGCGGGATTGGTTAATTAGTTAGTGGATGGAACAGTCCAAAAGTAAGAACTGAAGAAGAAGACAAAAATTACAATATAAGAAGCAGATATTGGGGGATTTGATCATGCCTAGTTCATCTAGTTATTTTCGGAGGTGGGAGCGTCTTCACGTTAGTTAAATAAGATTAAAATTGCCGTAAATATTAAAAAGAAATGAATTACAGCAGCACCATTGTCACAGGACAATGATATATGCTTCTTTCCTTAAGAAAGGAAGCTTTCGACGTAACATTAGCCTTGGTTCCTGAACTTTACAAACATAAGTATTACCACGTCAAACATTTCTATACTACACTACGAAGATTCTGGTGTAGTAGCCTATGATCTGTGTAAGACGCAGAAATTGATCTCGAATCTTTATTCTCAGTTCATATCATCTTGTCGGAGTCGACTACATTCTTGAGATGATTCAGCAGAGCATAATCCAGCACCTTCGACGCAGAACTATCAGCGTTGATGCAACATTTGTTTGTAGAAAATATCTAATTATTGCTGTGACGGAGAATGCAGCCACTGACAACTCTAGCTATCAGGGCGACAACTTTCGTGCTTCAAAGGCATTTCACCTGGTTCAGGCTACTGCTGTAAAGGACCTGTATTGTCAGAATTCTCTCAGTTCACTGGCTGATGATACTGTTAGCCTGTTTCGCCTCAGGTAAGTGTAGGAAAATAAGACTCGCTTGTCATTTTTTGAAACTTATGGCTTTACGCCTCGTCGACGTAGAGGTCATTAGAGGGGGAGAAAGGACTGAGAATAAGGAAAGGGAAGTAATTCTGCCATAGCCTTTTTGAAGGAACCATCCCGCCATTCGCCTGGATTTGGGGAAAACATGGAAAAATCCAAATCGGGATGGTCGGACGGAGATTCGAATGCGAGGACAGAGCGTTATCACTCACCCAACGTACTCGGTGATTCGTATGGCCTTCAGTAGTTGTTTTTGTTAGGCGGGTCTCATGATTTATGAATGAGCTGCCATTCCACTGTTCTCCATCAGTTTGTCACTCATTTTATCTTTCTACAAGTCCATACTCCTTGTCCGTAAGCCTGGAACACAATTGTTAAGCATACTGAGGTGCAGTAACTTTTATTGTCGATTGATAATAAAGGACCGGGGGAAGAAGGAGGGGTACAGACAGCCGTAAATGTTCATTACTGAGGCGAACGGTGATGGATGTTTCTTACTTCAAAGACCACAGTAGTAAAGCTACTGGCAGCTTCATCAACGCTGATTACCATTCGAACGCCATATAACCAGTGCGTCGTCCTGTTTATTTTTCAGTTGATCGAGGATTTTGATAGTTCAACGAGAGCACTGGTTTGTGAAGAGAAAAAATCTTAGCCTATTATCATTTATGTATTTCTAGAGGTGGTTCTGACTATCACCATGTCCTATCCACTGCGCTAATGTCGGGTACTAAACTATAGCTATCCTCTTTGACACTTTTTATTTTTTTTTTTTTTTTTGCTTCTGGCTTTACGCCTCGTCGACGTCAAGGTCATTAGAGGCGAGAATGGACTGGGGCAAGGAACAGAAAGGAATTCGGCAATAGCCTTTTGATGACACTATCTCGGCATTCGCTTGTAGTAATCTGGGGAACCATGGAAAATCCAAATCTGGATGGCTGACGGGGTTTCGAACCTGCGTCCTCCCGAATGCGAGGCCAGAGCGTTACGGCTCACCTAGCACGCTCGGTGACCTAGAAATTCAACCTTCATTCCTTTAGCCAGATCAAGGTGTGTAGCATGGTGGTTGTCCCTGTATAATGTGAATTCCAGACACATTTTTATGTTGATGATTTCAGGAATGGGTTGGATTATTCAGTAACAGCAGTGCCACCATACTGTACCTTGTTCTATGGATAGTTATTGCCGGGAAATTAAAATTATTACTTTGTTTCAGATATAGAATTTTTAAAAGTTTTACAGCGTCGGGGATTTAGTTAATTCGGTTCGTTTTCCACATCGAAACTTGATGTTCCTTAAGTGGTCTGATCGTCTCGGCATTTTTCGAACAGTTTATTACACCATCTTGTTTTCTTCAAACGTCAAATAAATCTGTTTCTTTTAAAGGGTGACCTAAAACTAGGGTGAGAAAATCCTTTGTGGATTATCGATAAAGTGTCTTTTCTTGGTTTTAGGATGATATTTGTTCCGCTTCTCACTGGTGGATTTTTAAGAGTAGTTGTTTTGGTTCGATTTTTTCCGTAATTGTTTCATAGATTCTTCAGTTCGTTTCGCAAAGAATGTTAAGTGGGAAAACTTCTTACACAGTACTTGGCAATTATTATTGAAGAGCATCAGTTTTTTGGTCAACTGATCAGTATATTCCACATTGCTGCTTGTGACCTATCCATTGACATTTGGAGGAATGTTAGGATCCAAGTTGTCTCGCGTCGATCGATAAATAGTTTGGATGGGTGAGATCCCGCTCTTTGGAAAGTGAGGGACCGTGATGAAGTGGTCAGTGGCTGTGAAAGAAAGTTATTTAGTGCTGACGCAGTACTCCAAGGTACGAGAGGGACAGTGACCAAAACAGAGTTATGAGGAGATAGATATGCTCGAACAGAGGGTTAAGGGTGGTCAGTATGGAGAGACAGGAGAAAGTTCTAAGTGTGAACGGAAAGAGCTTCTTTTCTAAACTTACTCGATTGCAAACAAAGACTCGGTGGCACAGGGGTAATCTGAAAACAGATGAAGATACAGTCTACAGCCAAGCTTTTATTTCGTAGACAGAGAGATTATCTCCCCTGTACCATAAACGGATGTTATCCAACAAATTCTTTTAAAATGGGTGAAATTATTTATCTTCATACAGTTTCTGGGAATAATTTCTTCATAAATGTTGTAATTTTCCACCAATGACGGCAACAGCTCTTTGCTCAGCAACTGCGTGATATGATTTTATGGTATTCGCTCTCTGTAGTAAATTGTATCATTTAAAACGTGTTTTATGTAGTGATCCCTACTTTTTATGAAATTCATCAAGGATACCATGAACTGTCTCTTCGCAGCTCTGTTCAACTCAAGAATGTTGGCATATCAGAAGTGATCCTTGTCATCTATGCCTGCTCAGGTTCTTCTCCTCTCTTTTAGTCGATGGTGGTCGATCTGCCAATTCTTGTTAGCCAAACGCGACATTATCTGTTTTTGTGGGAGACCAATGTAAGCGCCGTTAAGGCGTCAGAGCTGGTATTGCTGCGGTGCGGTACAAGGTTGCCCTACTTGGTCTACAGAAACAGTTGCTTCTTTTTCTGCTCTATATTCTATCGTGACTCAGAATTTCTTGTGCAGTTTGTGAGAAAGTTAATCACTGCTAATGAGTCAATAGCGCATGGAACTAGGATTCAGTACTGAGTATGGGAGGGAAGCTTTGACTCTAGGAATGCCAAAAAGAAAAACTGTATATACTGGAAGTTCGTGACCTAATCAGAAAACGAAATCTTTGTGAAAACTTATGTTTGGAACATCTTGGAATGAACTTTAGTTTGTTACAGTTACTAAAAGCGAATGAGTCGAGGGTTTAATATCACACTGAAAAGAGAAAAAACACGTAGTGTTATTAAATATTTAAGAAAGGATCACATCAGAGGACTATCTTGAGAATATGATGATAGCGGTAGGAGACAGTGGACAACTGAGTTTAAACGCAGAATAATAAACACTGAGGGTGATTCACATGCATCAAGCCCAGTGGGGACAATTCGTAACAACAAAGAAATTTAAGGTTCAGAAGACTGAGCTGATATCAGGCATTGTAGATCGCACTTGGACAGTATTTTGGACATGAGAAAAGTTTCCGTCCGCTAAGTGTAAAAACTTATGACAGCAGTCAAAGGTAGAGATGAGGTAGATGTCTGCGAAAAATCTATCACATTTTGAAGCTATTCCAATAGATTTCATTGAATGATGTATGTCTACTGACGAAACCTGGGCACCAGAATCAAAGCAACAGCGACTGTATTGGAAGCACCTAAGTTCTCACATTCCAAAGGGGGTACAGTATGATTCTTCTGGAGGGCAAGTGATGGTGTCTGTTTTCTGGAGTTCTGGTTATTTACTACTGCTAAATTTCATTAAAAAAAAGAGAGTAAAGCCAGCTATGGGGCATATTAAGCTAACCTTCTAAACCAACAATGTGCAGCTATTAGGGGGAAAAGAAGTCATGTTGTCAAAAAAGATGTCGTTTCACCATAAAAATTCTCCAAATCACAAGTCTCTCATTGTCACGGTTGTAGTTCATGAATGTGGGTATCAGTTGGCACCGGAAACCACATATTCTCCCAATCTGACAACTTCAGAGTTGTACCTTTTTCGGAATCTTAAAAATTTAATATTGGTTCCGGTTTCAAGTCGAATAATGTCGTCCTATGAGCCGTCACTCCGTTTTGTTGACTCCTTTTGCGAATGGTATGAAAGCATTGCAACGTTGTTGAAGGAATTGTGTGTTGCAAATATAATCTGTATGTATCTGCAGTAGGAAGGCTCGTTATATTAGAGAGACTTGCCTGCTTGTGGTAGTGATCATGACTGACAGGATTAATTTTGCTCTTCCGGCTCCCGGCGCGTAGTAACTAATAACAATAACTGTTCTAGTCCGGCAACGGTGTAGTTGGTTCGTTGTCTGTCGCCTAAATGGGGTGTTCATTATGACAAACAAGGAAACACCTGTTGTAGTGGTGCTTATTTCAAGAGCAGTTTACATGAAGCTGGTGTACTGTGTCACCGGATTGGTGCCCTCGCTCACTGCATGCTTGACGAGCATGCGCTCGGCACTCTGGATCTCCTGATTGGTGATGGTCGAGCGGGTGCAGTGTGCCAGGCAAGATGCCTCGGGGGCGATGCGCTTAAAGATGTCATTGACAAAGCTTTTCATGATGCCCATCGCCTTGCTCGAAATGCCGGTGTCTGGGTGCACCTGCTTCAGCACATTGTAGATACAGATGGCGTAGCTGTGCTTCTTCTTACGCTTCTTTCCTTGGAGATTTTCTTCTGCGCCTTTCCAGCCTTTTTGGTTGTTTTTCCACTCGTCTTGGGTGGCATGCTTACAGTACGAATCTCACTAGCCCAACGAAGATACTTCAAGCGAGCTGAGTGGTGTTAGAGATAGAGTTCCATTTCCAAGACATAGAAACAGTTTAAATACAGCAAAGCGTCCGAACCAAAAACAAATCTTGTGACATACCTGCTTCAACTAAGAAAATATTTGCTGTCACGCTCTAAGGTGCAGATTGTTTTGATCTCTTCATCAGTGTGATTATACTTGAAATACACAAGCCTGTCTATCGTAGCATATCGGCCTTTTCCGTACTTTGCCTGATAGATCATACGGTCAGTCAGATATTTACTTCAACGAGATAATCAAAAAAATTGTGGGTGGCAGAGGATGCATTGCACCAACATCCAATCCCCAACGATACGAAGGAAGGAAGGAGGAACACACGTGAGCATTAGTACAT
Source organism: Vandiemenella viatica (assembly GCA_031002005.1). Taxonomy (NCBI): domain Eukaryota; kingdom Metazoa; phylum Arthropoda; class Insecta; order Orthoptera; family Morabidae; genus Vandiemenella; species Vandiemenella viatica. Next base: position 309,552,081 of record CM061921.1, on the reverse strand, counting down.
ACAGATCTTATTCAACCAGGAGCTATGTCGACTGTCTGCCATACTATTCCATCCCAACCTCAGCGCACTTTCTTATAGGCTATAGCAAGCAGTCACAAAACGAGTGGCTTTCTCGATACGGATACCATACAGCATATCAGTGGTCTGGATAATTCTCCTTTATAAATGTTTTTAAATTCTTCCAAACCCATCTCAGAATTCTCTTACCTACGACCGAAATCACGAGCTGATCACACTTCACATTGCTTTGAACTGCTACTTTCAAGTATTTAAGGGAATCAACCCTATCAACAGCTATGAGCTTACTTTTACTGGTGCACAACGAAATATTTTTGTTTCTATGAACACTACTTTGTAAATTTAATTAATATTGCCTTTTATCTTACCATAGCAAAATAATGTCAAGTTCACCATGAAGTTTTAAACAACCGGCAGAACTCTACACTGAACTGTCAAAAGTCATAGGATAGGAAGATGCATTTAAAAAAATTGCATTTGGCTACTAGGCCACATAGCCAGCACTATGTGATTATGTAATTTAAAATTATTTATTCGAGCACTCATTGAAGTCTAGATTCTGCATAGTATAGACGACACAAGACCATCCATACTCGAGGCCGGACTCGAACCGGCGATGCCTGCAACGCGAGGCTAACACGCTATCCCCTACGCTGCAGGGGTTGGCTGATGCGAATATTGTACGAGTAAATATACCGTGCTTTTGGGGCTTTCATTTCTATTCTGCCAAGTCGCGTGGAAGGATTTCTGATGTGGTCATGACCGCACTACATGAATTAGCAGACTGAACGTGGAATGGTAGTTGGCACAACACACATGGGGCATTCCATTTCGGAAATTATTCATGAATTCAGCAATCCTCGATACGCAGTGTCACCAGTGTCCGTGAATATGTAACTTCGAGCACTGTGGCTCCATCCTGATATGGACTGAGACCTCTGGTACAGCTGAACCTACCATTGACTGCTAAAGTTTATGTTCAGCTACTTGGAGACCATTTGCAGCCATTCATGTCCTTCATGTTCCCAGACAACAGTGAACTTTTCCAGGACAACAATTCGTAAACGATTGGTTTGATGAACATTCTGGACAATTCCAGTGAATGATTTGGTCACCTAGATTGCATCCATGAATCCTATTTAACATATCTGGGACACACTTTTGTAATTATGGATGGTTGTAGGGGTAGCATGGCTGAATATTTCTTCAGGGGACTTCCGACGATTTACTGAGCCAATACTACGTCGGTTGGCTGCACTTACCAGGTAAAAGGAGGTTCCAAACGATATTAGGACATACGAGATACGACCCATATGCTATTCTTACTGAGCAATGATTGTTGTGTTTCTTATTTCGTTTTAAGTACTGTGTATAGCGTACCACAAAAAGACACAGCCAATAATGAAATACACCAAACACACCGAACTAAGCACAAACGTCTATTTAAAAGCGCGCCACCAATCAAAAGAAAAAAAAACAGAAGAAAAGCGATAAACAAACCTGCCACTCAACGATATACATCACACAGAAAACAAATATCAGCCATCAGAAGTCAATATAGTATAGTGCAGTGAAAGTGCTATTAAATTGTTCATAAAGATGCAACAAGCACTTGTGAAGCAAACTGCTACTGCAGATACAGCTGATACCGAAATACTGTGCAATTACAAGTAAATGTGAGCAATGAAAACTGTATGTAAGCTTATATCTATTTATACCATAATCTCCATGTGTAAATTATAACAGAGGAAAAATTAATTATATGTATAAGCACCCAACAGACAGAACCGCTGAAGATGCTTCAGAGAATGAAGTGAACTGCGTTTGAAATAAACCACAAATTGAATTGCACTGATGTGACAGTTATTCATAAAAATTCTATCGCAATTGAGGAAATGGCCCACAATATTCAGATGTCAAAGCTCCAAATCTGACCACGCCAATCATGAGTAAAACGCATTAAAGGCAGACGACCCCAAAGGTGGCGAAGAAGAATGAAGTCAAATGTTTCATAATACAACCATTGTAACCAAAAACCAACATTTGATTTTATGTTTAACTGACGAATTTCTGCTCAATAAAATAATATTTATATCGTTTTCACTTAGGGTTTAAAAATCAATCGTACAGACGAGCTTTGCTGTTTGAATATTCGGTTGATGACAGCTGACCTGAATGGTGCGTCCTATGTCGAGGAAGGGAGCGCGCTCCATGGTGGTGGTGTTGACGAGGCGCTGGCTGGCCAGCAGCATGAGCACACCAATGGAGCAGATCAGCGCCACACCACACACGCTCTTGCGCCGCGGCATCGCCTCCGCCTGCCTGCAACGCCAAAACACACAAACACTCATAATCCCTGCCAGGACAGCAATCATTCGTGTCAGCTACGACAGGACGCTTCTTTTCTTTCCTTATGGCTTTACGCCTCGTCGACGTCGCGGTCATTAAAGGCGAGAATGGACTGGAGGCAAGAAATGGAAAGGAAATCGGCCATAGCCTTTTGAAGGAATCATACCGGCAATCACCTGGAGTGATTTGGGGGAAACCTTGGAAAACTCAACTCTGGATTCGAATCCGCGTCTTCCCGAACACGAGGCCAGAGCGTTACTGCTCACCCACCACGCTCGGTAGACTTTTAATGGCTCGGACTACCATTTACTGCAGATCCCTGAGAAAAGGAACTGACCGTCCTATCTTTGACACTGGCTTAGTCGTCAACCCAAAGCATGGCTGGATCCTTCAGAATGAAACATACAGAGTTTTTAAAACATTGAATAACACTTAGTACAGAAATTATTAACAACCAAGTCCATTGATTAAAAAAATCTACAATTTCCAGCAGCGTCAAATTTTCCTGGTTCCAGTACGTTTTCAGGATTACTGTTCCCGCCTACATTTTTACCAAATGCCGAGCTCCCACCCAAAGGGGAATATTCCTTTCCCGCCGTTAGTCGTATGTTCTTACCTGGCGATCGTCCACTGTCGTCACGCCACCCCTGATCTCGATACTTTTGAACGCGCCGCTTTTTTAAATATTTCAAGCGTTGGGTTTTGGGCCAAGCTGACCTGGTTCCCTATTAATAACCTGATCAGTTTTTTTTTTACTTGTGGCTTTACGCCTCGTCGACGTCATTAGAGGCGGGATGGGAGTGGGGACTGCAAGTAATTCGACCATGGCCTTTTGAAGGAAACATCCCGGCATTCGTGTGGAGTGATTTGGGGAAACCATGGAAAACCCAAATCTTGATGCCCGGACGGGGATTCGAACCGCCGTCCTCCCGAATGCGAGGCCAGAGCGCTAACCGCTCACCCACCACGCTCTGTCAGATGTTCTTATCTGTCCCAGAAGTCCGTGAATGGGCCAAAATCCATGTTTCTTGTGATGGAACGCATAAATTTTGGGTTTCATTGCTCTGAGTAAGAATGGTTTTGCCGAGGCTCCTCTGCTGTCATGAGATAGCAGTCAGGGAGGCGGGTGGAACTAACACTAAAGTGTGAATTCACACCATCTGGGCGGATTGTCTGACATCCTTTCCATGTGGAAGGGGGGGGGGGGTGAGGGGACAGTGCTGCCTATTCGGAAACATTTGGCGCTCATACAGAGGCTATTTGTTTTTAACTTGAACAAAGGTACCAAAACTAAGAGCTTCCTTCGCCGTTCTGCGGGCAAACTTGAGTAAAGTAATTAGGAACTCGATGGTAAATTACGGACTCGATGGTAAGTTAGGGACTTTTATGGAAATAAAGAAAGGAGTGTAACAGGAATTACTTCTTTTCTATAGAGTAACCTTGCCAAAAACGAACTATCAAGGCTAAGAGTTATTTTACAAGCTGACACTTTTCTAAAAAAAAAATTCTCAGCTTTCAACATCACAACAAACTGAAACATACTTTATTTTCACCACGAGACCATGAGCTGTACATTAAACAAAACCACGACTATCACTTTTTGTGTGAATCCCTTTCATTAAAACGCAGACACACTTTTTTTTTTTTTTAATAATTGACTCCGTCCCTGCTGCTGGCTAATACTACTCCCAAATCGATGTTTATAAAACAGGTACCTCAAATATACAGACTTTTTCCTGGTTACAGTTTTATCATCACTATAGATTATTTATTATTAAAATATTGATATCAAATTTATTTTCATCTTCGATCAGGATTCCATTTTTACAATGACGTTATCGTGCTATTATGTATCATTTATTAGCAGTGGACATTGAAAAATAATTGACATCAAACTAGTAATAACAAAATATTATAAATCGCCAATGTAATTTGGCTATCAAAATTAATCCATATAAAAAAAATTATATCAACTGATTGAAAAGCAAATGTTAAGCAAAAACACAGCAAAGTTTTAACTCTACAACACAGAAATGATTAATGTAACTCTTGAATAATAAGTTACGACGTTAACCTTCAGTTCAAGAAACATGAGTCATCCTTATCTTTTGCAGATTGCTCTATTAGGCCGTCTCAGATTGATCGCAAAATGCAATGAACTTAATTATACTGTCTGCTTATCGACGTGCTTCACTGGATTCAAAATAAAACTGGAAATGCGTGTCATGAACGACGAACTGGCTTACATTATTCCTTGTCTGGAGTCTATGTGTGGACTTAAGTCGCATTTCTTTTATTGTCACCGAGCGTGGTGGTGTAACGGATAGCGTTCTGGCTTCGCATTCGGGAGGACGGCGGTTCGAATCCCCGTCCGGGCATCCAGATTTGGGTTTTCCATGGTTTCCCAAATCACTCCAGGCAAATGCCGGGATGTTTCCTTAAAAAGGCCATGGCCGAATTCCTTCCCATTCCTTGCCACCATCCTTTCCCGTCTCTAAAGACCTCGCTGTTGAGAGACGTAAAGCAGTTAAAAAAAATCTTTTATTGTCGCCGCCTTCGATTCTAGACGATTATTCAGCCACTTCTGCACTGCAAATGGACACATCAGACAAAGGGCTCTTTTTTTTTTTTTTTTTTTAGAAATTCATTTAAGCAGAAAAGACAATGTGTTTAATTTAAAATGGAATTTTCCGCATTTCTTAGCCACATTGGATGGCAAGCATGTTGTAACAGTTCTACCGAACTGCGGTTATCTTTATTTTTAATGCAGAAAAATGAATGTTTTTCATAGTTTTACTAGCCCTAGCAGTTGTTGAATACCGTTTTGGTATTTGGTCGTCGAGGAACTGGAAAAAAATTAAGATGGCAAAACATTTAGCAACAAGTTAGGTGAGACAATGGCTGCAGGAAAACTGAATTTGCACGTTGACAACTTTATCCAGGGAACTGAGATAAAATGCAGTATGTAATAATAGTGGATGAAGCTTTTCACCTTTCGAGATGAGGCCTATTCCAGGATATCAGATAAAAGGAAATGAAGAGAAACAAACTCTTAATTACAGGCTCAATAAACTATGGAGGGTGATTGATAACTGCTTTGGTGTTGTAAGTAGAAGGTTTCAAACCTATGAAAGAAGAATGTCGATGAATACCTAATAAGATAAATAAAGTAATACTAGCCACGTGCTGCATTCATAACCTTTTGATTAACGATATCTGAATTGTGTTGCCGAAGATAAGAACGATAATGACAACAGAGAAATTTCAATATTTGACTTACACAGGTTTCTATGCTACATCAGAAATGATGAAATTAAGATTTCGAATAATTTCACAAAATATTTTTAAACAATTAGGTTAATTGGTAACACGAAGCTTTACAAGCAGGATTCAAAGAAAGTGATAGAAAATTATAATACACACGTAAAATAAATTATATTTTGCGTCTTGTAAATCATAAAACTCTTTGAAAGTCATTACTAATGAGATGCAGTGCTCTTTATCCATTAAGTTTGAATAGTTTAAGTTAAAACATACAAGCAAAGAACAAGTGAGCATTAGCTAGAAATTTTATGATTTTTTCATCTTTATTTAAGTTCATAGAGTAATTAAATTTTTCAGTTTGTAATTACATATATTTTTTTTTTTAAATCATCCACCATCCTGCCTGAAAATTTGCAGATCAGGGCGCACAGGCGGAAAAATATGCCTAGGGGAGCGTGCTTAAACCACGTAGCTCCATTTTGGCCTACTGTGAAGCCCCCCTCCCCCCCCCCCCCCCACGTAGCCTTACGTGGCTTTTGCCTCTACCCCCCATGTAGCAAGTAACTTTTTTCCCTTTTGATTCCAGAAGACATTTTGTACTGTTTTCTCTTGTCAGACGATTGTAAATTATATAAGGAGATAATTAACTGAGGGAAATAAATATCACATGCTGTTATGTGTTCTGTTCGTCATTTTAACTGTGAAAAATGTTATGAAAGGAAAGCTATGTGGCCTGGCTCGGAACCCCCCCCCCTCTCTCCTCACGTAGCCCAGCATAGCCTTCCAACCAACCCCTCCCCCCCCCCCAAACCAAGCCACGTGGTTTGTGCACGCTCCCCTTGGGAAGCGTTCATACAATGCGGTGCGACGCGGCCCGCCCCGACTCGACCCGCCTGTGGTGTGCTTTACCCCATTAGTATCAGTGTAAGCGATGCGATACAGCTCATTCTAGTGTGCGCGTACCTTTATATACACTCACTATAAGTGAACCACACGGCTGATTGCCTACCACCTCTTTTTGGCAGAGAAACAAGTTCCTTGCTTCTCGATTGACCAAACTGTCTTGTCTTTGGCCACATTCGGCCAAAGTCTCCACCACTGTGTCAGGTCGAATTCTAATACCAGCTCTCCCTTCGTCTTTTATTCGGACACTGTTTCATTGATCCGCTCACATTTTCAAATTCATAAACTCATGTGCCCACTTGCTAAAATAGGGATACCTTAAGTTGACGCTTGAACATCTCTCGTAAATTTCTCCTTGGCTTCAATACACTTTCTGCTATCCGTCATTCAGAGGTTGGGGCCGGTATATGGCACCTTACTGTAAAACGTGGGTCCTCTGTTACAGAGGGCTTCACCAAACATGGGAATTCGCCAACATGGCCTTCACAAACACTTGTCCGCTTATTGGCCGTAATACTTATCTGCATAACTTCATACGAACATGACTTCCGTATCTTCTGTGCACTGTGTACCGATTGTAATTGCAGGAGAATTACTGTAACGGAGATTGCATCCGTTATAATATCAACAATTATGAAACAAGTGTTATAACGTGGACATGAGAGAATTAATGATCAAAGGAATATTGAGTGGGGAAACCGTTAGTAGTCTCTGCACTCAAGTTCGCAAACAATGCAGATTCGAGGACAGTTTCGAGTTGAGTGCTTCGCAAACTAGCAGGCAAGCGCGCTAAAAACTGACCTAGTCCACAACCCGAATGTTGGTTGGATCCTTCTGAAGAAGGCTTACTAAGCTGTTGTGTCAGAGGTATGATGGCCAGTTCCTTTCCTCTGAGACCTACAGTGTAACGTGGAATGTTTTGGCGTTGCTCATAAAATGAAAGACAACTCTTAAAAACTCCTGACCCTACCGGGATTTGAACCTAGGACCGAACCCCGAACTTTTGAAATCAAGTGCCTTGACTACTGAGCTACCAGACCACCCACTGAAAGACGTGGGCAATGGCAGTCCGGACTTCCGGGAGAATCTTGTTATGAACAATGGCCAGCCCAGCGCTTCTGAAAGACAAGCGAACACGTCACAAATAAATCAAGATTTTGGCAATATGGGAGACTGGAAAGTAGTGTTCTCGAAATGAGCAGTTCTTATAAATCAACGCGCAGGGGAGCAACGCCAAGTTTAAATGAGAGGCTGGAAATTTTGCAAAGTGATGATGCGTATCTCCGAAGAGTGTAGTTGTCGGCCACTAGGACAGTGAAATTTCGGATCTCAAAGACGGAGTGATACAGCTAATTGTGTAAGAGGGATTTTGTTCAACAATCTGATCTACACTAATAATATAACTGTGAAATTAACTGTCTCTCTGTCTGTTTAACCTAAATCCATAATGATGAAATTTGTCAAGGAAATACTATGTATTATTAGTAAGGACAAAGGATACTTTTTTTCGGGATAAATAACGTACTTTGTCATGAAATTTTGAAAACTAGCTGAACATTGACAGACAGGCGGATAGCGTGTGTAATGTTATAACGGTTGGGGGACATCCATAAATTACGTGAGGTGAAATAGGGGGGGAGGGGTCCGGCGAAATCTCACCAGGGGGGAGAGGGGGTCTACTGAAATCTCACGTGAGATTTTGCGAAAAAGTTTTGGACAGTAGAGCTAAAAAAAGGTCTGCAAAGTCGATTTTAGGCGTCAAAAAAAGCTCTACAAAAGTTTCCAGGGCGATTTCTAGGGGGGCGGGGGGGTTCTCACGGACCAGATCTCACCACGGGGGGGGGGGTCCAGAAATCCGGAAAAACACCTCACGTAATTTGTGGATGCCCCCTTGCTCAGGCTTTGTTTCTCTCGCAGTTAGTTTATGTGATTTGTTAATAAATTTCATTTATAGACACATTATAGAGTATAGATGTGGATATGCTCTGCATACGATGCTTATCAATAAGGCCCACAAACATCTTCTGACAGGAGGGTACACTTAGAAACGACGTGTTTCTCTTAGGGGACATCCATAAATTACGTGAGGTGTTTTTCCGGATTTACGGACCCCCCTCCCCCCCGTCTGGTGTGATCTGGTCCGTGAGAACCCTCCCCCCCCTAGTAATCGCCCTCGAAACTTTTGGAGACCTTCAAAATCCCAAAATCCGGTCACAAACCCACTTTTAGCCGAAATACCGCAATTTGTAGACTTTTTTTTTTAGCTTTACAGTCCAAAAAATTTGTACCAAAACCTCACGTGAGATTTCCGTAGACCCTCCCCCCCCCCTTGGTGAGATTTGGTGAGATTTCGTTGGACCTCCCACCCCCTATTTCACCTCACGTAATTAATGGATGCCCCCTTATGGGCAGTTATATTTAGCTAGCTCACGAGTTGCGAACCCCCAAAGGCTGTATATCGTAGCAAAGGAGAGCAAAACCAAAGACGTTGTTCACAAAATGGTGTTGACGTAAGATGTTCACAAAAGTGTGACATAATTTTAAACCACAAACAAAAACCTGCAGGAGGTAGTCTCCCACAGTTAACACCCCCTCCCTTTTAGTGTGTTGCTATTTTTAAATGTGTTGTAAATTGGTTCTCTTTATGAGACATGTTATATGGTAGAATGGTATAGTGATGGCTTCCCTGTCATATTATCCCGACTCCCTGCTTTCTGGGAGTAATTTACAGCTATATATATATCCAATTCTAAATTCTAAGTCCACGCGTACAAAGCCGTGGCTTACAGCCAGTTGTTATATATTTTTCCTTTGCAATGTTAATGGGGCTGGAGGGAGTCTTTCTGTAGCAACACGGTTGGACGCTCCGTTCCCCCCCTGTCACATCATGATTCGGTAATATACGTCAATAACATATTACTCGCTGACCCCGGCAGCGTGCTTGTTATATGTTGCATGGATCGACGGTTAGAGTCCGGCCTAGGGCATGGGTGGTTTTAATTAAACGGTGTGTTCGTCTTGTGTCGTCCTTACAGAAGAGGGAAAATAATCACACTGATATGAAATCTATACATTGTAAGAAAAACAAACACATACCATTTTAATAAATATATTATATATTGCTAGCTGCAAGAAAGTTATTCCCAAACGTAAGCAACCCTGGTTCACTTGCGTCGGCAAGAATGACTTATGCTCTCACTTTTTTATTATTATTGTATTTTCCATTCACATTTGTGCTCTGCCACAATTGGCACACATTTCCAAGTTTGACCTCAGGCTCATTTTAACGTTGTGCTACGATTATGTTTTTCAAAGATTTAATTGTTTGTTTTTCTCTCATAAAATGGGAAATAAATTATACATATTTTTTTGATTTTCTATTACGCTGTAAATAAATTCTAAGTTATATCGCAGTCACAACTGATTGCTAATTGATACTATTGAAAAACAATGTTAACAGTAAAGTGTGACGAAAAACAGTTGTGCCGTATCAAATATTGAAAGTAATGGCGACAATAATTAATGAACTTAATGTTTTATTTTGATTTTAAAAATAATTTTTCTGATAATGATTTACTTCGAGTTTAATGTTGAAGAAACTATAGTTTTACAGCATACAACAGTAAGTTGGCAGTAAGTGATTCAGCCACCTGGTGAGAAACATCAAAGAGCTTCTTAACCTGAAGCTACAGTGACATCCTGGAACTTTTTACGTTTATTTAGCGTACATTCAATGCACTCTAATATATAGAGGCTAAAATGGGTCCTAATTTAACAATCAGTTTCACATTTTGTTTTTTCCCAACGCATGTTTCACTAGAAACACAGTTGGTCACGTTTCAACCCATCACCTGGCCACTCAGGTTTGTGAAAATGTATCAGATCCCCGCCCTTGCCCCTGGAGAGGGGGCGGTACTAGCCTAATATCTAGCGAAATCATTTTAAGTTTTGTTATGTTGGGTGTTGGAAATATTTCTTCAATTTTTGTTTGTTGTCACGATACATAGGATTCGTTTGCTGTAAAGTATACAGGGTGGTCAGAAATTCACTCATCGGCGGGTAAGGGCAGTGTTCGGGACGTTGCACTAACGAAATAAATACAAAAAAAATCTAGTAAAAGTCGTACCGTTTTTGAGTTATTCGCAGCTAAAGTTGGCCAATAAGAGCGCTGCGCGGGCGAATTCAAACAGCCTTCCACCGGCGGTGTTGCCAAGCGTACTCGAGGCATGCGACCGCCACAGAAAACGAAAAGAAAAATTCTCTTCTGAAAGGGGGATCGAACCCGCAACCTTCAGGTTGAGTGTTTGCCGTCTTACCGACTACGCTGCGTACGCAATAGAATTTCCTTGTTTTTAGAAGCCACTAGGGCGGACTGTTTATTCGTAATCGGAATTGATCGGTAATCCGCGACATTTTTCGGGAAGTCGGTGGTGGGGCTAGAGGGTTCTTTTTTATGGGAATTGTTTTTTAATTAGTTGATTTGCTTGCTAGATTAATCTTTAATTTTTGTACAAAAATCGTTTAGTTACTGGCACAAAAAAAAAAACTGTAAACTTAATTTATTCGTTGCAAAGAAGCTTCTTTTATTCCATGTAATCGTATTTCACTAGATTTCGATCACAACATTTTTATTGATCAACGCGAATATCCTTGCTACTATTTTGCAACAATAAAACAAAAAAAACAATAAACTTTTGGAAAAAAAGAACATTAAACCCATTCTATCGTTTGTAACGTAACTTTCTCTGCTGCAAAAAGTCTGTTCTTATTCAAACAAGTTGTACATTTTGGTAATGTGTATCAACTCGCTAACGCGCGGCAAGCCGCAAAAGATAAACAAGCTGTTACTCATTGAAAGCCCTTTTGTCACTGATACAAAACCAAATTACTGTACAGTAGTTTCATTCCAACTTGACGTTATCAGTCGCAACATTGAAAGCCAACAGGGATTTACTTACAATAAACGTCAACCCGCAACAGTAACCGTAGTAAAAATGTATCCCAATAAACAACAATAACAAAAAAAAAGGGTCCTTACATTTTACAGCAACTGCTCAAAATTTCCTCCCTCAACTGCAATACCGTCACGACAACGCTAAGTTACTGAATTTGCGAGTCTTCCAAAATTGTAACTTTCTCTAATTTCATCAAAAGCTAGAATTATCCTAGCCAAAAGTTCTTCCTCTGTTTCTACTTCAGTCTCATAATCAATGGCCTTGACAGCTCCCCAGAGATAAAAATCCAATGGGTTGTTGTCTGGTGACCGAGCTAGCCAGTGAATTGGGCCTCCTCGACCAATCCACCAGTTAGGATACAATGCACCTAAGTGTTGACGTACCGGTACTGCAAAATGCGGCGGCGCGCCGTCATGTTGAAACCAAATGTCATTACGAAGGAACGTCTTCTAAGTACAACAGAAGGACGTTTTCATGAAATGCTAAATAAGAAGCGCCATTTAAACGTTGCGGAAGTAGAACAGGGCCTAGTATAAACTCACCCAAAATACCCGCCCAAATGTTAACACTAAATTTGTGATGGTATGACTTGACAAAAATTGCATGCGGATTTTCGACACCCCAGATATGGCTGTTTCGGCTATTAAAACACTTCCCCTTGGTATAGCACGCCTCATCCGTCCACAGCACCTTCCTTTCAAAGTTTGGATAATCGTTACATTGCTGCAGGTACCACTGTGAAAACTGAACTCGAAGTGGAAAATCGTCTTCCTCCAAATCTTGAACCTTTTGAAAGTGAAAGGGATGTAACCCTTCGTCGTGAAGGACGTCCAAAACAGTGGCATGTGAGGCCTGGAATTTAAAAAACAACAAAAATGACCCTATTGAAAGGCTGCATTTAAACGGAGAATTTGAGGGATCACTTAGATTGGACGTATCTGCAATGCGTTGGCAATGACCCTAGAGCTTGTCCTCGGATTATCAGCAATCATTTCCAGGACATTGTCTTCAAATCCTACACTCCGCCTGAACCGATTTCGTCCGGCGTTGGGCCTGTGGACAACAATACTTCCCGTCTCCCTCAACCTTCTGTCAACCAACACAAAAGTGTTGGCCGATGGAATCACACAGTTAGGAAATCGAGTCGTGTAAATCTTAACTGCTTCGGCCCTGTTTTGTCCAGCAGCGCCATACGCCAAATGCATATCGGCGTACTCTTCAAACGAAAATTGATGACGTTGCATGATGACAGTGTCTTTATCAGTAAGTTGCGTACGACTGCGAGACTTCTTCTGGCATGGTCCTTTAGCCCCACCACCGACTTCCCGCCCTAGTGGCTTCTAAAAACAAGGAAATTCTAGTGCCTTGGCAGCGTAGTCGGTAAGACGGCAAACTCTCAATCTGAAAGTTGCGGGTTCGATCCCCCCTTCCGAAGAGAATTTTTCTTTTCGTTTTCTGTGGCGGTCGCATGCCTGGAGTGCGCTTGGCAACACCGCCGGTGGAAGGCTGTTTGAATTCGCCCGCGCAGCGCTCTTATTGGCCAACTTTAGCTGCGAATAACTCAAAAACGGTACGACTTTTACTAGATTTTTTGTATTTATTTCGTTAGTGCAACGTCCCGAACACTGACCTTACCCGCCGATGAGTGAATTTCTGACCACCCTGTATACTATAGCTTTGTACACTTGACGCATTTCATCACTCCTCATCGTTGTCCGTTGGTTACTTTACAATTAGTTACAACTTCCCGATGTTACAACGTTTACTGTTTCCTATTCACATTATAATTTCTATCGCAATTCGCAAATGTTTCAGCATATAACTTTTTATTTTATGCTTCAATGACCACTGCTACTACCATTAAACTACAACTATTATATTATTATTACACTATCAGGGTGGAAATCCAAAATACAAGCAAAAATGACCGAGGAGGCCACACATCGGGAGACGACTTCTGCAACCCTGGTTGTGAGAACTACAATTTTTTTTTTTAATACAAAAGTAAGAAGTATTCAATATCTGGCTAATTATTTGTTAGTTTTTACACGTACACCAAGTCAGTCTGAGGTAATAATATAACGCGTATGTCATTATTGGCCGGGATATATCGGAAGGATTCGGCCGCCGATTGACAGTGTTTCCATTTTCCGCGCATGCGCCTCCGTCGTTGTTAACTAACATAACCCGGTAATCCTACCGGGTAAAGGGGACCTACAGTTCAAGGTGGAATCCGAACAACTGAAACGTTCTGACGTACTTCACACTGCACAGGAAGCTGTCCCGGAGGTGAAGGGATTCGAACCGCAGACCTTTCGATGTCCAGTCAGACGCCTTAACCACTGAGCCACGAGACCACTAGTTTCAGGTTGGATGACCCACAAACTAGCGGAGTTGGTTATTCTGGTTGTTTAACATCATGTTAATTAAGTGGAGCACGGTATCAGTGACCTCATCGACTAGTCAGCATTATGCATCCGCCGAGCCATGTATATCACTCCACGTTCGCAGTTTTTTCTGAAAGAGTAACTGCATATCTTGACAATTATTGGCTACAACTATTTTTACAGCTAGATTTTTTTTTTTTTTTTTTTTTTTTTACATTTTAGATTTGAACAGTTTTCCATTTTTTAGGTAAGTGGCTGACTATTTCAACAAATACTGCTTGTAACTGTTATTGACAGTTCTTACACATTTTAAGAGATCTTGTTTTTTACATCATTGTATACGCTTTTGCAATGTTTACAGATATGGCTGAGATGTTTTCAATTGCAGCATATTTATTTTTAACAATGTATTAACTTTATTTTCTAACAATGTATTTAAGTCAGCAGCAACGGCTCAAGACTACAACTACTTTTGGCGGTAGAAATTTTCCGCGTTTTAGAATTGAAAAAATAAATGTGTTTATATACTTTGACAAATATTGATTACAAGTAGTTATTTCAAGTACATCATTCTGTTCCTTCTGTAGTAACTACAGCTGTCGGCTGAGATGCCTTGTATTTTTAACAATGTATTATCTAACAATAATACATTGTTAAATAAACTGATCTTTTTACTGAACTAGTCTGCAACTGTTTTAAATGCATAATTAGAAAATACTGATTATAACTAGTTTTGTAGGTAAATTCCATGTTTGGATTTGAAATTATTTTCCATTTTCATTTTTAAGATAATTGGCCATCATACTTTCACAAATATTGGCTGCAGGTAGTTATCACAAGGATTTTTTTTCACTATTCCATTCCCTTCTGTGGTATCTGCAATTGTAGGTTAAGATATCTTCTATCGTAAGATTTTATTTATAACCAGATCTTTAGATTTGTTTTATTGCAATTTATCTTTTAGCGTCAACAGCAAATGCTCGAAACTTACCGGTTTTTGGGGTACTTAAATAGTCTCGAAATTAATCTTTGTTTGTAGTATTCTATATTTAAATCTACTTTTCACGCAGTATTCGTTTTAAGCTAATTCCATTAGCAATACAGTAGCGCGTTCAGCGTACACTGTAAATTGCCTAACTACAACATCGTGTTTTGCAAACGGAGCACGGTGTCGATGACCGGCTCCGCAGTCAGCAATTTCCACCTTTCCGATACCGTTCATTTCACTACGCTTGTAACTGCAGTACATCAGACCATATCTCAGATAAATATTAGTAACAACGTCTGCATCTACTACATATTTTTATAAATGTTGGTTGCAACTAGAGTTGCCAACCATACTTTATGATAAAATATCATACTTTATTTTTGGTCGTTATACTTCATACTTTTTCCTACCTATGCAAAATTTCTTTATTTCGAGTGAAGTATATTGAACGAAACGTTCTTAGGCTAGTTCCACAGCCTCGTACAAGAAAAGTGCCTATCGGCTATGGATTTTTTTCCCACTCCCATCCTTTGACTGTGTAGTGCATCCTTAACAATTTCGAAACCGAGGCAACAAAAGTGGACTTCTGTACGCTAGGCATTATTTCTAAACTGAGCGGTAGATGACTGACAAGCAGAGAATTCACAGTTTCTTCTGATTCCCGTCGTTTTGAGGTTGGAGTTTTCAGCTGCATTATTTTTCTTTTACATTGCTTAAAATGGTAGGTAATTAGGATTCTGTTTGTGATAGTCATAAGTGATACACCAATAACTAAAAAAAAAAAAAAAAAAAAAAAAAAAAAAAAAAAAAAAAAAAAAAAAAAAAAAAAAAAGCAAAATTGAAGAAACCTAAACAATTACAAAAATATAAAGATTTGTGGGAGAAAGCATATAACAAACACATAACTGGATAAGAAGGGTAAGAAGGGATATTCAAAATAAGTTCTTTGCGAAACTTATTACCTGCGCTGCGAATTTTATAATTGCGTCAGCTGAGACTAGAAAGGAAATCATTTTCAGAAGACTGAATAAATTTTAGTTTAGTGTGAAATTGTGCCTCACAGGCCAGAGGCTTAGGGTTGCTAACCATACTTTAGTATAAAGTATCATACATTATTTTTGGTCGGTATACTTTATCGTAAAACATATTAGTGCTTAGGGGCGTCCATAAATTACGTGAGGTGAAATGGGGGGGGGGTGTCTACGGAAATCTCACGTGAGGTTTTTGAAAAATTGTTGGACTGTAGGGAAAAAAATGTCTACAAATGACGCGAAAGTCGATTTTAGGGGGGTATTTCGTCAAAAAGTGGGGGTGTAACCGGATTTTGGATGGGTGATACCTAAAAAAAGCAGGTTTCAAAAAGTTGCGAGGGTAATTTCTAGGGGAGGGGGGGGGGTCTCACCGATCATATCTCACCAGAGGGGAAAAGGGGGGGTCCGGAAATCCGGAAAAACACCTCACGTAATTTATGGATGCCCCCTTATGACGAAATGAAATGAATTCAAAACAGAGTGAACTTAAATTTAATTAAAAATGAATTGTTCACTTATTTATAATTCTAAATTTAGAATGTGGCACCGGCTATAACACTTTGAAATGAAATTTAATTGCTAATCCAGTAAGCATGAAAATATATGTATCTACGGCAATAAATACCTAAATTTAAAAATACCTTTTTACTTTCATAAACTTTTTATTTTCCTCTTAAAAAGACAAAATATACTTTTTTTCTGAATAAGTTGCCAGCCGTAGTTGCAATGTTTTATGTAGGTAGAATTTTCTTATAACTAGATTCATACAATTTTAAAATAGTTAACAGTGTTGGTATCCGTACTGTTACTTCGAAATGGTGGATTTAAACATTTTATGTGGTTCAATTTAGCTCTCCCCTCCACAGACCAGTTGGCTGCGTCATCAGCGCGCTACTTGACTCCCTGAACTAACTCTGACATGCGTCCGCCTGAGGCTGCCCACACTGTGATCTCCTCGTCGGCTTAATTTCGTATTCCTCTAGTTGCTAAACTCTCCTTTCGCAGTTTTCAACAGTTTTTGTAACTTTGCCTAGTCTGAGCCACAATTGCGCAATTTCCAGTAAATCTTCTGTTTTCATGTTCCTTAGTTACTGAAATTCTTCTGCCATTAGGGTGCAAACCCAGACGACGTGTTCGCGTGTACCCTTTTTCCGCCTGTCTTTTAGCCCTCTTTTGCTAGGGTATGACCCTTTTCCAGTGATATAATAAGTGAGTTCAGTAGGCAGATCAAGGTGACGAAGATATAATCTTTCTTGAATTGTTGGGCCAATAGTTTAGGTTCTCCTGCCTATAGTACTAAGTCACCACTGTTCTTGCAATCTTTCATCAACACTGTGCTAAGTTCTCGTGTTTCTGTAAAAGATTTTCCTAGAATTCGCTTTAATTTATCAGTATCACCGCCAATCTCACCTATGTCCAGTAGCCGAAATCCCACTGCAACCAGTAGTGAATCGGTTGCTGTTGTGCAGTACTTGGTCTTAGTATACCTCTCTTTACTTTTACGAATGCATCGCAAGGTTTAACTTAAAGCCCAACCGCTCGCAGCATAGCCCACAACAGAGTAATGTACTGTCGTGGTACCTCTTAGTATGGATGTAGAAAAATGAAATCATCTTTGCCAAATACTTATCAGTTTGTTCAATACGATTTTGGCACGATTGCAAACTTCCGTTATATGGGCAGCAAAGTTGAGTCACTCGTCAAGTATTACTCCCAGATATTTACAAGATTTAACTCTTCTTAAGGAGACATTGTTGACTTTTATTGTTGGATTTTGGTTTTGGGTGGCCTCTGAGAACTGTGAATTGAGTTTTGTGTGGTGCAAGGGTTAATTTCACTATAGAACTCCAGTCTTGAAGATGCCATCCGGCTTCTGGTCTCCACTTCGATTCTTGTTTTGTTTCTCTTCGGAACAGTAGTAGGAAGTACTCCTTGCGCATTGAAGCTTCCTATGGAAATTTCAAATATTACGTCCCGGAACACCGGGCCGCATCGATCTTTGCGGACAACCCTTTGTTAATTTTTTCGTCTATAGCTACTCGTGGACATCTCATGTTCGGCAAAGCGATTTGCACAGTGGCCACGTAACGTCGCGTAGAGGAATCTCGATTTCTCTTAAGCGGCTAAAAGGTGCCGGCCACCATAAGTTATCAAATGCTCCAGAGATGTCCACGAAAATGGCTATAATACGAAAATGGAAATTATATTCTTGCTACTAGCTGTTACCCGCGACTTCGTACACGTGAACGTAGAATTTTATTGCTAGAACTGGATACAAATAGCTGTAAGTTACGTTAAAAGATGTCCCAAAAAGCACGGGAAAGTTATCACCATATCAGTCTACCATCGAATCTGACTCATGAAGAGAACCAATTTGTATCATGTTTAAAAATAGCAACAAACTAAGGGGAGAGGGGTTAACTGTGGGAGTCTTCGTGCTACCGTTCCTCCGGTAGATTTTTATTTGTGGTTTATAATTATGTCACTTTCTGCGGACATCTTATGTCAACACTGTTTTGTATACAACGATACTGGTTTTGCTGTTCTTTGCTAAGACATACTGTAAAGCCTTTGAGGGTTGGAAACGAGTGAGCTAGCTACATACAGCTACCCCGACTTTTCTAAGTGTGTCCCTGTTGCTTTCAGTGTTTGCCCCTGGACCTTATTGATATTCATTGCAAGCAGCGAAAATCTACATCTATATAATAAGTTGTATCTGTACATGAAATTTATGAACAGATCATACACAAACTGCAGAGAAACAAAGCCTGAGAAACCAATGTAACATTACAGAGACTTACACACGCTAACCGTCTGTCTGCCACGGTTCGGATGGTTTTCGAAAATTTCATGACAAAATATGTAATTAATTCTTCCTAATGATACATGGTATTTCCTTGTAAAAGTTCATCTATGTCGGTGTAACCATTTAGGAGTGAAAACTTAGACAGAGTTGCTTTCGCATTTATAACATTAGTGTAGATTACTACTTTTCTTGAAGTGTATGGTCTTATTTATGACATCGTCGGGCGACCTGCCTGCTCCAAATCCGAACTGATGTATACTCCTGCCATATTTTCTCTAATGTTTCTGTACTTTTTAATACTAATATATTTTTCTTGCACTTTTTTAAGCACATATAGCAGGAAGATCGATCGGTAGGATTTTTCAGATCCTTGTTCCCCCTTTTAAGGAACATCACCTCACTCTGCTTCCAGACATTGCGCGACCTTCCTGGCTGGAGGCATTTATTATATACTATGCAGTGGTGAAGCCAACTGAACCACTAACGCCTGGAACACTTGAGCTTCTATTCCGTCCGGACCCGGTGTCTTTTTCTGTGACATGGCGATAATCCTCCTGATTACTCTGTCTGGTGTTACATCCTCCGCTAATGTAGCTGAAGTGTAAATTTCACTGTGATCTTTACGGAGATTTTCTTCCACAAAACTTTCACCTACTGCTTCATCGTCAGGCAATAATATTCTTGAAAGTTCCTCGGCTGTTGCGCTCTAATTGGCCGCCATGGACTCGTCTGCTTTTCTTACGGTTGATAGGTTAGTTGGTTTCAATATGCTAGCTACGATCTTATAGGGAACCCCTCTCCCCAGGGATCCGATTTTAAGTTAGCGTTTACATAAGCCTCACAGCTATGCTGCTTTGTTTTAATTAAAAAACTTAGTCCACAACCAGCTGGAGGCATACTATGGTGTCAGAGGTAAGATTTCAAGTTCTTTTTCCCTGGGACCTACAGTTTAGCGCAGAATCCGAACCACGGAACGAACTGACATAGCTCATACGATCAAACACAACTCTTAAAAATTCTTGCTCCAGCGGAGATTTGAGCCCAAGACCGGATCATGAAGTTCTGAAATCAAACGGCCTGCCCATTGAGCTACCAGACCAGCAGCTCTGTATCGACAGAGAAGTAAGCACCTAATCGGTAGCAATTATGTGCTGTTGGTTCTCTGTTCTCGTTTTCCTCATTTCCGATCGTAGTTTTTGCAATCGATCGCTCCAAGGTATATCGCTAGCTTTCGTTGTCCTTCTTAGGGGAACAGTCGCTTTCATTACGCGATGAATCTCACGCGTAATCCTCCTTGCAATGACATCTACATCGTCACTCTTTAATAGATCCGCTGGTGGAAAAAATTCATCTCTTAGCTTTGCCCATTCTACTCTACCTAAGTTATATTTCTTCTTTGTGTCGTTAATTTAACTGATTTGCAATCTACCTCTAGTCAGTTCAATATTTGACAGCATTGCACTTATATATGCAATTTTGATTGTTCCTTTCATCTGTGAGTGTTTCGTGTAAATGTTACACTGAGGCCACAGAAGTTTCGCGTCGAAGACGATCCTGCTATGAGTCATCTCAAGCTGATTATGTATTTGGACCGGGCCAAAGATGTCATTTCTGTTGTTGAATACTTTTTTTTTTTTTAATAGCGCCAACAACTGGGCTGCGTCAGTAGGTAAGTAGTTGACCTTAAGTTGTATTCTATCCAGCTGCAGAAACGTGATAGTTTTCCTTGCTGGGTGCAGGAAGTTTTTTTCCCCATGGTTTCCCCAGGTCACTCCAGGCGAAGGCCGGGATGCTTCTTTCAAAAGACCATGGCTAAATTTCTTCCCGATCCTTGTCCCCTATCGTTTCCGGCCTCTAGTGACCTCGACGACGACAAGGAGTATAGCCATAAGCAAAACAAAAAAAAGTTCTTTTCATCTAAATTTTACCTGTATCTACTAAACTTTGCAGCTGCGCTTCCTTGATGGATTTTTATTTTTGTTCTTGTTTGTTTTGATCATCCTATTCTCATCAGATGCAAAGGTTTTGTCAATCCCTATTGTTTTTTTAATTGACTTATCCATTATCTCATTCGACTGATCGTACTCTGAAGGAGCATCTGACAGATTAGACACTCCTTCCTTTTCTTTCTGCACGTTTCATCACTATTCCCGTATGGAATACATACGGGGGCAATGGTCTTTTTTGTGTCCGGCCGCACCGCAGTGGCTGCACGTGACCTACTAGATAGCTACACTTAAATACCTCCGTACTGTAATGTAATCTTTACCGTTACAGCTGAAAATTCAAGGAGTATTGTCCTCTGTTCAAACACCATTAGCACTAACTTCCACGACATAATGGACCGTAGCTTTATTTCTCGCACGCGTTTTGTATCGACGTTTGAAACCTTCAAAATTAGTACTGGCTACTGCATCTTCATAGTGTTGCTCATGTACGTTATCTATTAATTTCTCTGTCTGGACGGAGACAGCGTTTCTCAGCCTTTTTCTACCCGAGGACCACTAACTTCCATGTGTATATTATTAATGAGCCTTAAACCTTGTTACTGGCGCGTGCCTGCCTCTCTTAATACCTGCAATGAGGCGCTCCTAAAACAGTCATTAACATAATCCCACAGGAACGTCGCTCACTTTAATGCCGACTGGAAACGTATTTATTGAACAAACCATTACAGTAATTTTGCACTCACTTCCTGTAAATACCAAATTCTTGCTGGTCTTTGAAATATTCACGTCGTTTAGAAAGTTTGGCTTGTAGCTCATGCTAGCTTATAGCCTTATAAAATTCATTTTGTGTGAAATTCTTTTTTCTAATTTATTTTTTTGTTATGATTTATTTAATTCAGTTAGAATTAAAGTTTTAATACTCTGCCTGCGGACCAAAAGTTGAGAAACGCTGGTATAGCATAATTAACGGATTTCGATTCCCGCATGATTTTTTTTGTTTTTTGTTTATGGCTTTACGCCTCGTCGACGTAGAGGTCATTAGGGGACATCCATTAATTACGTGAGGTAAAATAGGGGGGTTAGGGGTCCGGCGAAATCTCACCAGATCTCACCAAGGGGGAGGTAGGGGGTCTACGGAAATCTCACGTCAGATTTAGCGAAAAAATTTTGGACAGTAGAGCTAAAAAAAAAGTCTACAATTTGTGCCAAAGTCGATGTTAGGCGTCAAAAAGTGAGGCTGTGACCTAAAAAAACTCTACAAAAGTTTCCAGGGCGATTTCTAGGGGGGGGGTTCTCGCGGACCAGATCTCACCACAGGGGGGGGGGGGTCCGGGCACATCTCACTAGATCTCACCAGGAGGGAGGGGGGGTCCAGAAATCCGGAAAAACACCTCAACTAATTTGTGGATGCCCCCTTAGACGCGGGAAACGAAATGGGACAAATAACGGGAAGGAATTCGGCAAGGGCCTTTAGCATCCCGGCATTCGGCTGGAGTGATTTGGGGAAGCCATGGAAAGACCAAATCTGGATATCCGGTGTGGGATTCGAACCCGCGTTCTCTCGAGTGCGATGCCAGAGGTTAACCGCTCACCTACCAGGCTCGGTCTATCTCATGTTGGTGTTTAGTGTATCGTTATGATGGTTATGCATTTTTCTTAGCATCCTTCGCAGTACTTGTCTCAACTATTACAACTTGTTTTGTTGTCCTTTTTTAATATTTTATCTTTCTGCTGCCTTAATATCGTGGCGATCTTTTCCCCATTTCTGAAGGAATGAACACCACACAAGATGCAGACGGGGTCACCACAATTTTTGGTTCATGCCTTCCAACACCAGATGCCACTGTAGTATAGCTAGGTGTAAGTTGTACAGTTCCGCTTTCCTTAATCCCTTGTCTTAGCTACTTTTCTCATTGTTTAATTCTCTGTGTGTTCCCACTATACGAGATACAGGGAGTGCCCACGACACCAACTTGTACTTAAGGTATCTGTTAATTTTTTACCTTGTTTCTCATTTAGGTACTTAACTAGCTCCTCGTATCTATCTCCAAATGCAAAATGAATTGCATTTGGAGCGCAGTCGTTAGCTTCACTTGTGGAACCCATTCTGTTATTGAGCCCTGTTTGCGACTCCTAACATGTGGGTTCAAAACAAAATGAACCCATTATGTTAAGCTGTAATTGTACACACTTAGACTTTAAATCTGGCCGCCGGTGAAAAATTCTATCACTCTTATTTTGCACAATCTGGCATCAATGTCATCCCAGGCAACAGTAACGCAATACTGGCTCCGCCTCCTCGCAATTTCATTGGTGGATATTTTATTCAGAGCCATCTATACAGCAGATTTTTCATTTCCTTAAGTCAATGCAGGAAACAATTGGCCAACAGGTAAGAATTAAGCTACTCCCACTGACGATTCTTATTGGCTGAACAGTTCATCATCCTACCATTACATTTCTATAATACTTTACTAAAATTCAGATCTTGAAACGTTTCCCAAAAGTTCTAATTAACGGGATTGCATTAAAGTGAGGCAGGAAACAGGCTCAATGTTATATATTACTACGGTTGATTAGCATAAAACTATAACGATAAGATTGTTA
Organism: Vandiemenella viatica; assembly: GCA_031002005.1. Lineage (NCBI taxonomy): Eukaryota > Metazoa > Arthropoda > Insecta > Orthoptera > Morabidae > Vandiemenella > Vandiemenella viatica. Next base: position 309,528,824 of record CM061921.1, on the reverse strand, counting down.
TACTCATTTTGATAATTCCTTCGGATAATATTTCACTCATATATCTGGTCAGTCCACAAACCAAGGGATAATCATGTTCCATGAGGTAGAATTTTTAGTACTACGAAACTACAGAAACAAGAAATTATTTCGGAAGTGTCTCTCTCCAAGATGGATTGAATAAAACAGTCTTCCTTCGCTGCGTTGTATACGCCTATTCGAGGAAAGTAGCACCGAGCTTGCAGTGGTCCTATGGTTAGCGTTCTGGGTTGCGAGTTCAAATCCAAGTAGTTTTTTTTTTTTTTTTTTTTTTTTTTTTTTTTTTTTTTAAATTTAGAAATCTATCTTTATTTGTATTTTATTTTTAAGCGTACCGAAACTGCACATTGCTTATAAGTATAAGGTATCCATGATTCTTTCCTAACTGCGTCAGGAAAGAAGATAAACATCTGCGAAACTACCCAATGTTTCGTAACTAATAGCCGACGTAAGCATGAAAGATTTGCGGTAGCAGAACTGGCGAAAATCTACACGGGTTTCAAGCCGCGCCGAAATCATATCATCTGTCCCTTTTCAAACGACACACATGTTTCCAATATATTTATTTCACAGTAGAACGATCATTGCGTTTCAGAAAGAAATAATTTACAAGAGGAATTATTGCTCTCTTTGTAGATGGACGATAATGATTATGTACTATATAAATAAATGAGAGTTAATCGCGCAGAACTACATATTAGCACCGCAAAAAATCAAACGACCATTATCACTAAAAAATTTACAACCAGATTATTATCGTAGGACAAAAATAAATTCTTTTATAACTGGTAAAAGTAATTAAAGTTAATTGAGAATCGGGCTTAAAGACAGGGAGTTCTTAAATTACCGTTTTTCCCGTTTTCTACAATGCTGTTAGTTGTTGACACTATTACTTCATGATCTTTACAGCATTGGGATTTATTAAATACTGGGGCTAAATGCTCATTACTTAACAAGGCGTGAAATTACCTGCGTTATTCTTTGTTTGGAATAACATAAATAAATACAAGCATTTGGCGAATGAGGATGTCGCCGTTCGCGTGATTGTTCTTTAGTCTCCGGTATAAAGTGGAACGCTCAAGTTTTGTCACCCGTCATAATCGACTCCATAATCGCCTAGGTCTCAAGGATTCAAACAAACACAGTCTACCGGTAAATTAAGGTTGATGATGTCTAAAGACCGGAAGACCGAGCGTGGCGTGTGAGCGGTATTTGTTTTAATATTTCTTCATTCCACATACCACGATGCTATAATAATACATTCAGGTAAAATGAAATCTGAATTATTAATTACTTCGGCAGCCTATTGAAAGTCTCTTTGCTGTGTATTAGGCTTGAGTCGTGGCTATACCGTGGGATCCAAATAACTAATCGTCCTTGACTACTGACATGAACAAAGTAAATTCAGTAAAAATTCATTTAGACCAAGTGATTTGAACCCATGATACTGCCATTTCTTTCAATCTGCCTTAACCATTAAGCACCTAGACTGCTGCCCATAACTGTTAGAACAAAGGAATTATTATATCTCATTACATTTGATAAATAAAGAAGACACACTTCTAGAAGGTAGTACTGAAACCGACACTGATGGCGATATACAAAAGCATGCATATACAATAATGACCCAGAGTCCATTCATTTAGTAAACTGGAAGGAAAGATCGAAAGCAAGGCGAGTGCCTACCAAAATTTCCGCCTTCTTATGCGGAAACAGGAAATTATGAACGTCCTTCTTCTATAAATAACCTGTGTTTCACTTTCCTGATACTCTGCTATCAAGCATTAAGAGACACTTTATTTCACTCCAATATTCAACTATATTCTTAAATGAGAAACAGGTGCTGTAATGCTCTCACTCGTAGATTTTTTAAGACTGTCGTCTAGATTATTTATAAAATTCCTCCATTCATTCTATACGAACATTCATTGTGTTTGAGAAAATAAAAATTTACCCAAATTTCTTTTAATCTAGACGCGTCAATTCGGCTGTGAATCCGAGCGAACGATGGACTGATAAAAGCTATAGCAGTTTAGCCGAACCGTCAGAATTTAATTATTCGAAGCGTTAAAGATCCTTGTAATTATTAGTTTACAGTGATATGGGTGGGCCGCGATCTCCAGCCAATGAAGTTCAAACAAATCGGAGGATCTACCAAATAACGAGTCTTCTGAAGTGGTGAGGTTGAAAATACAGTATTTCAGAAAAACAATTGATGTCCAAGTTGATGGTGCAACATCACCTTACGCCCATATTTTAGCGAAATACAATAAAAAATTAGAATATTTCACAAATACAAATATACATATATACGTCTGTAAAAGATTATAACAGCATACTGACTTAGTTTCTTGTTATATTTATGCTGACGCTTTAATAACTAAAGCAATCGCTTCTTTTCCGTTACTTAACTTTTCACTTCTCCGAAGTAAGCTACTGCGGATTTTATTCGAGCTCTGGGTGTTTTAAATTTGATGTTACTGTCAACAGTAATATAATAACAAAACGTACGAGTATTGATAGAAGTTAAATCATTATGAATTCTTAAAGCAGTCGGAATATCTTGCGAATGGATATTCCGTACAATCCGGTCAAGGAAATGCTGCGCGTTTAACGCTGTGTGTAAACAGCCCGACTTCCTCGTGATTATCCTACTACACATCACTTGCAGAGTGTAACAGAGATAAAGTATAAATCCTTATACACAGACGGAAAAAAAAATCCCAACACCAAGAAAAAATTATTGTAGAGTAATGAAATTTGGACAATGCATTTGTCAAGTTAACATGTTTAATTGATTAAATTTTCAAGATCACAGGTTAATTTAAGCTCAAGAAAATGCATTTCAAATGTGAAATACTGTTAAATTAATAGCCGGTGTAACCTCCAGAATTTTGAATGCAAGCCTGCAAACGTGAATGCATTGTGTCATACAGGTTTCGAATGTCACTTTGTGGTATGGAGTTCCATGCTTGTTGTACTTGTGCTGTCAATACTGGGACGGTCAGTGCTGGCTGTGGATGATGCTGGAGTTGTCGTCCAATGATATCCCATACGTGTTCAATTGGAGACAGATCTGGTGATCTCGCAGGCCAAGGTAACATGTCGACACTCTGTAGAGCACGTTGCGAGACAACAGCGGTATGAGGGCGAGCGTTATCCTGTTGAAAAACTCCCCCTTGAATGCTGTTCATGAATGGCAGCACTACAGGTTGAATTACCAGACTGACGTACAAATTTGCAGTCAGTGTGTTTGGTATAACCACAAGAGTGCTCCTGCTGTCATAGGAAATTGCTCCCCAGACCATGACTCCAGCCCTGTAGCGTGCATTCCACTGACTACAAGCCATCGCCGTTTGCGACTCCAGTGGTGTCAAGCCAGAGCTCATTGGAGGACGGAGTGGAGATCTGTTGTGTTTTCTGATGAAAGCAGGTTCTGCCTTGGTGCCAGTGATGGCCGAGTGTTGGTCAGAAGGAGGCTAGGGGAACGCCTGCAACCAAACTGTCTGCGGCCTAGACACACTGGACCTACACCTGGAGTCATGGTCTGGGGAGCAATTTCCTATGACAGCAGGAGCACTCTTGTGGTTATACCAAACACACTGACTGCAAATTTGTACGTCAGTCTGGTAATTCAACCTGTAATGCTGCCATTCATGAACAGCATTCAAGGGGGAGTTTTTCAACAGGATAACGCTCGCCCTCATACCGCTGTTGTCTCGCAACGTGCTCTACAGAGTGTCGACATGTTACCTTGGCCTGCGAGATCACCAGATCTGTCTCCAATTGAACACGTATGGGATATCATTGGACGACAACTCCAGCATCATCCACAGCCAGCACTGACCGTCCCAGTATTGACAGCACAAGTACAACAAGCATGGAACTCCATACCACAAAGTGACATTCGAAACCTGTATGACACAATGCATTCACGTTTGCAGGCTTGCATTCAAAATTCTGGAGGTTACACCGGCTATTAATTTAACAGTATTTCACATTTGAAATGCATTTTCTTGAGCTTAAATTAACCTGTGATCTTGAAAATTTAATCAATTAAACATGTTAACTTGACAAATGCATTGTCCAAATTTCATTACTCTACAATAATTTTTTCTTGGTGTTGGGATTTTTTTTTCCGTCTGTGTAATTAATAACAGTGTGGCTCTAGATAGTGCTAACTTCATCTATCAGCTGACACGTAATTTTTACTTAACAACATAGTAGTATATCTGTTACCAAAACGTTACGCAAAATAAGTGTCACTATTTCTATCTGCTGTTTTATGATTTTTAACTTGGGACAAAATCTTTCAGAAATTTAGAAACTGATAGCTTAGAATAACTGAAACGTAGGATATTTATAAAACCACTCCTCTTCCTCGTGGATGTTACGACGTCCATATCCTGACTATCGTTCTTCTACAACTATGAGGAAACAAACTACTTGCTTGAAACTTTGGCTAAATGAATTTACATCCAGTACCCTGATTTGTACTGTAAGACTGGATTCTTACTCATTTCAGTATTCTGAAACGGATTGTGTTTGACTTTAGCATCACTTTAGCGTACAACAGGTTAATATGTTAATACATAAAGATACCAGTAGTTCTAAATTAAATATTGATTGCGTTACTATTCAGCAAACGAATAGGAAATTAATCCGATAATATTTTGGTTGAATGATGGATCAGAAACTGTATTGTTTCATTGATGGAATTGTACGCATGGTTGACTGATCTATTAATAGCAAAAAATTTTGAACCCCACTTTTAAAAATGATTATCAGTAATGTTTAGATGCAATTACAAATCATATGTTTACATTAATTCATAGCCGAACGAATTGGATGAAGGGTAAAGATCATTAGTGTCATTAGGCAGAACTCAATTCATATTCACGATCCAGCCATCAAAATGTGGGTTTAAATAGAAAAAACAAAATCGAAAATTGCTCAAAGGAATGTGGAATTGCCCTTTCTCAAGGACTGTGGCCTTTTTTTTTTTTTTCGTTGCTTAAAAACTAATCTTTTCCGAGCCATTGCAATAATAATGACTTTAATAGATACATGCAGACATGTGTAGCTTTTGATTCTCATTAAGTGTATAATATGTTTTCACTGTCCCAGTTTACAGGCAACACAAAAAAAAACCGCTCATAAAACCACTTTTGCCTGCGGCCTGACTCTTTTTTTTTTTTTTTTTAATTTATTTTATTGGCCTTTGGTCTTGCCGACCATACAGACATCTTCTAGTTTTACAATTCTTATATACATTTCAGGCTTGTTATCTTTACTTCCTTTTACAGCTTGATACTAAAGTTACATAATTCTTTGTAAGTCGACACGTCTGTAATTGTGATTTACATTTATATAATGTTTAACTATATTTATTAAATAAATGGCTCTTAATTATATTTCCCTAAATATCTATATTAATGCCATTTGAGCTTTTATATATAATAGGAAGTATACTTCCTCTCTTATTGTTATATTTATACAATTTAAAAGATTTAAACAAGGTTGGATTTATTTACATAACAGAGGAGCTTAATTCGGTTAATACAGAATATACACAAGAGTGATGGTTTAGAATAAACATTGTTTGAATTGGCTTTACCGTGTTTTTCCCCTAATCTTTACTATTATTGTTTGTCTTGTTTCTTTTGTAATGAATATATTGATGTGAGGCTCTTGCATTGTAAATATCCTTATATTACACACTCATATGAGCTAACCGTCTTTATGGTTGCTTGCTACGTTTTATACATTACAATTTGATGTTTGCTTCACTAAGGAAAATAGCAATCGCCTTGTATACATCTTGTCGTTTTGAATTGAGCAGGACAGGCACGGAGACTGGAAGGGGAATTTTAATCTTTACCAGACTTGTGTATAGGTTTTTTGTGGGTAACAGGTTGCGGCTGCAGGCCAGGACTATGTGATTTATATCTGATATCTCTTCTTGGTCCTCCGGACAAAACGGGGAGTGTTCCACTCCGATTTTGAATAGGTGTTGAGGGTAACATCCGTGTCCCAGTCTCATTCGAATAATAGATGTTTTATGCCTTTTACTTAGTGTGGAATTCCCGAACCATACTTTAGTTGGAATATTAGGTTGGATTTGTGAGTAATATTTTCCTCTTTCGCATTGTGTAGTAGTCCATGAATTGGACCAGATTCGAAAAGCCTCTTTTTTAATAATAGATATGAAATCTGTATGTGGAAGTTGAACGTATTGTATATCTTCCTCTATTGTGCTTGCCTTGGCTATGCGGTCGACTGTTTCATTATGCTGAATACAGGCATGCCCCTTTATCCATAACACGTGTATCTCCTTATTCTCTGTCGAAGCTGTGTACATTAAGTTTAGTATCTCTAATAGAGGTTTGTTCAGTCCGTTCCGCTGTTTTGAGTTCTCGAGTTTTTGCGCCACGCTTTTGGAATCTGTTAGAACCAGTATTTTGTTGTAGCGTTCTTTTCCGTAATTAATAGCTTCTCTAACAGCTAATGTTTCGGCCGTATATATCGATGTTTCAGCTGGTAAACGCACTCTCTTCGATTCGTGAAAGGAAGGACAGAAATAGGCATATCCGACTGCGTCCGTGGTTTTGGAACCGTCCGTATAGATCTGTACAAAATCTGGCCAGGTTTGTTTCAAAAAACTGTTTGTCATGGTATTTGCTGAGCTGCTTTTAGCGATCCAGTCTGGTAGGTAGAATATATTTGGTTTATATCTCAGGGTATTATAGTGAAATGAGAACAGGGGAATTGTGTCCCCTTGGGAAACTAATGGTATCATGTGTTTTATTTTGGTGAAGCACTGTGCTAACATGGGCATTCGGAGTCTGGTGGCTATATCTCTTCTTTCCTGTAATGATATATATTTTATTACTCTTTGTATCACGGGGTGATTTGTTAGAGATGCTCGTCTCGTTAGATATACGCTGGATGAGAGATGGCGTCGTATTTCCAGTGGCATTTCCCTAGCCTCTACTAGTAAGGCATTTGTAGGGGAGGATTTCATGGCTCCTAAGCATAGTCGGATCGCCTTATATTGTACTATATCCAGTTTTCGGAGGATATATTTGGGTGCATTTCCAAAGATAGGGCTTCCGTAATCGAAGACAGGTCGTATAATAGCTCTGTATAAGTTGAGAAGAATAGTTGGGTCCGCTCCCCACCATATGCGCGTTATGGCTCTTAAGATATTGAGAAGTCGTTCGGTTTTGGATATAATGTGCTCTATGTGTTTCTTCCATGACAGTTTACTATCTATATATAGGCCGAGATGCCTGACCGATGATCGTACTGTGAAAGAGTATGGGCCCAATTGTATCTCAGATTCTCGATATATTCTTTGTTTCCGAGTAAAGATCACTACTGATGATTTCGTAGATGATATGGTTAAACCTAAGTTTTGAGCCCACTCATGAAGCTTGATAGCCGCTTCGTATAATCTCCTGAAGTTTATTCCATAAGAAGGTGACACGGTGTATATACACACGTCATCGGCAAATTGCAGGACCCTTATTGATGGACTAAATAGATTTTCTATGTCTGCAGTGTATATGGTATACAGTATGGGACTTAGGATTGCCCCTTGTGGTAATCCCTTTGATATCACTCGAGGACCGTATAAGGAATTGTCTTGCAGTCGGATGTAGACAGTTCTGAGATGGATCAGATTATAAATCCCGCGTAAGTATATATCGGGCAGACCCAATTTTCTCAGCTTCTCGATTAATATTGGAATATGTACGTTATCATAGGCTGCTGATATATCCAGAAATATGGCCGTTAGGTAGCCTTTATTAATGTATGCCTGTTCAATATCAAGGGTAAGTATGCTGAGATCGTCCGTTGTGCTCCTTCCTTTTCTGAATCCAAATTGAGTCTCAGGCAACATGCCATGGTGTTCCAGCCACCATTCCAGTCTCATTTTTATGATGCGTTCTAGGGTTTTTGCTATACATGAAGATAGCGCAATTGGGCGGTATGAGTTAGCACTATTTATTTCCTTGCCAGGTTTGTGCACTGGGATAATAATTTGTGTTGTCCATTGTTTTGGGATCTCGCTTTTGGCCCAGATCTTCGTTAGTAATTGGAGTAAGACTACCTTAGCGCGGTGTGGGAGATGGTGCAGCATGGAATACTGTATGCTGTCTATGCCAGGTGCCGTGTTTGAACCGGTTTTAAGGGCCAATTCCAGCTCTTCCATCGAGAACGGCTCTTCTAGTATGTTTAGTTCATGTTCTTCTTTGTCATAGATTGGTGGGTCTGTAGGTCCGGGTGGTACCGTTGGCGGAGCTATTATGTTTGCGAATTCTTCTATCCAATTTGATGTCGATTTTGGACTCTCCGGTTTTTTCCTTAGTCTGTTGATCATGCGCCATACTGAGCTCATTGGTGCTTTACTGTTTAGATTGTTGCAGAATTCTCTCCAACACATCTTTTTCTTTTCTTTTAATATTCTTTTTGTTTCGGCCTCTGTCTTTTTGTATTTTAAGTAATTTTCCCAAGTAGCTTCGTGTTTGTATCTTGTGAATGCTAGCTTTCTTTTTGCTACCGCTCTGGAGCAATCTTCATTCCACCAAGGCGAGGGGATGTGTTTTTCCGTAGATCTTGGTTTGTGCTGAGGAATCGATCTTGCTGCCGCTTTATTTATGACGTTTAGAAATTCCTGATATTTCTGGCTAGTTGTTTTGGCGGTACCCACCCTATCTATGTTTTCTTCAATTATTTGGCTGTACTTGACCCAATTTGCTTTTCGTGTGTTCCATTTGGTGGTGGGAAGGATAAGTTGTGGTGTCTCTAGCTGTTTGGTTGTCATTATAATGGGGAAATGGTCTGATCCCCATACCTGTTGAATATTTTCCCAGTGAAATTCCGTGGCCAGTGACGGAGAGCAAATTGTTAAATCTATTACAGATTTCCGTAAGCCAGGTTTGGGTACCAAGGTTGGAGATCCATCGTTTAGGATGCATAAGTTGAAATCGTCTATGATTTCTAGAAGGGATTCCCCAAATACATCATTCCATTCACATCCCCAAGACGTATGATGTGCATTAAAATCACCACATATCAGGTATGGTTCTTCAAATTGCTGTAGGAGGGCGCGCCACTCGCTGGATTTGATTTTGGATTTAGGTGGGCAGTATATTGAGACAATAGTTAAATCCTTATTGTGGCTTCGCATTGCAATTGCTACTGCTTGGAATGAGTTTATTTGTGTATGATCTATATGGATTGGTGTAAAGTGAATAGATGTATGAATCAGTATAGCTACTCCTCCTTTCCCGTCTTCTCTGTCTTTACGTACAAGATGGTAACCTTTGATGAACATATTTGTCTCTGGTTTGAGCCATGTTTCTGTTAACGCTGCGATAGATATGTTGTTTACGCTAAGTTCCCGTTGCAACGATTCCTGATTTGCTTTGACTGACCGGGCGTTCCATTGTAGTATCTTGATTTTCGGTTTTTTGTTTGAAGTTGTCTGAAAGGGTTCTGCTTCACTGCTCCTGCCCCGGTGCAATTTCCTCTGTTGTTGTGGAGGGTTGGTCGAAGTGTGAGCCATTGATTAAGTCTTGTGTCTTATGGATTCCTGATTAAAGTTCTCTTAAACCCCTTTAGTACTGTGGCTCTGTATAACTGGGCTGTACTAATATCTCTATAGACTTTCTAATCTCGTCCAGTTGTAGAGTTTCTATGCCACTGTTTGTTATGTGTCTAGCTACTTCCACAATTAACTTAAAGATTCCTTCTATTAATTTATTTTTGCCGTTTGTATTGCTAGGAGGGTTTACATGGTTTTGTACCTTGGGAGGGTAAGGGTTTTGGCCTATAGGCGATAGCGGCAGTTGTGGTGATTGATACCATAGCTCCCGGTAATCCTGTGTTCTGTTCCTTTGGTAGGTTGTTTTGTATGCCCTACTACGATCTGGAAATCCCTGATCTTCGCAGTGTTGAGTCAAGCCTGGGATACTCCCTGAGGGGCAAGATTGTTGTTCTCTGTTATTGTGTGTCGCTATGGTTTCCGTCGGCTCCACCCGATTCCCTTCTGGGGTAAGTAAGAAATTTGTTTGTGGTTTGTTTATTTTGTCTCCAATGATTTGCATTGCTGATGTCCTGCCTGAATCTTGCTGCCTTTTGTGAGTCCTTGTCTGATGTGACATTTGCAGATAGATCGGTTGTTGCTGTTGTTGTGGTGTTAAGGGTGGGAATTCTGTATAGCTACTAATCGGTATCGGGGTTTGGGTCACTTGAGCATACCCTCTCGCTCGCTGTTCTATATTAGGGCCCATGTTGCTTGTTGTGTGTGCTGATGCTACTTTTGTTTCCCGATATTTCAGATATATTGGGCAGCTTCTGTCTGTCGCGTAATGGTGGCCGCTACAGAGGGCGCAGCAAACGGCTGTCGTATTGCTACATTGTGTTACCAAGTGAAAGCCAGCGCATCTACTACAACGGGGTTCACGAGTCCTGCATTGCTCCTGTCTGTGACCGAGGCGTAAACAGTTCCCGCACTGGATAACTGGGGCGACGTACGGTTCCACCGAACAACGTGTGCCCAGTATAGTCACATGTGAGGGCAGAGTTTGTGCGCGAAAGGTGACTAGGCAGACCGGGATGGGGTTCACTCGCTCATCATTCCTCTGTGATCTTTTGGTAAAGCGTTTTATGCGAACAACAGGAAAAGGGGAAACTATTTCTTCTTGTAGTTCTTCTTCACTTAGCGAAATATCGACATTCCTAATAATGCCTTGTTTTTGAATCAAAAAGTTTGGTATGTATGCTTCTATATTTCTAGTTTTCAGAGTATCAAGTTGGACTATGGAATTGGCTGCAGCCGCTGATCTAGTTTCTATTTTAAGCCTGTTTCTTCCAACAGTAGAGATGTTAATGATGTCCCTTTTGTATGAATTATTATATTGAAATAAAATTTTTCCTATCGCCATTGGGTGCAATTTTGCAACGTTTCTGTCCAAGCTTTCTATAAAGATGTAATACGGACCATTATCTGTACTACTATATCTATTGTCTTTACTACGGAATGTCTGGGTTGACGTATGAGGCTGCGTCTGGTTCAACTCGGAGCGATCTGGGGATGGGGGGGAAGCTATGTCGGGCTCAGCTGAGACTGGTGACCCCACTTCACCGCTTTCTTCCATCTGACTAATTTGTTGTAAATCAACCGTGTCCTTCCCCGTTTCCTGTTTCTCTACACAACGCCGCTTTGCTGATTTGTTGGACTCACCTAAACTTTTTTCCATTTCTCCTTTGCGAGGCATCTGGTGCAGAATGGGTCCAGAAGTCATATGTGAGTCAATCAGTAGGGCTTCACTCTGCCCCCACCTCCATTTCCAGCAGCGGTAGATGCTGCTGCTCTTGTTGTCCTGGATGTTGCTGCTGTTGCTGCGGATGTTGCGGTTGATGTTGCTGGAACTGCTGATGCTGCTGATTTTGCTGCAGTTGTTGTAATTGTTGATGCAGCTGTTGTTGCTGTAGGTGCTGCGGTTGTTGGTGCTGCTGTTGTTGGAGTTGTTGTAGATGAGGTTGTTGGATAAACGGCTGTTGTTCTCCTTCCTCCACACTAGGAGTATGTGCTTGCATACTGTTCTCTATCTGAAGCTCACATGTTTCACTTATTGGGTAGTTTACTGATTGTATAGGTAATGCTGGTTCATTGACATAACACGTCTCTAACGCCGACTTAATAGTCTGCCCCGTGTCTAACGGGCCAGACATCTTACAGTTTTACCACAAGCTATTCGTTCACTACTTGTTGCACTTTATAAGTTTTAAATATACTTTTATCACGACGGTACAAACACTTTCCGTAGTCGCACAAGGTAAACAATTCGGACTGACTAGCGCGCTCGCGGACCGATGTGACCTGTACGGCGATCAGGAAGTGACTGCGGCCTGACTCGAACCGTGGAACCGCGAGACACCGCACTAGCTTCCGGCATCAGCATGGCACCCGCGAATCTGAGCCACTTACAGTAACATTCTTTCTGGATTATCAGAGTGGTAACAACAACTTATAACCAGACTGGCATTATCTTCCCTCCTTCCTCAAATTTCCTGTTTCTTTCTTGCAATTTCAGATTTCGGAAACAAGGTTATCATGTCATGATATTGAGGATATACATCAATTATATCGTTACTGATCACTAGTAGGAGCAGCATTTTGTCAAATACGGAACCTCTCATTAGCATGTTATTCGTCAATGATGATTTTTTGTTTTCGTAAGAATAACTACTCACATTTTCAATTCTGGTTTGCTTGCTAATACCACTGTGTCCAATAGGAACGTTAGCTACAAAAACCGCACATTAGTTTGATTTAGGTCCTTGTTTATTTTTAAACAGCCATCATTGCCCCAATTATCAATCTCCCGCCTTTGCACTAGAAAAAAAAATTGGTTAAGTTGAGTGGCACAAATCGTAATGGTTAAATTAAATTTATTGGAAAACTGGCTTTCAGTTCTTACTCACGCATCATGCGTTGACACTTTCTCATTTCAGCCAAACATTAATTTTATGATTCATTTCCACTGTTCCAATTGACCACGAAATATATATAAACTTACTTATATGATATGTATTTTGCAACAAGTGAAAAGGAGATAAAGAATGAAAAAATAATAATAGCACCTGGGCTTGAACCGAGAACCAGCACTTTGACAGCCCAGCGCGTTACCACTAGGACACCTGGACTCACAGAACCTAGTGCCTCACAAATTATATGACCAAAGAAAAAATATACATATAGATACAACATTCCGTGATTGAATAGTAATCTGTATACAGAATCGAACTGTTGCAAGAGAAGTAATCAGTTAAATGAAAATATTCTAGATGAGACTGGAACATAAATAATTTTTCATTTCGCCTATGTGTGTGTCCAGCTATGAGACACTATTTCTGGTATAGGGAAATTGCTACAGCGCTACTACTAGGCAGAACATCGTGGCAACATCGCAGAAAGTAAATATGGCAACGCTTACCAGGATAAAGTCTTAACTTTCCTACTTCCTTCGGCAAGGAAGAATACCTTTATAACGCGTAAATAATACACGTAATAATTTAACACGAGCAGCACATTTGGCAAAAGTTTTTGGTGGTTTCAGAATTATCCAACTTACAGCTGGCAATTGAAAATACGGTGGGAATCCATGTTAACTGCATGAGGGCAATACAAAAAGTAACGTCTCCCAAGCATTCATAGATAAAGAAGCAAATTAATTTATTTACAGTTTTAGAGGTTGAACAAATATCTATTTTTCTACATCATTACCATTTCGGAACACACGTTGGTCGTTGCTGTAAATGACAATGGTTCGAATCCAAGTTAAGCCATGCATATTTGTGGTTTCCAAGGTTTCCCCAAATCACTCCATATGAATACCGGAATAGGTTCTTTACAAGGGCATGGCCGAATTCCTTGCCACTACTCCTATCCAGCCAATAATCACCTCTATGTCGACGAGGCGTAAAATCATAAGAAGAAGATCTGGCTAAATTTGTTGAGGAGGTCGCAGCTGGCTTGAAATCGATTAACAATACCGTCTCCCTATCCTTATTTTTTTGTTTATTGCTTTACGTTTCATCGATGTTGAAGTTATTAAAGTTGGGAACGGCCATGGCCTTCTATAAGAATCGTCCCAGCATTTGCCTGGAGCCAGAACGTTACCGCTCACACGCCACGCTCGGTCTTCCGGTCTTTAGACATCATCAACCTTACTTTACCGGTAGACTGTGTTTGTTTGAATCCTTGAGACCTAGGCGATTATGGAGTCGATTATGACGTGTGACAAAACTTGAGCGTTCCACTTTATACCGGAGACTAAAGAACAATCACGCGAACGGCGACATCCTCATTCGCCAAATGCTTGTATTTATTTATGTTATTCCAAACAAAGAATAACGCAGGTAATTTCACGCCTTGTTAAGTAATGAGCATTTAGCCCCAGTATTTAATAAATCCCAATGCTGTAAAGATCATGAAGTAATAGTGTCAACAACTAACAGCATTGTAGAAAACGGGAAAAACGGTAATTTAAGAACTCCCTGTCTTTAAGCCCGATTCTCAATTAACTTTAATTACTTACACCAGTTATAAAAGAATTTATTTTTGTCCTACGATAATAATCTGGTTGTAAATTTTTTAGTGATAATGGTCGTTTGATTTGTGCTAATATTTAGTTCTGCGCGATTAACTCTCATTTATTTATATAGTACATAATCATTATCGTCCATCTACAAAGAGAGCAATAATTCCTCTTGTAAATTATTTCTTTCTGAAACGCGATGATCGTTCTACTGTGAAATAAATATATTGGAAACATGTGTGTCGTTTGAAAAGGGACAGATGATATGATTTCGGCGCGGCTTGAAACCCGTGTAGATTTTCGTCAGTTCTGCTGCCGCAAATCTTTCATGCTTACGTTGGCTATTAGTTACGAAACATTGGTTAGTTTCGCAGATGTTTATCTTCTTTCCTGACGCAGTTAGGAAAGAATCATGGATACCTTATACTTATAAGCAATGTGCAATTTCGGTACGCTTAAAAATAAAATACAAGTAAAGATAGATTTCTAAATTAAAAAAAAAAATAAGAACTACTTGGATTTGAACTCGGAACCGCTCACTCAGCAACCCAGAACGCTAACCATAGGACCACTGGAAGCTCGGTGCTACTTTCCTCGAATAGGCGTATACAACAACGCAGCGAAGGAAGACTGTTTCATTCAATCCATCTTGGAGAGAGACACTTCCGAAATAATTTCTTGTTTCTGTAGTTTCGTAGTACTAAAAATTCTACCTCATGGAACATGATTATCCCTTGGTTTGTGGACTGACCAGATATATGAGTGAAATATTATCCGAAGGAATTATCAAAATGAGTATAACAATCTTATCGTTATAGTTTTATGCTAATCAACCGTAGTAATATATAGCATTGAGCCTGTTTCCTGCCTCACTTTAATGCAATCCCGTTAATTAGAACTTTTGGGAAACGTTTCAAGATCTGAATTTTAGTAAAGTATTATAGAAATGTAATGGTAGGATGATGAACTGTTCAGCCAATAAGAATCGTCAGTGGGAGTAGCTTAATTCTTACCTGTTGGCCAATTGTTTCCTGCATTGACTTAAGGAAATGAAAAATCTGCTGTATAGATGGCTCTGAATAAAATATCCACCAATGAAATTGCGAGGAGGCGGAGCCAGTATTGCGTTACTGTTGCCTGGGATGACATTGATGCCAGATTGTGCAAAATAAGAGTGATAGAATTTTTCACCGGCGGCCAGATTTAAAGTCAAAGTGTGTACACCGATTCACGATGCCGAAGCGTGCCGTTTCTATTTCACAAACGGCGATTATTCACAGTACCTATACAACTGCTGAAGAAGCAATGGCACGCGTGTCTGAACACTGGTAATCTAAAAAACCCAGATCCAACACTGCAACAAAACTACATACACTGCTAGGCAGGAGCGCACAGCACACGTCCGCTCAAACTAGACGTGACTTAGCCTCAGTGAGTATTCACTGTCACAGTTACAGGAAAGTAGAAGTTTTACGCAATCCCAGAATTTTTAGTACTCGCTCTTATCTCCACTGTAGTACAGGAGGAACCTTGCACGATTTGTTCTACTTGTTTATTGCTGTCCCGAAAGAAGAACGGCTTAACTGCAAATTGCGTAATTTTCAGGACAGCAACAAAACGGAACTTTTATTAATAAATAACTCATCAACAAAGAATAATTGAGCAATTGGATTGGCAGTATCATATTTCAATGCAGATTCCGGTAGCATAAATTAATGTAATGAATCATAAAAGTCCTTGTAGAATCGAGGCGCAATGTTACTGTCAATTAAACTCAGCAAGAAACAGGAAATGATAGAGAAGGCCAGGCTATAATGGTATGGGCTGATGGGCATATAAAGAGAATGGAGGAGCAGAGAATCTCAAGAAAAATCCGCGAAATTAAAATGCATGGTAAACGAGCTAGAGGATAGATGGCTGAGAGGAGTGGAGGGGTGGAGGAGTGTGTACGGAAGAGAGGAGAGGACTGAAACAAGGTGGCGACAGCGAGATGGTGCGAAGAAACAATAAAATGGAGAGGTTTGTGCACAAGCAGATCCAGTTGTTGTTGTTGTAATACGCCTCAAGAATTCCACAGCAAAACATTACAGCTCACCAGCCCATTAATTGTTTTTTTCCTTGTTTACATAGTGATCTACGAGTTTCCGACTTAAGCAGTAGAAACGCTAGCAGGTTACCCGGAGTGGAAGTGTAGCCTAAACGTTCCTGGCCATCTCTAGCAGTAGTGATCAGTAATAAATTAGCTTTGACGTGTAACAAATACTTGTATATACTTTAGTCTTAAGCTGATACACACAAAAATTCTGCACAGATTATTAAACGAAGATTCATGGCTGTCTACTATTCAACAACGTCAAAAATTAGACCAAGAATTTTGCGTGAAGTATCAAATGTTCAATAGTTAGGAAAAGCATTCGCATTTAATAATTTTATGACTACTCTTTTTGAGCATTTTTTAAAAATTATTATTTCTGGAGATATACCTTTTCGAAAGATTTTTTGCGAGAGTATACAATGGTAAATTTACAGGGTTTCTATCGTATTAACAGGGGTCATCACAAGGTAATAATGACGGGAATAAGCAGAGCAGAAATACGCGAAAACACAACATAAATTACAGTTTTAGTGCGATGTTGGTAAAGGAGTAATTACGAGGTTTGATAAATTCCTGTGGAAAAACTTGTAATAATAAAAAATTACGCTCCAAAACCACACCGGCGAACACTGACGCAGTCAGTTAGTGACTTAACAGTTACTTTTGGAGCCTTCTCACGTACTTATAAATTCTGTTAAAATGATTTACTATTAAGTCATAATGATTACTCCGCTAACGAAAGTAATGGTAAGCCTGCGAGGAGAAATACAGCGAGTTTGTTTTGGGGAGTAGTCGCAGTCGAGTATTTGAGAGGCGTGTATTGTCGGTAGAGGCAGACCCATGTGAAAATTAGTTTTTGAACACGTTTAAGGCCCTTCTCAAACTGACGCGACTGATATTTGAGTATCGTCAATTGGAGTTGCCTGCTAGTATGATGCCCACAGGCCACTTATTACCACACACTGAGGATACTGCGAAGCGATAGTCTCTCTTCAGTCTGCATCTAGCCGTAGTAAGCGTTGTTCTAATAACCATCCCTGCTATGAATTTTGTTACGAAGTGTTAAAAGTAACGCCTAATGCCCAAGTGTTAAGATGGTGCAATAGGTAGTAAAGGGAAGCCAACAGTGAACGCGTGTGAGGCTAGGGTTGCATCAGACAGAGCGCTGCGTGGCGCGTGGGTGACGAAATCTGAGCGTAAGCTTCCAGAAGGTCGCGTAGGGCAGCGGAGCGCGTCACGGGCAGCTATAAAAAAGAGCTCGCCGCAGCGGAGGGGAAGTCTTCGGTCTCCGAGAGTCAGCGAGTGAGCCACCCAGTAATCAACACAGCGGAGAGGACAACGTGTACAACTGTTACCGTAGTCGCCGTTGTTGACTGATAGGGTCTTCAAGTCTATGGTTCTTTGTAGATGACGGACCAGCAGATAGAGGGGCCCACACTAGTTACTCCCGAGGGGTGGTATCTTTCCTTTAGGTTTCTCATACTTCTAGACTGGTGTTTCCGGTGTAGTCTGGCAACCGGAGAGTTTCCAGAGGAACCAGCGATTATGATGTTTCCAGAATCTGACGATTCTGATGAGGAATAGGTACCTCTCGTAATTTCTGGATATTTCCTTAGGGAGATTGTCGGCTTCGTGAGTCACAAGTGTGTTCATCATAACCTCTTGTGTTCTTGAATTTATTTCTCCTGAACTCTTCCTATCCGAGTTCCCGAATTGTCAAAATCGATACCCACTTGTTTCAGTGTTTAAGTCTTTCAGCTCTCTGTTGCACAACAGGACGCAACAGAGACTTTATTTTCTTGGTGTCAGGTGTGGGGTTGGCCTGGGAAAACTACGAGTGTTTGGCCGGAAAAGCCACAAAACTAGTGAGACGACTGACAGAATTTTGGCCAAGGTTGCCCAAAGGTCAGTACGTTGCAGCGATTACAGGCCGCAATTTGAGGAATAGGAGTAGGGTTTTCGAGAAATCTCAGCCCGAAGTCAGGAAAAGACTGACGGCTTTGAGCACGAAGCCGACTAGCAAGATTGCGCAACGAGGCGACATTGGAAGAAAAGAAGAGGATCCATTGGTCGTCTGCGAGGAACAGCCGGGGCGCGACACGCGACACTACGCGAGACGCCGATCGATACCAACGCCGCCGAGTAACAGCTGAGCAGCCGTCGCAACAGCGGATCAATACCGGCGGGGAGCAACAGGTAGCAGCCATCGCCAGCAGCCGGCAACCGATCGATACCAGCACAGCAGAGCTTCGCAGTCGAGCGGACAGCGCGGGTCAACACGACAACGACGTCACGTCGGGGACAACACCACATCTCATCGCTACACAGCAGTTGATTTCAGCAGGTGAGAAAGCAAAATTGTAAGCATGCCTAACGAAGCAGTGTCAGGCAGTCAGGGCGCGCAGTCGTCAACCCATAGGCAGTACATTAGTTTGAATGAAGTGATAAAATTGATCCCAGATTCTTTTGACGGAGAAAAGACGAGATTAAATGAGTGGTTGGATAATGTAGATTCAGCATTCGAATTAATTGTGCCGGAACAAAAAGAAATTTTATTAAAGTTTGTGAAGGCTAAAATTGTAGGGGCACCTAGGAGTAAACTTCTTGTCCGAGATCTGACTACCACCTGGCCGGCAGTTCGTGCAATCTTGTTAGAAAATTATGGCAGTAAGAGGACTCTTGATTTTTATGCATGTAAAATGTTTGCTAGCAGACAAGAGTCGTGGGAGAGTATTGCGCAATGGGGTTCGCGTATAGATGCTCTCCAACATCAGTTCAGAGAAGCAATAAAAAATGTAATGACGGAAGAGGAGCTGATGGGAAGCATAGCTCTAGTTTTAAAGCTAGGAAGGGCCGTATTTATTCAAGGGTTGTATGATGACCGGATAAAAACTATTGTGCGAGCTAGGGGAGAAACCATAACCCTTTCTGAAGCTGTAGAGAATCGCAGCCACAGAGGAAAGTGCGATAGCTTCAGCGAAAGAAAAACCGGTTTCGAGGTATTCCTTCAGGAATCCAAAGGTAGAAGGAAAAAACCCCCCATTTTGTTTCAATTGCAAAAAGTCTGGGCATACAGCCAAGGATTGTCGGGCGCAAAGGCGTGTAAGAATAATTAATAAAGAGGATGAGCTGGACAAAAAGGCGATAAATGCAGTGCTTGCTAAGTTAGACAAGATGGAGAAAGAAAACGCCGTCAGAATGATGGAAACGCGGCGGGAAACGAGAAGTAGCGCTAGGCAAGCTGCTCAAACAGCACCCTTTAAGAAAAAGGTACCGTATGCAAGTGAAATTACGTGCTATAAGTGCAATAGAAAAGGGCATTATGCGCGGGATTGCCGAGAAAATGCATGGTCGGGAAAGGAAAAAGATCGAAAATCGGTAAACTGTTAGGTGGCGTAATGGAGCGGTCACATTGCGCCATATCGCACAAAGTGTATAAGGTAGACTGCACAGATAAAAATGAATATGTGACTATGCAATGTGAAAAAGCAAGGCGTAATCCGATGAGATTCCTGGCCGACAGTGGGGCACAGATAAGCTTGGTAAAAAGAGATTGTATAAACTGGGCAGTAAAAAGTAATGATAGAGAAAAAATTAGAATTAAGGGGATAAGTAATAATATAGTACAAACTGAAGCTTCGGTAGTCCTGGAATTGAAAGCCGCGGAGGGTTTGATATTGAAACAGAAGTTTCATATAATTGGGGCAAACATAGATTTGCCTTTCGAGGGTTTGTTAGGAAGAGATTTTCTAACGAAAAATAAGGCCGTAATAGATTACGGAAAAAGAGTTATGAATATTCGCGGGAGGCGAATTAGATTGTATACCGCGCAAGAAGGGCCGTGTATGACGCAACGTGGGACGCGTTGTGTTAAGAAAGTAGGTGTTGCAGGGATTGCGACATCGGATGAAAGACGCACGCTCACTAACGAAACTGTGAGGCGTGGCGTTAGGCAAGGTGTTGCAGGGATTGCGACATCGGATGAAAGACGCACGCTCACTAACGAAACTGTGAGGCGTGGCGTTAGGCAAGGTGTTGCAGGGATTGCGACATCGGATGAAAGTCGCTCGTTCACTAACGGACTTGTGAAGCGAAGCGGTAAGAAGGGTGTCGTAGGAATTGCGACATCAGGTGAAGTATGCCCGCTTGCTAACGGACCTGCGAGACGGGATGGGAAGAAGCGTATCGCAGAGAATGCGATGCGTGGTATGTGTCCGCCCGCTAACGGACCTGCGGGATGGAACGGGAATTTCCCGAGGACAGTAGGCGCTGCCTCGAGAAATGTCGTAGGGATTACGACGCGAAATGGTGTTTGTCCGTCCACTAAAGGAATTGTGAGACGTGACGGAAGGATTCCGAGGGCACTGGGTGACTCGAAGACGGTAGGCCCCGTGAAAAGGCGAGATTGTCCGTCCACTAAAGGAATTGTGAGACGTGACGGAAGGATTCCGAGGGCACTGGGTGACTCGAAGACGGTAGGCCCCGTGAAAAGGCGAGATTGTCCGTCCACTAACGGAATTGTGCGACGAGACGGAAGGTATCCGAGAGCAGCCGAGTCTGCTTCGAAGACGGTAAGCCCCGTAGAAAGGCGGTATGTTGAATCGAAAGCGAGATGCATCGATTCGTTGGCAACGGGAGTTGCGCAATTAACGGCAAGCAAACCAAAAATGGTTGCGAGAGGCCGTGGGAAGCCCACTTACGCAGAAGTGGTGCAACATGGTGGTAACCTTAGTGGAGGAGCCAGGGGTGCTCAACACTATGAGGTAACAGTAGGCCCGCGCGAAGAAAAGATTGTAAAGGTAAGGATTACCTTAAGGAATGCATCAGAAGCGATCATTCCAAAGCAAGAGATTACAGCCAGGAATATATGTGCCCGAAGCGTTAGTATCAGTAAGAAATGGAATGTGTATTACAAGTATGCTTAATACTACAGAAAAGAAAGTTAAAATAAAGAATCCCCTTATAACAGCTGAAGAAGTGCCCGAATTTGAAAAAGCATACGTAAGACGTATTAGAAAAGAGCGACCAGAGGTAAAGTCGCGTTTAAGTAAATTGAAAGAAAATCTCCGCGTAGAACATTTAAACAAAGAGGAAAAAGAGGCTTTATTAGGTATATGCGCAGCGTATAACGATGTATTTCATTTACCAGGAGATCACTTGGGTTATACTGAGGCTGTCAAGCATGAAATCAAACTTCTTCCCGAGGCGGAAGGAAAAATAGTTCGGTTGAGGCCCTACCGGATACCCGAGGCGCAGAAGGAAATTTTGCAAGCCGAAATAGAAAAATTATTAGAAGATGATATTGTAATACCAAGTGATAGTGCGTGGAATTCGCCTGTATTAATTATCCCAAAGAAAATGGATGCAAGTGGCAAGCAAAAGTGGCGCGTAGTAATCGATTATAGGCGATTAAATGATCTGACGGTAAATAATGTATTTCCGTTACCAAGGATCGATGAAATACTAGACGGACTAGGTAAAGCGAAGTATTTCACAACCCTCGACCTAGCTAAGGGGTATTATCAGGTGCTGATAGACTGAGAAAGATCAGGAAAAGACGGCTTTTAGTACTCCCTATGGACATTACGAATTCAAAAGAATGCCAATGGGATTAAAGACGGCACCGAATACCTTCCAAAAATTGATGAATTCTGTATTGACAGGATTACAGGGTGAGAAAGTATTCATTTACTTAGATGACGTCATAATTTTTGGGCCAACGCTTGAGGAGCATAATGCTAGACTAGAGGATGTCTTTGAAAGACTGCGAAAGTATAATCTCAAACTACAAGTAGACAAGTGTGAGTTTTTGCGCAAGGAAGTTACATTTTTGGGACATGTACTTACGGAGGAAGGGTTGAAACCCGATCAGAAGAAGGTAGAAGCCGTAGAGCGTTACCCCCAACCAAGTAATACTACCCAATTGAAGGCATTCTTGGGCTTAAGTGGGTACTATAGGCGATTCATAAGCAATTACAGTAAAATTGCTAAGCCATTGTATGAGCTGTTAAAGAAAGGAGTCGCATATACGTGGGGAACAAAGCAGGAAGAGGCGTTTCAACAATTGAAGGAAAAATTGTTGAATCCTCCCGTACTACAGTATCCTGACTTCACAAAACGATTTATTGTAACCTCAGACGCAAGTCAAGACGCAATTGGCGCCGTGTTAAGTCAAGGCGAAATTGGCAAGGATTTGCCTGTAGCGTACGTGTCTAGAACCTTGAATAAGGCAGAGAAGAATTATAGTACGATAGAGAGGGAAATGTTGGCCATTTGTTGGGCAGTAAAGCAATTTAGGACCATATCTATTTGGTAGGAAATTTACGGTATGTACCGACCATAAACCAGTTAATGTGGGTAAACAGCATTATCGGATCCGTCGTCTAGACTAATGAAGTTCCGCTTGAAGCTTGAAGAGTACGATTACGAAATCGTGTACAAGAGCGGAAAGAGAAATCAAGTAGCAGATGCTCTTTCGCGAATAAGAACCGTAGAGGAGGCGGAGGAAAATGATAATGTAGAGACAGCCTGAGAGCATATCAGCTAATAAGGAAGAAGAGGTAGGACTTACACAGGAAGAGAAGATGAAGATCCTAAAGCAGTATCACGAATCGCCGATAGGTTGTCATCAGGGCATAGGTAGGACCTACGCGAGAATTAAGAAATATTGTACTTGGGAAGGAATGAAAGCCGACATTGAGCAGTACATTCGTCATTGCGAAAGCTGTCAAAAGAATAAAATTACCCAAAATAAAACGAAGATGCCAATGGAGATAACGAAAACTCCGGAACACGTGTTTGAGCGTTGTGATATTGATATTGTAGGTCCAATGCCGCAAACCGAAAACGGGAATAAATATTTGCTCACATTCCAAGACGCCTTAACGAAGTTCTTAGTAGTGGAGCCTATAGAGCAACAGGATGCCAATACGGTAGCAAGAGTATTGGTCGAGCGAATAATCCTAAGATTTGGAATTCCCACCGTTTTGTTAAGTGACCTTGGAAGTAACTTCATGAGTGATACTATGAAGAGAGTATGCAAATTATTACGAATAGAGAAAATCCATACCACTAGTTATCACCCACAAAGTAATGGGGCTTTGGAACGAACGCACCGTACACTAACGGAAATGCTTCGTCATTACGTAAACAGGGAGCAAACCAATTGGGATACCTGGATCCCGTATGCAGTATTTGTTTTCAATACAACACCGCATAGTGCCACAGGATATACGCCGCATGAATTATTCTTTGGTCGAATATGTAATTTACCGGGAATATTACAAAAGAAACCGGAGGAAGTAGTATATAACTATGATGACTATGTAATTGAACTAAAGGAAAGGTTACGGGCTATGCATCAGTGTGCGCGAGAAGCGACAGCACAAGCAAAAGAGAAAAGTAAAGAAAACTATGACAGAACGCAAAACCGGTAGTCTTTAAGCCAGGGGATAAAGTATTATTGCATGATGAGAGTGTACGAAGGGGTCGTTCAAAGAAGTTGGACAGTCAATGGAGAGGCCCTTATACGGTAGTGGAAACTAAGGGACCAAACGTTGTGATAGAATTAAAGAGAAATAAATTTACAAAAGTACATGCAAATAGGCTAAAAGAATTCTTCTGAATTGCAGGAAAGATGGCAACAGCGTGGATGATAGCAGTGATCGTCTTGATGATAGGTGGTACATCGGCAATGGAACAGCAGGATTTAGAAATAACAAAGTTTCGGTCATCACCAGGTCTGTACTACGATCATAAGGGAACAGTGAGTTTGTATACGGTCACTTGGAAAGTAGTGAGTTATTTTAATTTAGATGACTTAAAACATAAGTTTGAAGCTACGCATGATGCAGCGTTGAAAGCAGTAGACTATTGTCAGCAAAGACTTAAAGAAATAAACACAAGTGTTGCAGAATGTAAAACTATGAAACGGGCGGTAGATTATTATATAAGTAGGATAGAAACCTCTCAACGCCTAATTGGGCAGCTAGCTAAACATGAGCAGAGTAGACGAAAGAGAGGAATCCTAAATTTTGTTGGAGAGAATAAGTAAAGTCTTGTTTGGGACGTTAGATGAAGATGATGCATCATATTTCAAATCAAAAATAAATCTATTAGAGCAGGAACAGAAAGAATTATTGAAGTTGTCAAAAGAACAAGTCACTATTGTAAGGGCAACGTTGACTAGTTTCAATCATACTGTCGATTCAATAGAGAGAAATGAACGGGTAATTACATCCGGAATACTTAAACTAAATGAACACATACATCAATATGAAACTAGTACAGATAAGAGAATAAATAGACTCGGTATATGGGTAACGTTGAATGAACAGTTAATACAGTTGACAACAATCTTCAGTGAATTAGAGAAGGAATATGATGTAATTATTACTGCCATAGTAAATGCACAAAAAGGCATTCTTCAACCTCATTTAGTTAGTCCAGAACAAGTGGTCAAATATTTAGAGTTAATAAAAGATGAAATTAAAGACAAAAGATTGCCAATAAAACTGACTGAAGCCGGAGGGTATCAGTTACTGAAGGTGGTCGACCTAGATGTCTTTATTTCGGGAAACATTCTAAGTTATGTGCTGAATATTCCACTAGTGGACAGTGAAACTTATAATATTTATAAATTATGGCCTCTACCAGTTGAGGTAAGCCACCAGAAACGATTGTTTACATACATAGCTCCGGAAAAAGAATTTTTGTTAATGGATGACGCCAAAAGGCGATATGTTAAAATAAATGGTGATCAATTGGAGTGTAAAAAGCTGGAGGCTATTCATAGTGTGTGTAAACAAACCTTTGTGCTGCTTTCGACTTATGATCACGAGGTTTGTGAAGCTAGAATGCTTCAACCTGTAACTAAAATCCCCGATGACTGCATCCAAAAGCTTATTGTATTGAATGAAAGCGTATGGACACAGATTAGAGGAAATGAATGGTTATTTGTAGCACCAAAGGGAGAAGGGCTCACAGTGTTATGCAATGACAGTAAGCCCACAGATGTAGTAATTAATGGTACAGGGAAACTTAAGTTTCTGAGTAAATGCAAGGGTTACGGTGCACAAGTACTAATTCAATCCGAACATATCATTAGATCGATGGCACTGATTAAT
Source organism: Vandiemenella viatica (assembly GCA_031002005.1). Lineage (NCBI taxonomy): Eukaryota > Metazoa > Arthropoda > Insecta > Orthoptera > Morabidae > Vandiemenella > Vandiemenella viatica. The sequence goes on along the minus strand of CM061921.1, from coordinate 309,503,472 downwards.
GATATAGTCCCAAACTTAAATATGGAGGTAGATTGCTGTCTAATAGACAAGAAAAAGAAAAATATAACCGAAATCCCTCTTTATTTGCCAATCGAACCAGTGGTTCGTCAGTTAGATGACCTTAAAGCCGCGGGACATAAGTTAGATGAGCTAGAGGACGCAATAGCGTACCAGCAAAGGACTGTGTTCAATATGTTTTCATTAGGATTCGATACCCATATGGAGTTATTTTGGAGCAGGAATAGTTATGATAATAGTAATATGCTGTATATGCAGATATTGTAAGTGTTGTAAGGAGTGTTTTAAATTCTTCCGTAAAACAATGGGTGATGACTGCTGCCCCAGAATATGTGTAAAGAATAAAATTGTAAACCGATACCCTGACACTGGTATAGTTGGGTATCATCCTGCTGGAATGAACAGTGACGAAAGTGAGCAGATTACTTTTGGTCCTGTGAGGAATAGGTATGTGACTGAAACAGAAGGTGCGGTGCTTAGTGAGCGAATACTAACACCGGAGAAGAGTGTTAAGTATGAACCAAGTGTACCAGTAATGTTTTACTATAAAGCGGATAAGCGCTAAGATGAACTGATATGGTCACAGTGATTATGTTTGTAAAAAAAAAAAAAAAAAAAAAATAAGATTGTAATGTAAGAAAGATTGTATTCTGTTACATGAAAAGAATTTGTAAAATCATAAAAATGATGTATTGTAAAAATAGACTTCACTTTATAAGAGAGTGTAGTACTAAAGAAAAGTCTTAGAAGAAAAAGATATTGTAAGAAATAAGAAGTAGTAAACTGAGAGAAAAAAAAAAAAAATTCTCAAATTAAGAAAATAAGGTAATGTAAAAAAAAAGATTCTTAAGACTAAGAAAAAAACAATGTGTTGTAGAAGAAATACTTATTATAAAGAAAAATGATGTAATGTAATTGAAATTCTCTCTTTCAGGATATTATAAGTAAAGGAAATAGTGGTAAATAATAAAAGACAAGTTAAAATGTGAACTATTGTAATTTGTGAAAAGAAAGTAATAAAAAGGAGACTCACACAGCCGACAGGTAGTGTGAGAATTTTGCATTCTCAGGGAGATTGCAAAATTCTCAAATATGGGGGGAAGGTGTTACGAAGTGTTAAAAGTAACGCCTAATGCCCAAGTGTTAAGATGGTGCAATAGGTAGTAAAGGGAAGCCAACAGTGAACGCGTGTGAGGCTAGGGTTGCATCAGACAGAGCGCTGCGTGGCGCGTGGGTGACGAAATCTGAGCGTAAGCTTCCAGAAGGTCGCGTAGGGCAGCGGAGCGCGTCACGGGCAGCTATAAAAAAGAGCTCGCCGCAGCGGAGGGGAAGTCTTCGGTCTCCGAGAGTCAGCGAGTGAGCCACCCAGTAATCAACACAGCGGAGAGGACAACGTGTACAACTGTTACCGTAGTCGCCGTTGTTGACTGATAGGGTCTTCAAGTCTATGGTTCTTTGTAGATGACGGACCAGCAGATAGAGGGCCCACAGCTAGTTACTCCCGAGGGGTGGTATCTTTCCTTTAGGTTTCTCATACTTCTAGACTGGTGTTTCCGGTGTAGTCTGGCAACCGGAGAGTTTCCAGAGGAACCAGCGATTATGATGTTTCCAGAATCTGACGATTCTGATGAGGAATAGGTACCTCTCGTAATTTCTGGATATTTCCTTAGGGAGATTGTCGGCTTCGTGAGTCACAAGTGTGTTCATCATAACCTCTTGTGTTCTTGAATTTATTTCTCCTGAACTCTTCCTATCCGAGTTCCCGAATTGTCAAAATCGATACCCACTTGTTTCAGTGTTTAAGTCTTTCAGCTCTCTGTTGCACAACAGGACGCAACAATTTTACCAAGAAACCATAAAAAATTCCACATTCTCTTGTATATCCGAAACGATCAACCTGCTAAAGTTTACAAGAATACTATAGCTATATTTCTGGAGTTTTTTTTTTGCACAGTAACTAAATGAGTGATTTTGAGAAATACCCGCCATTGTGGCACAAGCACCTGAGTACCTGTCGCCCTCACTGAGGTGGGTATCCGTAGCCATCAAGGCGATTGTCGGGACGATTCCCAATCTCCGTCTCACACATTTCACAATCACAAGATACACTTATCACACACCGAACATAGTTACACGTTCTGCAAACAGATGGCAACACTGCACATCCCCCATTAGTACTTAGTACGACCTAGCGTACGACTTGGCGTCAGCAAGGGCATTCGGCCGTAAAACCAAGCTCCAAATTCGACCATGCCAACGATGAGTAAAAACTCGTCGAAGGCAAGCGACCCTAGAATTTCGGGAAAAGCCGAAGAAGGTGATTTTGACAAATCTGACACGTCATCAGATGTTTCTAGACAAAAAAAATCATCTGTCATTAGATGGGGAATTTCATTAATCTGATAAATTTTTCGTGAGAATACGTCCTATGAAAATTTTCATATATTTTTGAAGGCCCACAATTTTTTTTCTAACTGAAGTTTTGTGTTTAATTATGTACTTAATCTGAAAGACAATTTCACAAAACGTATACTGAACACAATTTAAAAATAACATGTTACTGATTTTTTTTAAACTTTTTGTGAAATAAATTAAATATGGAATAAGTATACGAAATCGTTAGTTCGCGACAATGGTATTTTGTTAGGGTTTTACTGCTCGCCGACGTCATTAGAGTCGGGAGAAGACTGGAGGCAAGGAATGGGAAAGGACTCGGCCATAGTCTTTTAAAGCAATCATTCGTGCCTTCTTCGCCATGAATAGTTTCGGAAAACGATAGGAACCATACCCAGGATGGTCACTTAGTAAACCGCGTCTTAACGACAACCAGGCCAGAGAGTTTTTTTTTTTTATTACTGCTTTACGCCTTGTCGACGGCTAAAGGTCATTAGAGGAGGGATGGGACTGGGGACAAGGAACGGGAAGGAATTCGGCCATGACCTTTTTTGAAGGAAGCATCCCGGAATTCTCCTGGAGTGCTTTGGGGAAACCATGGAAAACCCAAATCTGGATGCCCGGACGGGGATTCGAACCCGCGTCCTCCCGAATGCGAGGCCAGAACTTTAACCGTACACCCACCACGCTCGGTGCCCGAGAGTTAATCCACGACTGTATGTGCCACCACTTCTTGAAACTAAAAGCAAACTATGCCAGAGATGGTGAAGTGATTTTTTATTTATTTTTTTCTAGCTTTACACCTCATCGACGTCGAGATCATTAGAGGCGGGAAAGTACCGGAGGTAGGGAACGGGAATGAACTCGGCCATGGCCTTTTAAAGGAACCATCCCGGCATTCGTTTGGAGTGAGTCTGGGGAGACCATGGAAAGCTCAAATCTGGATGGCCCGACGGGGATTCAAGCCCGCGTCCTCACGTATGAGAGGCCAGAGCATTACCACTCACCCACAACGCTTGGTAAAACTGATAATTGTACACGGCCTAACTTTAAAAGACACCTTTTTGGGGATCCTGGAGACTTCAACAATACTTTTTCATTTAACTGTGGAATTATTGCTAAAACTCTCATCCGTTGAAACAATATAATTATGGTTGTCTTGTGCGTACTGTATAGGCTTATGATTTGGATTTTCGGGCAGTGAACGTGGAATAAGCTAGATTGCGGCATGAAATTTCTATTGGACACCCCAGACATATTGTATGTAGAAAGGAGTTTTCACACGCAAAACTCGAAAAGCTGGGAATATCCAAAATGTCTAACTGCTATATGCAGATCAGTAAGGAGCTGTGAAAGGGATCTGACCAGCAAATCTTCGTAAGGTACCAATAATTAGGAAAAAATTGAGGAAATATCAAAAGAAAATACAAAATAATTTAAGCAGATATTCGTATGAAGTTAAATTTATGTTTCGTGGTAAACAAACCAGTACATTGCAAATCATTTAGCAAATATTACGTTTTCAAGAAAAGTGCAGCATTTTCTTCGGAATGCCATGTTGAAGTAATGAACAATAGTGGAATCCACTAACTTCTCACTTATGGATCATCTTTCGATAATTACGTTTATCGATATCAGCCTCTGCAGCTCTTGAAAACAACATTTAAGTGCAAAATTCTTCTAAGTTCCATATCAATAATGTGATGTGTTGAGGCTGCAGCCAAGCCTGCCTGGTTAATTGGGCCTGGCCTTCACCGATTGAGGTTAACGAACAGCCGAGACGAGCAGAAAAACAAAAGAAAACTGATCTGCAGTGTTCTAAAATTTAGTCACATCTTTGTAATTCATCTCAGTGTTATTTACTTTGCCACATGTCGAATACTAATATCGAACTGTTATAATAGCTTACTATCAACGAAAAATAAGTAATCGAAACTAAACTGAACCAGATAGCGATTTTAAACCTGTTTAACACAACCTACAAAAATATGTTACAAAAAAAGATGTTATTTTTACATACTACGTAGATGTAAGAGTTCATCTGTGAACATATCTAACGTATATGAGCCCTGACCATGAAACTGTAACTAGACTTTCCCTCTTCAGCTTAATGCAACGAGATGACAGGACCTGAATGCTGTGCTTTATAGCATAAGTACTTCCAATCAAGTGGTGTGGGAATGCCAGAAAACGGTAAATCAAGAGCACACCTTCAAATATACAATATACTCCGCGACAGATGTGACACTCAGGTGAAGCTGCTAGCTTAGCACCAGAAGAAAACTGGCTGAGCACCAGAAATAGAAATAAAAGCAAGAGGCAAAAAACTATAGTTGAATTAGTTTTTTTTTTTTTTTTTGCTTCTGCCTTTGCGCCTCGTTGACGTCGAGGTCATTAGAGGAGGCAAAGTACTGGGGGCAAGGAATGGGAATTCGGCTATGGCCTTTTGAAGGAACCATACCAGCATTCAGCTGGAATGATTTTGGCAAACCATGGAAAACTTAAATCTGAAAGGTTGGACGGGGATTCGAACCCACTTTCTCCCGAATGCGAGGACAGAGCGTTACCGCTCACCCACCACGCTCGGTGAATTAGAAGCACCGAACGGATAATACAAGTACCAAGGTAAGGTAAGAGTATCAACTACAGTCTACAACATGAAACTGAGTCCAGTTCGAATTTAAGGAAAGCTGATGATCCAGAAAATCGTGCATAAAACCAGTTAAACTGTCAATCTGGAGGAGTTCACGTATGCGGTGATTGTTGATGGCAAACAGTTTGTGTTGACCGTGTTTTTACCACAGTCGGAAGCGCGTACCTTATTAGCAGAATTGTAACGTGGGGATGTACTTAATGCTCTCAATTAATGTAACTTTGTTTTCCCTTATACTGAATGTGAATATGCAAATGTTATCACGATGAAATAAATAATCATATACTTTCGTAATTTAAACTCAGAAAATAATATTTTATTTCTGCTATGGATAGCCTCTGTGTCGACTAGAGGTAAATCAACAAGGGGGTAGAATTTATGTTCCTCACTAAACATTGAGCTCCAATTATAAACTGGACAAACCTTCGTTCCATTCACCGCAGTAAATATTTTTATGTTCTACGGAGCGCACTAGGAACCTAAAATTGACACGCGGTGTTTGTCTTCGGCACATATGATGTCATATTTAGGAGCCTGCAGTTTCGTAAATTGTTTCGCAGACTGATAGTGAAAAACTAAGTACTTCACGTAAATTCGACAGATATCGCAAAGGGAAACTATGTGGCGCGTTTTTTCGATGCTTCTCTGACTATACACGATTTCTGGAACCTATCTAGTACCAGATGAGCCAGGCCCTTTGTTAACTTTTCTCTCGATCTCCCTTGGTCTGCTCTTGTTTTTTCTGACCTTGGTGACAGTTTAGGGTTATGGAAAGTATGTCCACTAGCGATGCAGAATGTCTAATTCAAGGTGGTGACTATAAGAGCAAATACAATGCAATTTTTTTTAACTATACATATTAAAATTTACAATTCAGCCGAAATAATGGAATAGTCGTATTCAGGAGTCAGATAATGAATTTTTACTGCATTAGTTAGTTACTGGGTCAGAGGCTTCGGAAATGGAAACACAAATTCTTAACGTGTCCACACCTTTGTTGTGTTCCTTATGTGAGATGCCAGTCATCTTCTTTGAGGGTCAAAGAGAAGAATACATGAGAGTAGGTGAACCTAAAGACTATACTGGAGAGGTGAGAAATGTGGTAACTGAAACGGGAAGCTGATAGACTGCAGTAAGTCAGCGTTCGTCCTGCAGCATCAGCACAGCCAGTCAGTCAGCGGCCTTGGTGACAGCGGAAAAAGATGAAGACGTCAGGGGTCGAGCAGACAATTGTTTCGTGACGAGAATTACACGTAAGATGTAGAAAATAATATTATGCTGACAGCTCATAAGATTTAGTGTCAGGAAGAAACGAGTATACAAAATTTATTTTTTTCCGTGGGAAAAGAAGGTAAGGTTAGTTGTCTATAGTAGTAATGAATTAGAAGAAAAAAATAAACAGGAGTTTCCTATAGAAATCATAAACCAGATCTACCAATTATATTAACAGTTGTGCATAAGTATTCATAAATTGTATAAACTAAGGGCCTACTTTTGCCAGCAAGCTAAGTAAAAATCACCATACATCTGGGAAGCATTTAAACGTTATAATAATGTTAAAAATATTGGAAAATCCAAGCATTCACCTAAATGACGTCGGAAAACAACGTGAAATACATTGTGGCGAAGGTTAGTGAGCCGTGGCTCTATTCGTTACCTCCCTACACTTGTTCGTTGTGTACCTTAACAATCAGGTAATATTTCAGTCTCAAATTGTGCCTTTTCATCACAGAAGGAAGATATTATAATCATATTCATAAAACTTCGAATTATGTAAATTTTTGATCTAATAACATAGAATGCCGGCCTCGGTAGCGTAGGGGCTAGAGCACTGGCTCCGCGTACCGAAGGTCGCCGGTTCGAGTCTGGCCGAGGGCATGGGTGTTTGAGTGTTGTGGGTGTTAATGTCGTGTCCGTCCTGTGGTGTCGATACTTAGTAGCAACAATTCACTAAAGAAAATGATACACTGGATGAGTCATGATGATCACATTGAGCTGGCTGCATCGCCTCAGTAGCTGAATGCCAATTTGGGGGGGGAGGGGGGGGAAATAAATATATAAATAAAATATTTAAAAAAGCGCTTCCTGATATAATTCCAAAATTTTCTAAAGATAGTTTTCAGTCAATTTGCCTTATTCGGTCTTGTCCTGAAAAAGCTACAATGTTTTTCGGCGCAACTTATAAATCCTTATTAATTCTAAATTATCTGGACCGAGCGGGGCGGTGTAACGGGTAGCGTTCTCACCTCGCATACGGGAGGACGGCGGTTCGAATCCCCGTCCGGGCATCCAGATTTGGGTTTTCCATGGTTTCCCCAAATCACTCCAGGCCAAATGCCGGGATGCTTCCTTCAAAAGGCCATGGCCGAATTCCTTTCCATTCCTTGCCCCCATCCTTGCCCCCATCCTTTCCCGTCTCTAAAGACCTCGATGTTAAAAAGAGACGTAAAAGCAGTTACAAAAAAAAAAAAAAAAAATTATCTGATTGGCCAGGTAGCGAAATCACGGGACTAGGTGTTTATTAAGGTATCTGTCAGGAGTTTCAATATATCCATTCCATTCATTTCATACAAAGTCGAAACGTCCGGGAGGACGCCGGTTCGAATCCTCGTCCGGGCATCCAGATTTGGGTTTTCCATGGTTTCCCCAAATCACTCCACACGAATGCCGGGATGCTTCCTTCAAAAGGCCATGGCCGAATTCATTCCTGTTCCTTGTCCGCAGTCCCATCCCGCCTCTAATGACTTTGACGTCGACGAGACGTAAAGCCATAGTCGGACAGCAGAAACTAAGAGCTCGGTGAGGGTTATTAACAGGATGAGTAAAAACTGATCATTAGAAGAAATAAAGGAATTAATTAAAAGTATGAAGGTAGAGAATTGCTGTGGAATGTAAAAATGTGACGATTAGCGGGACAGAATTAAAAAAACAAAATGTTTTAAAGGAAAGGGGAGATAAATTTTCTTGTTCAGGGGATGAAGTTCAAAGAAAGCTTCACAATTTACAGAACATTTATTTTCATGAATATCAATATGTTTTATAATTATTGTGGACTCGTTTTAATTACAGTAGGAAGTTCAAAAATGAAGTAAGATTTTATTAATTTTTCAAGAACTGTAAAAGATTAAAAATATAAAAATTGAAATGGGGCAGACGAAAATTATAAATGTAAGTGGACTTCCTTCAATGCACTGAAGTTTGTTATTCAGAAATTGACCGTTTTTCCCTGTCCCTAGTTCAGTAAGTTTAATATATTAAGATTCCCCTAAAATGATGTCAAGAGTATGTAATAATTTATTTATTTTTGGCAAAAGGAAAAGTAACATATTATGTAACAAGTAAATTTACCTAACGCAAAAAATTGGATATCACCCATAAGTCGTTCATGTACTGATACAGATTTTCTCATTTTAGAGTCCTGTTTGAAAATTGTTGTACCCATAGATCAAGGTTATTCTACTAACCATAAACACTATGATAAACTCAACTTTACAGCTCTTTAACCTACAATACTTTCTAAACTGTTGCGCGTCTTTGATATGTAATTCCGATGTTAGTGTATGACTGGCTCCAAAAACGCTTCTCCTTTTAATCCAAGGCTTAATCTAGTAGCTTTTCCTACTCAGTTTTTCCTGTTTTTAGTAATAGCAGCTAGTATGATCACAGCTGCTGCGACCGTTCTATTGTGTGCTGCCATCTTGACTACTCTCTGTTGCTCTTCGGTGGACAGTGTTCAGAGAGTTGTCGCGAGAACTGTCCCAACGTGCAGCTCGCCGAGAGCTCTCGAAAGTAGAACTAGCCAAAATCTACTCTCAAATGGACACCATCCTGAAAGTAAGGCCCTTCTCACACGACATTACTCAAAGGAAACGGAACTGATCACAGACTGAAATTGCTAACTGGTTACTGACCAATGTTAGCAGACGACGCTACTCAAATCTCTGGAACTTCAGTAACTCCTGTGATTGGAGCGAGGCGACGATTTCTCCTGATTCAGAGGAGGACGTTATATTATTAAAAGAAGGAATAGGAGATTAAAAAAAAATTTAAATATATAAATAAAAACTTTTGCCTGGAAAGCTACGAAGTAATGAAAATACCAAAGATTTACCGTTCAATTTCGTAAGCAATGAAGCGTTGCCTCTTATGCGAAATTTAATGAGATCATATCCACAAAGAACTCATAACACAAAAATGGTATATAATTATATAGTAGACGAAGAAAAACTATAGAATGTACATTTGTCATGATGGAAAAATCCCATAATGACCCTTTAAAAGTGATTAATATAGTAAAATCAGCTTGCATAATTGTCAGGAGTGGGAAAGGAGTCCCTTACAGTCGGATTAAATTTGAAAATAATGTAACTTACACACCACACATAATTCCGCTGTCACAACTAAAAATAAGTTCTGGTTCATCGGCATATGACACCAGAAATTATTTAGCCAATTACTTTATTACGCCACAAGGCGCATTTCCTTGGTAATGGAATTATATTATGTAATTTAATTTAAGAAAAATAAATCTGAAGTGTTTATATAAAATATTGTTCATTACTCATTATTAAATATTTTTTTTTGCTGTCATCAGTCTTTTGACTGGTTTGATGCAATCCTCCATCCCTTCCTATCCTGTGCTAACCTCTTCACGTCTACATATCCCATACAACCTACGTCCTCAATTATCTGCTTCATATATTCTAATCACTGTCTTCTTCTACCGTTCTTACCTTGGACTGTTCCCTCCATTAACAAATTAACCAACCCAGCATATCTCAAAATATAACTTACCAGCATGTCTTTTCTTTCTGTAAGCTTCTTCCACAAACTTCTTTTCTCACCCATCATTTCTAAAACTCGTTCATTTGGTACTTTGTCTGTCCACTTAATTTTCAGTATTCTTCTGTAGCACCACATTTCAAATGCTTCAATTTTCTTTATTTCCGGTATTCCTAAAGTCCACGTTTCGCTACCATAAAGTGCTGTGCTCCACACAAAGATTTAAAAAAAGTTCTTTCTAATTACTAGATCAATGTTTGAAACTAAAAGGTTTCTCTTTTTCACGAAGGCTCTTTTTGCTAGTGCTATTCTGCTTTTAACATCATTCTTGCTTCCTAGCTGATAAATTAGCTTTCTGTCTGATAACACTCCATGCTTTTTCTGTGTCAACTTTCCGTGAATATTCACTCAACTTGTAGTTACATAAACACGGATCTTTCTCGATTTCAGCAACAAGCTTTAAATTTATTATGTGATCCGCCATGTTTGTTGAGAAACTAGTTGAAAACTAGCAACGCGGCAACCGGCACGCCACGTCGGTTCGAACTAATCACGGACGCGTTACGGACTGGTTTCCAACCGATTACCCCGCGTGAGAGCATCCATACAAACACTAGTGCAGTGACTGAAAAGAAATTGATTGGTGATCCGAGTTATTAACTGGTTTCTTTTCAGTAGCGCCGTGTGAGAAGGGCCTAACTCTAGAGAGTTTCTCGCGCGACTACTCTCAGTGGGAAACGCACCTTAAAGGAAGGGTAGCTTAGTAGTTTTCCCTTCAGCATGAGCCCGACGTGGGGAAGACTACTCGGTAGTAGATAAAGCGATAGCTTGATAAAGAGTGCAGATTCAGGTATAGATTTAACCTAGTCGGGTCGGCAGACTAATGTCTTCAACAGTCACTAGAATAAGGCCCACGTACAAGGCTACTTAAATAGTAATTTTATTTGTTTGTCCGGGTGGCATATGTATTTTCTGTGCCCGTAATTGTATTACTTTTCAGATGAAAACTGTCTGATACTAACGAATATAACAACGTGTCAATCGTGAGTGATACCAATGACATTTTAGCCGAGCTTGAAGGCCGGTTAATATGGATCGCATGAAGTTAATAAATATCGCGGAAATAGTTTGAATACTCGCTAAAGTAATCCAGCAGTACTGAAGATATAAGTGAATGCATATGAAAAGAAAATGGTTTCAACTGTTTAAGCATTAACGAAGCGAAGAACAAGAAGGTTAATGTGACTGAATGTGAATGAAAGTGTTGTAACTGTTAAATAGTGCTGTAGCACAAACTATTCTAACGTCGATATATTTCTTGCTTGAACCAGCAATTTATTTACAATACACAGATACTTGACGCTAAGTCATAATGCCTGCGTCTTAAAAGAAATTGTTGTAAAAAAAAACTATGCTCCAGAATAAATCTTTCCTATTTGTTTCAAGAATATTGCTGGTTTAAATATTCGGTGATGACTTCGTAATAATGATCTACAAAATTTCAATGAATATATGTGACGCTAAACATTCAATAAAAATATTTCGCATTTATTTAAAACATCGCCATTAGTAAAAAGTTTTGTTAAATAACAGGCATTTGCACGGCGAGCCTTGGGGTTCCTTGCTCCAAAGACCGTAACAGATATCTTTTACGCCGTAGTTGCTTGGTACAAAAATTAATGTTTAACACATTTAGAGATTAGCGAGTGGACTCCACTGTGCGCCGTACCACGTTGCCGCTCAAACAGCTGGTGAAATAGTTCACTCCAATCAAATTTATAGGTATACTAATATACACCGAACTCTCAATTATTTCTTTCCTTACGGCTTAAAGCCTCGCCAACGCGAGGTCATTAGAGGCGAAAGAGAATTACGGACACGGAACGGGAAGGAATTTGGCTATGGTCTTTTGAAGGAAGCGTTCCGGCATTCGCTTAGAGTGATTTCTGGAAACCATGGAAAGCCGAATAGTGGGAGGCCGAACAGGAATTCAAGGCCAGGGCGTTACCGGTCACCCATCACATGTTAAGAGCACTTTACAATAAAACAGCATCAATAGATGGAAAAAAGTTCAAAGTAAAAACTTTTGTTCCAAAATTAGAAACTATATCAGATATTAGTATTTTAAGTAATCGTCGATTAAATACAGGATCTGACTGCATTGGGAACAAATTTCATGGTCCTAAGTGTGGCGTATTACAGTTTATGCTGTGATGATACAATGCAGTAATATGGACACCAACAGTACTGCATATATTTTATAAAAGTAGTGCATATAGGAAAAAGTGGTTCTAAACATTTAAGTGAAGTGGTAGTGGTCTGATGGCTCAGTGGTTAAGGCGTCTGACTGGGGATCGAAAGGTCCCCGGTTCGACTCTCTGTCTCGGCGGGGATTTTCATAGGCCCTTAACCCGACATTCACCTCTGGCACAGCCTACTGTGTATCGTGAAGTACGTCAGAGCGCTTCCGTGGTTCGGATTCCACGTTAAACTGTAGGTCCCCTGTAACCGGTAGGATTGGCGGGTTAGGTTAAGGAGGCTACGATAGGGACGGGATGCGAAGCCAATAGAAACACTGTCACCAGATCATTATGACCACACGGAATTATTATTAGTGAAGTGGTGAATACTGAGACATTGCTGACAGAAGGACAGGCCAGGTAACCACCCTATCGTGGTAATGCCAGGGGGATTAGTTTCTTATGGTGTGGTTCACCTCAGCCAAGACAGCGAAACAGGATGTAAGGACAATAGTTACGCCACCATATATATATATATATATATAGATATATATATATGAACTTATGGAATACAAAATTCCTAGGTAGCCAAGGAATGAACAATGTGAACACCTGTGTACGAGTCTGCAAAAACTGGCGTTTCAATAGCGGCGTTTGGTTGCATTGCAACAAATTCTAGGACCGTATTTTTTTTTATTATTATTACGTGACCTATACTCAAGAGTCACTGTTTGTGTGGTTTAGTAATTGGCTGTAGCGTCTCCAACTGAAGGTACCATACGTCGGGGAGAGGGTGCTGAAGCGGATGTAGTTAGATCCGGTAACGAAATGGTATAAAATGTTCTTTACTATGCACTTTACTTGTGGTGGAAAAAGATTAGTTTTTTCCCGACCCCCTTGATTTCTATGAAAAACCCCCAGAATATTAATTTTACAAAATTTTAAATACGATATTCGATTTTGTGTCAATGTGGAAAAATAAAGTGTCTAGCCTTTTCCGTTTAAGTGCTAGATGCCTGTTACATACGTAACTCTCAGCAGTAGGGCTTCGTTTGCCGTTAGGTAAGGATAATCAGAAGCCAAATGACAGTGCTATCATACTCAGGAACTCGTCAAATATTGATAGTTCGTAGTATGGTTAGAAATCGTACTTCACTTACATATACTTTTTGCGACATTAAGCACCTACAAAATAGCTTACAGTGTTTTGTAAATCATACAAAAATAATAATACACGTACAATCCAGTAAAAAATGATTAATGTTGCTTGGTATGGTCAGTAGCATAAGAACAGTGATAAGACTGACGCAGACCAATCATGAAAGGAAAATGGCAAGGAGGATTGAAATGTGACGTGTATTAGCTTTATTTCCTCCAACGCAAGGTACACACTTTGACAATAAAGTTGGCCGCCGCTGAAAAATTCTATCACTCATATTTTGCAAAATCTGACATCAACGTCATCCCAGGAAACAGTAATGTAATACTGGCAAGCCAGTATTGCGTTACTGTTTCTTAGGATGACATTGATGTCAGATTGTGCAAAATAAGAGTGATATAATTTTTCAGGGGCGGGCAAATTTATTGTCAAAGTGTGTACATCGAAGAGAATTACCTGCATTTCAAACAGAAGACATATTCGTGAAGGACGCTGGTAATAAAGCGAATAAGTACAATCATAACCTCTTTTCAAACACAGAAGAAGACCAAAAGAAAATAAATAAAATCGTTAATTCCCTAAAATATCCGCGAAGCAAAATCAAGCTAGAAAGAAAGACAATGCTTGCATAGTTCCTAGATTTACTAGAAGTTCCTAATAAAGTAAGTCAATGAGATTTGAAGATAGCCTTAATCGAACTATGCACAACTACAGGTATGCGGAAGCTGTTTGTCGTAACTTCGCCCTCAAAACTGCATTTCGGAGTCTTCGGCTTCAGAAGACTAATTACTGATTGGTGGAAAGATGTCAATCAACTGTCATGGTAGTGTTACATATCTTTTATGACTCATGCGAATGAAGAGCCTATGAATACAGAACCACGAATTTTTTTTATACGTAAATGCCAATAATGGAACTGAAACAAAGGAAGATTACAAAATGGTGTCTGGGGTTACAAAAAATACCAGGTTTCCAATTTTACTCATACCCAAATACAAAAGTCATTGGGTATCTCCTAATATCCGGTGGGAACCCCTTCTGCTCAGCGAATTTTAGCATCCCGAAGTGTCGAAGTCCACTGAATAAATATTCAGCCATGCTTCCGTCCATAATTGCAAATGGTTTATCGATGCAGGACGTTGTACACAAACTGACCTTTCGAACATGTCCCATATGCCAGTCCTGGCAGTGTAGTGGCGGCTAGCGCGCTGGTCTCGCATTGCAAGGGTTGCCGGTTCGAGTCCGGCCTCGGGCATGGGTGGTTTTAATAAGTGTTGTGTTCGTCTTGTGTTGTCCTCACTGTAGTGTCCACAATGTCATAGTGAATTTCTGATACAGCAGTTGCAACGTAAACAAATTGGAGCTGGCTAAATGGTCGAAAAGACCGAAGGCCATATATGCTCGACTGGCGATCAAGGTGGCAAAATCATTCGCTATAATTGTACAGAATGTTCATAAAACAAATCGTGGACGAGTTTGGCCTGGTGACATGGCGCACTGTCGTCGTGGAAAATATCGTCGTTTTGGAACTTGGAGGCCATGAACGGCTACAAACGGTATCCAAGAATCTGAACATAATCATTTCCATTCAATGGTAGGTTCAGTTTGACAGGAGGCATAGTTTCATAATGTAACCAACACCAGCTTGTATAGGTGTCTTCCTGTTAACCTAGTTTCATGAACTCGTGGGGTCTGCGCGGCACTCCAATCCTACCAACAGCTCTTTCCAACAGGAACCGTAACTAATCTGACCACGCAACGCTTTTCCAGTCATCTAGGGTTCAGCCGATATGTCCAAACGCACAGGAGAGGGGCTGCAGCCGATGGAGTTTTGTTAGCAGAGGCACTCGCATCTCTCTTCTGCTGCCATATCCCATCCAACGCCAAACTTCGCTGCTCTGTCCGCACGGAAACGTCTGTCGTACGTCCTACATCGAGTGTTGCTGTTCTCGAGTGGTCAGTCAACACCGACACCACGACACAGACGTCGCTGGTGTCGGTCATTAAGCAGACGTGGTCAACCATTGCGTTGTCCGCTGTGGCAGGTAAAGCAGGAAATGACATATTCACGACACGCTATTGACACTGTGGAACGAGGAATGCTGAATTTACAAACAATTTTCGAAATGGAATGTTCATGCGTCTAGCGCCAATTTTCGTTCTGTATTTGAAGTCAGTTAACTCCTGTAGTGCGGCCTTAATCACGTCAGAAAAACCCTTCACACTAATCACGAGACTACAAATCAAAGCTCTCACACTACGCGGCACATGTATACGTTTCTGAATATTTGGATCTTCCTATCCCATGAGTTTTGTCACTTCATTGTATATTGCTGCAGAAGAGAAATGAGACCCGAGTCAGATTTATTCGATTTTTTATTTTTTTATTTTTTGCTTAGAGCTTTATGCCTAACCACGTCGAGGTCATTAGAGGCGAGAACGGATTGCGGACAAAGAATGGGTATGAAATTAGCCATGTCCTTTTAATACAATCATTTTGACATTCACCTGGAGTTATTTCGGGAAACCATGGTAAACCGAAATCGGGATGGCGCGAAGGGGAATTGAACCCGCGTCCTCCTGCATGCAAGGCTAGGGCGTTGACACACTCCCAACTGGCTGGGCGAATGTATGTGAGCAATTATATCGAATACTTGGTGAGGAAAGGATAAAACACAACCATTAAATCAAGAAATAATAGAAAGTTCAAAGACCTGGCATTCAAACCAGTGACAAGCAACTTGCTGGAGGCTATGGAGGGTAACTACTAGAGACCAGATTATATGCATTTGCATATTAAGCCCATTTTCACCCGCTATTGCATATTTTACCTAAAGCCTAGCGATGATGCATATTTTCGCTATATTTAAAATACTTTTCGGTAGTGTACTTAATTAATAAATAAAATCTTACATTGTAGCCGGCAAAACCTACTAGCAGCACAGCTTTTAATCTATGACGACTCGCTGAAGAACTACGACCCACGTTTGGGAATGTAAATAAACTGATTTCATCAACAAAGAAAGTGTTTCTTAAGGCACGTTCTCCTAATAATGCCTACAAATTTTTTTTTTCCAAATGTGCCATTACCTCCGGAACCAGTGGTAACTCGATGGGCGATGTGGGTTGAAGCTGTACTGTTTTACAATGAACATTTGGAGACCATTAAAGGTGTAGAAAACGACTTTTTTAGTGGAGAGGCTATGACAGTTTTTGACAGTTTGTCAGTACAAGGAAACATTTAACGATTCCGGTATTAAAACCATAGCTGTGATTAGAATTCGTTTTTTTAATATGCCTGCGAGTATTAAAAAAGCTTGAAACTCAATCTATTCAGTTAATGAATAAAATCCGCATGGCCTATGGTATTCCTATGTAAACTTATAGTTGACGCTTGAAAATATTTTGAACAATAACCCAGGTTTTGAACCTTTGTGTCAAATTGATAGTTTTAGTAATGGGAAGGGTGATCTTTTTCCAGAAACAATGACTGTTAACACAGCACCCAATTTCAAATGCTGCCCAGTTACATCAATGAATGTTGAACGGTCCATATGCACTTATAAAAATATTAAGAGAGATCGAAGAAACAATCTTACTATTGAATATTTGAAAGAGTACCCGACTATTTACGTTTCAAAAGAAAAAAAAGTTAAATAATTGTTAATTATCGAATTTATACTATTCAACTACTTACTAATTTCATGCTGATTTTGAAATAAAAAATCTAAATATTACTATTTTTATAATATATAATGTTGCATATTTTGACGCTTTTTGACACTTTTCATGCATATTTCTAGCTTTTTGTGTTGCATATAATCGGGTCTCTAGTAATTACATTTAACAACTGTAGAAAACAACAATTCAGATTCTTTGCCAGTGAAATAGATTTTTCATTAGGTTGCTGAGGAGCGTATAAGATACTATTTAAACATGCAATTGTTTTATTGCATGGGATTATACCTTAGGTGCATTTGAAGAATCTGGAGTGGAGAACACAAATATAAAAATAAGAAACTGAAACAGAGAATGAACGAAGGAAAATTTGTTTCTTAACGGAACAATATCCGGTTAGGATTGGTTACCCTAAGTAGACTTAGCCTTCATCAAAATAAGAATTCTGAAATAGTCTGCTGTTCTTTAACATTCTTTTATTTTAGTTTATGTGTAGTCCACATTGCTCTACTAACGACTTTTTCACCTCATTTAACGCCGGTTGACAGAGTTTTGATTTGCCGCGCATGCCTAGGATCGCTGTACCCCGTAATCCTACCGGACGTGGAATCCGAACCACGAAGCGTCCTAGCGTACTTCACATAAACAAAGCAGTCAGTTTTTAAGGCCATAAAAATTCCAGCCGAGACCGTGAATCGAACATTCCGTTCGCCAGTCACGCGCCTGAAACAACTGAGCCACCATACAACTCTAAATCATTTTAAAATATCTCTGTATCTTCACTCTTCTCTGCTAACAGGACAACGCCATTTGTATATTATAACATGCGGATTATCTCCACTTTAATCTAATTGCCGAATTAAAAGTTTCTGTCATTTCCGTCATTGCTTCTTGTACACATAAGTTGAATACCAACGATAACACCTTGCACCTTTGCCTCCCTATATTTTTACTTATCGCTCAAGATTATCTGCTTTCAAAATAAACATCCGATCCTTACACAGAGTATTCTATCCTGCATATCAGCCTCAAAGATGTTTAAAGATCTTATTTCATTTTTTATATATATATATACATATATACTTCACAAATACAATGAACGTATCCTTGCTTTCTTTGATCCTTCCCCCTTATATTAACGGCAAGGACAAAATTGCTTCTTTTTCCACCATGTTTTTTCTAAAGACACATTCCTAATCTCTCTTCCGCTTTATTTTGTATTCTTCACTACGGCAGTAACCTTGAACCGTTTGAAGTTTATGCAGCAACAGATTCTTCATTTGCAATCTGGTGTAGTGATTTCTACGGGAGTCAGAATATTAAATCTTCTCTATATTTTTCTGAGTACCTCTTTCTTATGGTAGCTCATTGGTAGGGTACTCGGCTAAGGATCGGAAGGTTTCCAGTTCGAATTCCGAGCTAGGCAAGATTTTTTTAAAAGCTCTAAAAATGATGTTCACCTCCACAAAGGTTGTTTTGTGTATGTGATCCCTCCGTGTCGGGTCTACAATGAGTTATAGGTAGAAGCACAACAATCCCAGTTTACAAGCAAACTGGACACTCTACCATCTGCTCCTTAAGGCCATACAAATTTACTCAGCAGTAAACCTTCCCACTCCTTACAGCTTATAAGAACTTTTCCGTAGACACCATGTGCGTTAGTACATGATCTTTTAATTTCTTCAAAACTGTTTTATTTGCCCTGTATGCTATAACCATTTCATTTCTGCATGCTCGCATTTCTTGTCTACTTCGTTTCTGAAATATCAATGTTATTGTCTTCCCTCCTAACCCTGAGCATGCTTGTGCTCTCTCCTCTGACACAGCAATCCCAATATTTCATCTGTGATCGAATACTTCTGGCCCGATTCATTCTGTATGCGATATTTTTTATTTGCTTCAGCTTCCTCCATCTTCAAGGTGTTTCATCTTGCTTCAGTTTTTCCTCACCCTGGCAAATAAAACTGCTAGCTACCAACGCTGTCAACACAGGTAGCAGAGGAAGACGTCCAAACGAAAGCAATATTGGCTCTGCATTAAAAATTGTCAGATCAACGTCAGAGTCAATATCTGCTCTATCGTTTACTTTCATGAGTATATTTTTCTTGAACGATTTTTATATAGTTCGTTTACTGCGAATGTTAGACCAGAAATGCCAAGAATATATAGTTTCTTCCCTCAACCACAGAACAAACCAATTGTTTGTGAACACAATATGTCCGAATATGTGAAAACTGCGACCAGTGAATTTTAATGGCTTTCGGCATCTTAGACCACACAGCCAGCCTGATGAATTTTTCCAGATAATTAGACACACCACAGGACGGACATGACATTCACAGACACAACAGTTAAACACCCATGCCCGCGGCCGGAATCGAACCGGCGACCTTCGGCATGCGGAGCTAACACTAGCCCCTACGCTACCGAGGCCGGCCGACCAGTGAAATTTGCGGCCAACCTAAAATCTGTGAAATCTGCGGCCAATGGCTGTTCTCTTCTTGTCACTGCCGGGCGGTCCTAATCACTCTAAAGGCCCCTTTAGACGACCCGACCTGGTCTCCTAAATCGTGGCCTGGAAGTTTTTACGTGAACAAATAGAACGGAAGCTAGTCAGGTTTTTTAATCCAAAAGTTGACAGTATTTTTCAATTTATATTTGGCTATATATGTCCAAAGTTTCATCGAGATCGAATAAAAAATGTCGATTTGTATAAAAATTAAGGAGTGGAAGGGGATAGAAGGGGTGGTTTCTCAATGAAATTAATAAGGGACCACTTTTGAGGTATACCCTATCCACTAAAAAAAATTACATTTAAATCGGTTAAAAATTGGCGAAGATAACGCTGAACATACATACAAAAAAAGACGAATTGAGAACCTCCTTTTCTTGATGTCGGTTAAAACCAGTTAACCCACAACTGCCGATAGTAGAATATTTTTTCCTGCACTGGTATTGTGAGGGGAAGGGAGATTTTGCATGAAATCTTACTACGATTCCATAAGTATCTGGCTCGTTGTGACAATTCTTTTCTACGTCTTTTAAGGCAGAATAAAACTCTGTGTTTTAATAACAATTATAAACTATAAAACACTTGTAGTGTTAACAGCTAGAGGTGGGCAAAGTGACTCACTAAAAAGAGCGGTGTTCATATGATCACTCCACGAAAAGAACTAGTTCTTTTGAACGGTTCACTAGCTCAGTTTTATTTGAGACCTTTTTTTAGGTCACTCCTCAGAATCCGGTTACACCCCCACTTTTCGATGAAATACCCCCCTTAAATCGACTTTGATGCAATTAGTAGACTTTTTTTTTTTGTTTAGCTCTACAGTCCACAAAACCCACGTGAACAAGCTCTTCTTGATCTTCGGATTTTTTTTTTTTTTTTTAAATGGCATTTGGCAACGGAGGCCATACAGCCAGCTCAGTGTAATTATAATTGCTTTCAGTGTATGGACGCCACAGGACGGACAGGACATTCACACAGACACACAACACTTAACATCCATGCCCGCGGCCGGATTCGAACCGGCGGCCTTCGGCACGCGGAGCTAGCACTCTAGCCCCTACGCTACCGAGGCCGGCTATCTTCGGAATTAGCCGACTTATGACCGACTCACTTAGAAGAACTACCGTTCACTTTTAGTGAGCGACTGCTCACTCGCTCTTTTAAATGAATCGCTCTAAAGAACTGATTCACTCACGAGCGACCCATCTCTATTAACAGCTGTTAAGAAACGTAGGCTACACACGTAGCAATCCGCTCAGAGCGCCGGCGGGATGGCTGTTAACAATACAACCATTTTGATCCTATTCAATAATAAACACCGATTTCATACTTCTCCAGCATTGTTGAGAGTTTGGTCGCAGATTTCACTGGGCGCAGTTTTCGCCACACCATATGTCCTTCATGCATTGCACACCTAATTAGCTATACTATTTTATAATGCTCTATTTCCTGTCACTATACCGTCCAAAAGGAGTGACACGGTTTGTTAGTCATTCCCGATTTCACATTTGTAATCCCGTTGGTAGCTGGTGCATTAATTGCACCGTATTCCACCGAGCACCGCGTCCTTCCAGTAAGTCTAGGGATCGGTAGGTCCGAGACTTTAAAGAAGTCGGGTCCGAATGTACAGTCGGAGACAGAATTCGCGAGACCGCTCGCCATTCGATTATGTTTCGATCTAGACACAATTACTTTATGAGACAGCATAAACTAAATTCATGATAAAATAGACCTTCAGTGCCAAACTTAAAAGGTTAAGCTTATCTTGATCACGGAAGACCGCGGTAGCAACAGTTTCAAGAGTAAGAAAACTAAATCCGTCTCCAATCTGAATTAACGTTTTCAGATTTTGAAGATCAAAGAATACAAGTAGAAAATCTTTTATATTTCCCTTTCTTTTTAACTAACACTGATACTTTTTTTAAAGTTTTGTGTTATGTGTAACGCTCTGACCTGGCATTCGGGGGGATGCGGGTTCAAATGATTATATGTCTAATTGTTATATTTAGTTCAGAAAAGCCATGGCCCCTGACGAATATAAGGTTCTTTTCCAATATAATGCTTTCCTCTGTTGAGATGTGTCCGACAGCACACTCAGGTTGCAATATATGCAGGGGGATGAGGAAAATCACTGCCTGAAATGTTTCATAATTTCCTAGTTCTGTGGGACTTTGCAATTTTCATCCGTGATAGCCATCGTGACTGCAGGCACGTACACAATTTCCTTTATGAGAGTCCCGACCAAGATATTCAAGATGGCCCTGGCAGTGTAGGGGCAAACACGCTAGCATTGCATTGTAAAGATCGCGGATTCCAGTCCGATATCGTAAATGGGGGGAGGGAAGTGTAAGTAAATGTGGTGTTCGTCTTGTGCTTCACTATAGTGTACTACCTAACCTCAGCAAAATCTGATACAATAGTCAGAAAAATATAATTTGGAGCAGGCTAAATGGACAAACGGACATCAGGTTAGACGAACCAAATCTTTAGTGGCAAAACTTATTTACAGGAAATTTTTTTGTGGCTTTACGCTTCAGCGACGTTGAGGTGAATACAGGCGCGAAAGGACTGGGACAAGGAACGGGAAGGAATTCGGCTATGGCCCTTTGCAGGAACCATCCCGACATTTGCCTGGAGAGATTTCGCGAAACCATGGGAAAGGGGATTCTAACCTGCGTCCTCCCGCATGCGAGCCCCGAGCGTTATCACTCACCCATCACGCTTGGTTTCTAAAGTAAAACATTATGAATTGTCTATCACGAATGTAACGAAGAATGGAGACCATCAAGTTAACGACAATTCTGTAGGAAAATTCTGCGAGAGTGGTCATCGAAAGATGGTAGAATTACGTAGGCAAATACACAGATCACTTGCGAAATACTCCCGATTTCAACTGCCATCCATCAGTAGAAAGTCCTTGGTGTACTAGTTTGGGAGCATCCATAAACCATGGAGCTCCATTTTGGCCTCCTGTGAATCCCACGTAGCCCGATGTGGCTTTTGCCTCTACCCCCCCCCCCCCCCCGGTGCTAGCTTTTTTACCATTTGATTCCAGAAGACATTTTGTACTGTTTCCTCTTGTCAGACTATTGTAAATTACATACGGAGATAATTAAATGAAGGAAATAAATATTCATATGCTGTTGTGTGTTCTGTAACTCATTTTAACTGAGCAAAATGGAATGATTGGAAAGCTACGTGGCCTGATTCGGAACCCCTCCCCCTCCGAGATCAAGCACGTAGTTTATGGACGCTCCCTTATGAGCTGAAAGACAGCCATGTAGGGGCTATCACGTTGACCTCGCATTGCAAGGGCCACCGGTTCGAGTCCAGCCTGGGGCATGGGTGGTTTTAATTAAATGTTGTGTTCGTCTTGTGCTGTCCTCACTGTAGTGTTCACAATAACATAGTTAAAGCCTGATACAACAGTTGGTACAAAATCAAATGGAGCGGGCTAAATGGTCGCAAAGACTGAACCCCCCCCCCAAAAAAAACCCTCGGATATAGATTTTCAAGTAGAGAGAATATTTTGACTGTTCATCGACGATGTATGTCCGGTAGGGCTCTAGCCCTCTTCAGCCTACTGTCAAATGAGCATCGAAAAGGTTGTGGCATTGTGCCTCCAATCCCTCTATTCTAAAGGCGACGTATTGTATGGAATTACGGAATCCTACCAGTTGTTTGTCGTGGATGGGTGGTCATACAGGATTACATTATCACCGGACAGGGAAAAACAGTGGTTTAATAAGTTGAATCAAATTTCTAGCTGCGTTTTGTTGAACGCGAACACTATATCTGCAGAAAAAGTTCATTTTGGTGTCTTTACGACGCTACATGTTTTCCTTGTTGACGATTGGTTAACTGGCACCCCGATTCGCATTTGAAGAACGGAATCATCAATGCTATCCAACCGTTCACAGTTAATCCTCAGAATACTGGTTTACTGCTTACAGTATACTGACTACTGCTCAAAGAACGCATTCTTGGGGAATGGTTGGAATAAAACGGCACCAACTTTTCTTTGCTGCATTTTCTCAACTCAGTTCCCCATTTTCAGTTCCACTGGACAATTATATCCACGGGTGATTCAACATCTTGTAGGATCCGTGTTTATAGAATTAATAAAGTAAGTCTGAATGCGCTGCACGGTTGCATTTTTAAGTGATGAAAGAAGAGAAAGCTACTGAGAATACGCCCTCAACCACGACCCTTGACTCACCGTTTGCTGGCTTCCCTCATTTCCGCTGGTGTCCTCTTTCGGACGGCAACTGCTTCTCCGCTCTCATCTGCAAAACAAGTATACCTCAATTGGTCGGCCGCGATGCTCCGTACTAGTAGGTATTCTGAGCAAAGGTTAATCTCTTCAGAATAAGCCCTATGTTCACACATCTAGTTTTGAAGAAAACTTAGAGATATTGTCGTAGTTACTTACATTATTAATTATTTCTATGAATTGTTCGAGATATATAAATAATTATGATAACCTACATTGGCAGAAAATATTAAATTTTAAATGCTATTCAGAACTGTTGGGCAACAGTATTTTCCTTTCCACCTATACTGAAATCATGCAATGAATAGATGTACACACTTTGACAATAAATTTGGTTGCTGCTGAAAACTTCATCATCCTAAGAAACAGTAACGCAATACTGGCTAGCCAGTATTGCATTACTGTATCCTGGGATGTCATTGATGTCATATTTTGCAAAATAAGAGTGATAGAAGTTTTCAGCGGCGGCCAAATTTATTGTCAAAGTGTGTAACACTTTTCCTGTTATTACCTCAGAAATTGTTAGGATGTAAATTTTTACTACATTATGGCCCAAACGATTCCAAGCCATATACGATACAAGAAATCACTCCGGTATTGGATGAATCGATTTATAAATCATCGAACCATTGGTAACACAACTCAACTTCGGTGAAAAGTTATACCGTCCCCTTAAATTTTGGAAATAATTTCACCGTCCGACATTGATAGCTTCTCACCTAAACATCATTGTGATCAAACAGTGTTAATTAGTATCAGATTTGATTTGGAAAATAAATAACATTTTTAATTGTAATAGCTATTATTATAATTAGGTGAGCAAAAAATAAATAATACGAGAAATGACAATCACTAATTGAAGACTATTTTTTATAATTCTGTTTATAAATCACAACCATTATTCCGACAGTAAAGTTGATGGTAGTAAGAGGATACTAACATACGCTACAATTACTTCCCATATATTCATATAAAAACTTATGAAATATATTTTATAAATGTAAAACATTAATTGTCGTCCTTAAATTAGACTTACATGCACATTGTAACGAGACTGCTGTGTCAGACTCGTACAGTGTTTTAAACAGTAACAATAATTCATATTAAAAGAAGGGTTGGAATATTTTGCTTGAGAGTGCGCAGAGCAGAACGATATTGTTGCGTAAGTCTCGAGGGAGCTAGCTGTAACGCTGGGAGGGCGCTAATGACCTAGACGTCGACGCGCCCTAAAGCAGCAGCAACAACAACAACAACAACAACAACAACATTTAACGCTGGAACGCGACCCTTTCTACACCTGAGCTGAGTGGGAAGAACCTGTTATCTCCAGCAGGTGCCGTCTAACACACCCTACTCCGGTCAAGTGAATAATTTGGCTGGACGATCTATTGTGCCGTGAGAAGATTGTAAATTACATAAGGAGATAATTAACTGAGGGAAATAAAAATTCACATGCTGTTGTGAGTTCTGTTCCTTATTTTAACTGTGAAAATATTACGAAAGGAAAGCTACGTGGCCTGGATCGGAACCCCCCCCCTCCTCCCACGTAGCCCAGCGTAGCCTCCCGCCAACCCCCCCTGGACCGAGCCACGTAGTTTGTGCACGCTCCCTTTACTTTGAGTTGCCCGGAGGTCAAATAGTCCGTGCTTCATCTCTGCTCGGAGAAAAATGCCTAACAACACATGGACAAAAACCTACGATCTTAAAGACTAAACCGAGCAATCAGCAAGAGAATTTTGTCCCAAACTTATGGAAATGTGGTGGGATATATTTCGATAAACACCACGGATCGTATAAATTAGGTCAGCGATTTCGCTATGGAATTTCTAAATTCTGTCCCAACTCATCAAATCAGTCTTAAGGCCCGTGTCCGATTATGTTGCTCAGACTCTATGCAAAGGAATGTGATTAGTTGCACATTGTTACCTCTTGCACTGCCAGCCTGAAAATCACGTTTATGTCCTGGAACAAACACTGCTTACAAAGACATTTCGTAAGGAGTGTTTAATGTTAGCTAGCTTTTTATTTTTTTACTCAGACCGCAAATCACGTAAACTGTACCGAGAGTGGTGGTGTAACGGTTAGCGATCTGGCCTCGCATTCGGGAGGACGCCGGTTCGAATCCCCGTCCGGGCATCCAGATTTGGGTTTTCCATGGTTTCCCAAATCTCTCCAGGCAAATGCCGGGATGCTTCCTTTAAAAGGCCATGGCTGAATTCCTTCCCACCCTTGCCAACCATCATTTCCCGTCTCTAAATACCTCGCTGTTAAGAGACGTTAAGCAGTAAAACAATTTTTTTTAAAAAAACCGTAAACTGTATTCTATAAATAAGTCCTTAGTCAAATCCATACCATACGTGAACGATATTGCCAGACATTTAGCGTCATAAATACAGTATCACAAGAAAAAAACCACAATCTGTGCATCTGGTCACAAATGTGCAGTTCATAAATACCTTTCACCGAAACAACTAATTATTATTATTATTATTATTAATCTTCATCTTTTCCAAACATTGGCGTCGGCTGCCCTTTGATCAATCATTGATGTGGTTAGATACTGAGCTTTGGTTTTACCGCCGCAAGCCCTTGCTGCCAGGTCTTACTACACACTAACGGAGGAGGTCAAGTGTTGCCATCTGTCTGCGAAATGTGTAACAATGTTCTATATGCGATAAGTGTATATTTTGTTTGTGAAATGTTTAGTTTATGAGGCGGATATTAGGGACAATTCCGGCATTCGCCTGGATGGCTACGGGAAACCACTGTCAGGACGGCTGGGAATCGTGCCCGGCTCCATTATACCTCCACGATCTAATGTGCGGCGCCTCGCGCAATTAGCCACACTGGGATCTAATATCATAGAAAATATACAAATATTTTCTCTGCACTTTCCCATTTGGATCCGTCTTGCATTCCGTTGGTACTCCACTCGTGATGACTTTAAAGACGATCCCATTACATTACTTACGCTGCAGAAATTCCAATAATATTTTATGAATAGAAATGAATATATATATATATATATATATATATATATATTTTAAATAGCAAGGTCATTCATTGGAGCTATTGGCCCGATACGAATGGATTCGAAGGTTTCTTTTTTTTCCCACCTTCTGGTGTATCATAGTTTGGAGTTCGTCGAGTGGAGAACTAGGAATTTTTTCCGTGTAAAACTGAAACGTCAATAAATCTACATACAACTGATCATTTATTTTAAGGAGTGTGGCGTGGAGTGCTACTAAACGGTTTTAACCTTATCGAAAGAATTTTAATACTCCAAATCTGGATGACGGGACGGGGATGATATGAATAAACTCGACCTCCCATTTAATGATTATTGGCTTAGCAAATCCCATTTCATTCACCGTTATTTCTGAAGAGTGTAGGTTTGATGGTATTTCCTCCTTTAGTCATCATTAGTCTGGGGCCTGGCATTTGGAAGACGCGGGTTCGAATCACCGTTCGTCCATCCAAATTTTTACTTATTGTTGGTTGTAAGGCTTTTACAAACAGCAGAACGCGGCTTCGATCCACGGCATTAATTCGGTATGGAGAGAGAAGATTCAGTTCCCTGAGAATATACTCAAAAAGACAGTCGCTGGCTCAGGACTGTACACTGCATAAAAAGGTGAATGGAGAAACAAAACATTCACACACAACATACAAATTCGCCTGTTTTCCAGCAACAAAAGTAGGTTTAAGGAGTTATTGTCCATTTGTACTTTGTCATCCACCATCTGGGATTTCTGACGTTATTTACTGTTCCTTCTAATACATGCAATATAAAGCTTCTGCTGTCGTATCAAATGCTCTCTCGGTTATTGGTTATTTAAAATTAAAAAATGACGAAGCCTCGGCAGCAAGATAGTCTTACGGATGGTTTCCCGATTACAGACTCAGGCATTCGGAAGAGTATGCCTCATGGTTCGGCGCCGAATTTCACAATCTTCCTTCCTTCCTTTTCACTTACACAGCAGCCTACACAAAGCAACATACGCAACATTTAAAAAAGGTTTGTCAACATATATTTAACGGATTTTAATTATTGATCTAGGAAGGGTCACTCTCCAACACACAAAAATAGCTCCTATGAAGGTCTAAAGGCCATGGACAAATTCCTTCCCGTTCCTTGCCCCCGGTTCCTTCCCGCCTCCAATGGCCTCGACGTTGACGAGGCTTAAAGCCATAAGCCCCCTCCCCCCCCCCCCAAACAAGAAAACCTATGAAGCCGTATAAATAGATATGTCGTATTAGAATCTAATGTTCCGGGTTCGCGCCCCCCCCCCCTCCCCGAAACAATAGTCTTTTTTTTTTTCAAGAATGAAATAAAAACTGATACTACTGTGTAATAATACTCTCAAAACTTGTGGTTATATTTTGAATCAACGTAAATTTTAAAAATAATTTTTGATATTGTAAATTATTTTTTTCAATTGACTGTATATAGATTTTACGACACTTATTCTTCGGTACTCCCATGGCACAGATCTCAGTCAATTGTTAAGCGTTGACTGTCGAAAGAATTTTTTGTGCTAAAGAGAATATAATAGAAGATTTATTGAAGAAGTCAAGTATTTAGTTTTTATAGCGGAATACTTTATTACTTTACTACAGAAAGTAATATTCCTGTCGGAGAGATAACAGGAGTCTAAGTGCTTTACAGGCTGTGCCATGTTCAATACAGATACTAGTGACTAGAGCGGAAATTCCAAAGAGGGGATAAAGCCTTTTCCTAAAAAATACAGCGTGTATAGCAATACGGCTTCAAAAGAATTAATTTTTTATGTACAAGAAAGAAATGACTGTTTACCTGCGTAATCGTAGTATTAGCAGTAATAACATTATTAAATGTCCTAGCGGGAAGTAGTTACTTAAAAAAAAAAATACGAATTATTTGGTGCTATGTTGCCTTACAAAGCCGCTGCGCTCGCATGATGAGCTATACTATTTTATCTAACAACAAAGTTACGAAACAGGATAGCAGAGAAAGGTATTAACATAAAAAATATGAGAAAATTGCCTTTCATTTTCTTTTCATTTAGGCTTGTATCTAATACCTACATGAAATGCTTCAAGTGATGAATAAAAACCTGTTTATCCTGTTGATTTTCTATTCTTCGACGTGTGTTAGATGTTATCAGTAAAATCATCTACTTAAATACAACCGGCCAGTGTGGCTGCGGGTTCTAGGAGGGTTCCCGCAATCAAGGCGAATACTAGGACGGGACCCAATCTCCACCTCGAACTACACATTTCACAAAAAACACACTTATCACACACAGAACATAGTTACACGTTTCGCAGACAGATGGCAACACAATTTTCCTCCCAGGGAGGCGTAAGAGTCAGTCCCAACACGTCGCATCCTGAAAAAGTAGCGGGATAAAAAGGAATTAAAAATACGCCATATATCACTCGCTCTGTTCAGATAGAAATGTAAAATGCAAATCTACATTTCAGTAATCGAATAGTAACGACGGATGGGCTAACACGCTGATTACGATAAACAGTGTCATTTTTTATATCGAGATGATTGAGCGGTCTGGTGGCTCAGTGGTTAAGTGACTGACTGGAGACAGAAAGGTCCCCGGTTCGAATCCCTGTCTCGGCGAGGATTTCCAAAGGCGCTTAACCCGACCTTCACCTCTGGCACAGCATGTTGTGTAAAGTGAAGTACACCAGAACGCTTCCGTGGTTCGGATTCCACGTTAAACTGTAGGTCCCCTGTACCCGGCAGGATTGTCGGGTTAGGTTAAGGCGGCTACGATAGGGGCGGAATGCGCAGTCAATAAAAACCCCATCTCCAGGTCATTACGACCACACGGAATTATAATTATTATCGAGATAATTAAGAAAACAACCTGAAAATCTTGAAAACCAGCATGTTAAAACATTTGAGAGAAGGGAAATATATCGTATTTATATAAATCATCTGCCTGTTCAGGCATCACGTAAAAACTACTAAACTAATTTTGATGGAGATCTGACTTAAAATCTGCAGTATGTCGAAACAGGAAATGAAAATCTGTTGTTAACCTGGTAATATTTTAGAAAGATATACGTTCACAAGGAGACCCTTCAGTGGGAATAGTACGACACTTCAGGTCTCCCATCCTAATGCGGCTTCTATTGGTGGGTCTTCGTTTATGTGAAAGCGAGAGTTCAAAATTGTACAATGCTCACCGACTAACAGTATACAGTCGCTTGATCAGTAGTGGCTCACTAAACGTGGGGTCCTGCTCAAGCTCTAAGGGATGCAGGTTCGATCACCACTAGGAACAATTTTTTTTTTTTGTGCCGCATTTTTTGCTATTAGAAACGCTGAAATGTATCCACACATCTAGGTCAACGCTGAGTACCTTACCACTATAAATCATAAATCTGTGACGAGCCTGCGTCTGTTCTGACACTCAGGAGGCTTTCATCAGATGAGGACCCGATTTAAAATCTGAAATATGTTTTATGATGCAACGGTCGCAGCGCCGGAACTGGAAGTAAAAACCTACTGCGAACTTAAAACTATTTTATCTATAATATGTCATAACTAAACCGATTTTGACAGTCTGAAAACTAAATTTTGAGGTGGATATCATTACGTTTAATTATTAGGAACGGAAAAGAAAATTTAATTTTGATCAAAACAGTGACGTGACGCAGTACTAACACCATCTGCAAGTATCGAATATTCAGATGGCTGCAACGTAGCGAAGCAGACGAGTTAGATCAATCCGCAGGGAACAATTTAAAAGACGCGAATTCGTAATCATCTTTTACGGATTTTTTCCACTTTTTCGGGTCAGTTCTGGAATTTTCTCTTTCCACCGTATTGTGCTTATTTTGAAAGCATATTTATCAGTCAGACTACCGGCTTGTTAGTACTGTTGTAAGTATATTCTGCGTGTGATAAGTGTATTTTTTGTTTGTGTAATATGTAGTTTATGAAGCGGTGACTTTACCGCAGCCAGGGGACCGGTACGCGGGGTAAAGGGTGGACCCTGGCGCCATTTTACCTTCCCTACACAGTGTGGTGACGCAGCCACAATAGCGGGTATGACCCTAATTGTTGTAAGCAAATTTTTAACTGGATGCAGCAGTTTATTGAGTGTTGTGCAGCCGCCTCCGAGAGCTGAAAAGCGTTCCGACATACGTTGATCGTTCAACAAACATACTTAATTTTACTGATGGGCCATTAGTGTTTTACATCACAAAACTTTAATTTTCTGAACAACAAAATCTGAGTTCTGAAGTATATACCTTAAGGTGCGTTTCCACTTGAGAGTAACTCTCGTGAGAAACTCTCGAGAGTTACTCTCGGGAGGGTGTCCACTTGAGAGTGGATTTTGGCGAGCTCTACTCTCGGCGAGCTGCTCGCCGGGACATTTCTCGCGACAACTCTCAGAAACCTGTCCACATGAGAGCAGCGGAGAGCAGTCAAGATGGCGGCGCACAATAGAAAAGTCGCGTTAGCTGTGACCATACTGTCTGCTGGTACTAAAAAGAGGTAAAAACTGAATAGAATAAGCTGCTGGGTTAAGCCTTGCATAAAAAGAAATGTTTTCGGAGCCAGTCATACAATGATACCGGAATTACAGATCAAGACGCGCAACAATTTGGGAACTTTTGTAGGTTAATGAGCTGTGAAGTTGAGTTTATCACAGAATCTGTGGGATCCACAATTTTAAAACAGGACACTAAAATGAGAAAACCTATATCAGTACATACACTAGTTATGGCTACTCTTCGATTTTTTGTATCAGGTAAATTTACTTGTGGCGTAATACGTTGTTTTCCTTTTTTTGTACTACATTGTCTTGACGTATTTTTTGGGGTATTCGTATTCAAGCCTCCATTACAATAAATTTACCGAAATTTGTTGTTTTGGAAAGACAGTGAATTCAGGAATTACACATTTTTGTGCACTGAAGTAAAGCTACTTACATTAATAATTTTCCTCTGCTCCAATTCCATTTTTTCTATTTTTAATTTTTTACAATACTTCAGATACTTGAGAGTTCTTGAAAAATGAATGAAATCTTACTTCAGTTTTGAACTTCTTACTGTAATAAGAATGTGTCTGCAATAATTATAGACACATTGTCATTAAAATAAATGTTATAAAATTGTATAAATGCATTGTTAATATTCCTTAAATTGTGGAGATTCTTTTGAAGGTCATACCCAAAATTTCTCTCCTATTTCCTTCAAAACATTTTATTTTTTGATTCTGTCACACTAATCGGCACATTTCACATTCCACAACAATTCTCTACCTACATACATTTCATTTAATTCCTTTGTTTCTTCAGATGACGAATTTTTACTCATCTTGTTGCTACCTCTCGCCGAACTCTCAGCTTCTGCTCTCAGACTATACGAACAGTGTTCGTATTCTGGGAGCTACTCTCAGACAGCACAAGAATGACGTGTCGACTTGCGAGAAAGTTGATGATTGTCAGCTCTCAGGCAGTAGCTAGCCACTCGCCGCGAGCTACTCTCAGAGGCGTGTCCACTTGCGAGTTACGCTATCGAGACCTTTTAAGGTGCGTGTCCACTTGAGAGTAAATACTGGCGAGAAGCTCTCGATAGCGTAACTCGCAAGTGGACACGCCTCTGAGAGTAGCTCGCGGCGAGTGGCGAGCTACTGCCTGAGAGCTGACAATAATCAACTTTCTCGCAAGTCGACACGTCATTCTTGTGCTGTCTGAGAGTAGCTCGCAGAATACGAACACTGTTCGTATAGTCTGAGAGCAGAAGCTGAGAGCTCGGCGAGAGGTAGCAACAAGATGAGTAAAAATTGGGCATCTGAAGAAACAAAGGAATTAATTAAAATGTATGTGGGTAGAGAATTGTTGTGGAATGTGAAATGTGCCGATTAGTGTGACAGAATTAAAAAAAAAAAACAAATGTTTGGTCAGACCATTGCTCGAATATAGTAGTGTAGTATGGGACCCTCATTTTACGTATCAAATACAGGAGTTGGAAAGGGTGCAAAAAAGGGTTGCTAGATTTGTTTCTGGAAATTATCGCAGAATGCAATCAGTGACGGATATGATAAAGGAGCTGGAATGGGATTCATTGCAAGACAGGAGGAGGTTGACGAGGGTCATGGGAGTGTACAGGGCGTATACTGGCGATGAGGCATTGGAAGATATTGCAGTAGGTATGAAAAGTATTGCATGGAAGGGAAAAGATGACCATGACCACAAGCTGGCACTCGATTTTAGAAACAAGGGTGTCGGAAGATTCTCTTTTTTAGGTAAGGGTGTCAGGGATTGGAATGAGTTACCAAGAGAAATTGCTATGTCCGTACGGCGGCCGAACGTCACACGGCGGAAGGGCGCACCACAGGAGACGGTCACGAACAACTCGAACAAGTCCAAGGAGCAGGCCGAACGTAATCCAAAGACGCGCACTGGTAGAGTCCGACGTGTGGTTCACAGAGTCCGAAGAGAATACGTAGCCGAGAACGAGCACTGTCAAGAGTCCGAGAGGCGATTCACAGAGTCCAAGAGAGAGTACCGAAAACTTAGCCGAGACGAGCACTGTCAAGAGTCCGAGAGGCGAATAACAGTTGAACGGAGAGACGACCGAAAGCGCAGTGAACACCGAACTGAAGAGTGGAGTTGTGCGGGCTTTATTTATATGCGCGGCGGGTCGGCTCCGATTGGCCGCGGCGGAAAACTATGATGTGATGGCGCCAATACTTAGAGGCGACGGATTAAAAGTAGAGACCAAATTGCTCATCTATCGTGCAATAGTACAAACAACATTCATGTACGGCTCAGAGATATGGAGCATGTCCGCCGACTGCCACATCAAAAAGCTGCAGGCATTGGAAAACCGAGCCATGCGTACAATTGTTGATGCACCCCGCTATTTACCAAATTGGATAATCAGACAAGACTTACACTTCCCTCCGCTCACTGAAACCCTTAAGGAAGCATCAGAAAACTTCTACATTCGATGCAGAAACTCTCCTTACGCAGAAATAGCAGAAATAGGAAACATAGAAGAGGAAATGCTCCCTAGAAGGCATCCCAAAAGGATGCTAACTAGAACATTCCCCTTCTAATTCCCTCCACGTACCCTCCAACCCACCAGTAGTTATAAGTAGAAGTAGGCCCAAATTATCGTAAGTAAGGTCCCCTTGTAAATAGTAAAAATAAATTAAATTACCCACCTTTAGTATAAGTAGGATTCCCACTTAGTTAGGCCCCTTGCATGTACATAAAACTATCCTCCATTAACATAAGAATGTAGGCTAGGTCCCTTTATGTATATATATAACCCACCCTTAACTTTTAATTAAATCAAATAAAACATAATAGAGATAGGATAGCAACTTAAGACAAAAGCAGAAAGTCAGCCCCAAAATTCAAATTAGACATTAGTAATAGGATACATTTTCCTGGCACTAAGGATGACAATGCAGCTCTATAGACTGCGACATGATATGCCCTTGCCCTTGCCTTGGTTGCTCCGATGCCAGCGCCGTCTATATGAAGTCGATATCCATGCCATCAGCCGGTCATGCGGTGATGTCGGGACGGGATACCAGAGAAATGATGAATAATTTACCGAAAACGTTGAAAGAATTTAAAGATAAAATTTTTAGAGAGCAAATGTAGGTGGATGCAGGATAGGGGGAAGATGGGGTTGTAGGGAAATTGCCACCGGAGCCTGTGCTCCATTGAAATTAAATTAAATTAAATTTAAAAAAAATAATAGTAGAGAAATTTTGTTATTCAGGGTATGAAGTTCAAAAGAATCTCCACAATTTAAGGAATAGTAACGATGCAATTATACAATTTTATAACATTTATTTTAATGACAATGTGTCTATAATTATTGTAGACACATTCTTATTATAGTAAGAAGTTCAAAATTGATGTAAGATTTCATTCATTTTTCAAGAACTGTCAAGTATTGTAAAAAAAAAAAAAAGGTAGCTTTACATCAGTGCACAAAAATTTGTAATTCCTGAATTCACTGTCTTTCCAAAACAACAAATTCCGGTAAATTTATTGTAATGGAGGCTTGAATACAAATCCCCCCAAAAATACGTCAAGACGATGTAACACACAAAAAAAAAAGGAAAACAACGCATTACGCAACAAGTAAATTTACCTGATACAAAAAATCGAAGAGTAGCCATAACTAGTGTATGTACTGATATAGGTTTTCTCATTTTAGTGTCCTGTTTTAAAATTGTTGATCCCACAGATTCTCTAATAAACTCAACTTCACAGCTCATTAACCTACAAAAGTTCCCAAATTGTTGGGCGACTTCGATCTGTAATGCCGGTGTCATTGATGACTGGCTCCGAAAACATTTCTTTTTATGCAAGGCTTAACCCAGCAGCTTTTTCTATTCAGTTTTTACCTCTTTTTAGTAACAGCAGACAGTATGGTCACAGCTAACGCGACTTTTCTATTGTGCGCCGCCATCTTGACTGCTCTCCGCTGCTCTCATGTGGACAGGGCATGGGTGCCAACTTAGGGGTTTTCCCCCTAAATTTAGGGTGTATACACGCGTGATGGGATTTTTTTAGGGGCATTATAATTTTAGGGGAATTTTTAGGGGTATTTTTTAGATACTTTATGATTTCTTGTATTTATTTGTTGAATATTTAAATATCGACATCAAATCCTCGTTACTAAGAATTCGGACTTATCTGTGACTGAATATAGTTTTCTGATCACAGAATAAAATTTTTGTTTCTGATATATATTTGTACTTAAAAAAAAAAAAAAAAAAAAAAAGCATAAATTCAGCGTTTAATGTTTACCAGAGACATATATTTGTTTCGGTTCCCTATGGAAAGACTGGCTGTTGTGGCAACAACCAATGTGGAACAATGTAGCCGTTATTGTTTAGTTATTTATGGTAGAATTAACAGTGGTGTTGTGTGTATCCTGTAGTGTGTCCACAAACAGTTTGTTAATCATGTCTAAGAAATTAAAGAAATACTGTCAAAAGTATATAAAGATGTGGTAAACAGATCCAGATTAAAAAGATAAAATAGTTTCGTTACGTTTTTATAATTTGTTTTCATTGTGAATCATTTAACATTATACAATATTGTATTTACTATTTGTCGTCCTTTTCCACATGATGATAGGCGCCTTTGAATTACAACTGTAACTGTTCTTCGATGAAATTCATAAGAAGTATTTTATTTTCAATACCTACCCTACAAATAGTGTTTCTAGGTTAGGGTTGTGAAAAATCGGGATGGAAGGTAAAAAGAAACAAAAATCGGGGATCAGGGTTACAGATCGGGACGATAAAAAAAATGTTTTTTATGCACATAAGTTGCGTTTAATTAGACAAATTGCGCAGACAGGGGTATCAAATGATAGGAACTTACGAAGCTTTGTACTAAACATAATGACCTCAAAAACACTGTAAAATCTGAACAAAACGAAATGTAGTTAGACATATTGAACAATTTTTAAATAAAAAATAATTACTAATCAAAACATAGTTATTTATTTTTTTTAGGGGGTTTTCCACTTAATTTTGGTGATTTTAGGGGTTTTGACATAGGTTTTAGGGGTAAATTTTTTTTTGAGTTGGCAACCCTGGGACAGGGTTCTGAGAGTTGTCGCGAGAACTGTCCCGGCGAGCAGCTCGCCGAGAGTAGAGCTCGCCAAAATCCACTCTCAAGTGGACACCCTCCCGAGAGTAACTCTCGAGTTTCTCGCGAGAGTTACTCTCAAGTGGAAACGCACCTTTAGACAGAGCCGGCGTTAGGAGGGAGGGGAGGGGGGTTAAGTTGGGCAATAGTACACCACGCTCGGGTGCCCGAAGGGAGCCAATCGCCCATGGTGAGCTAAATAGAAATAAAACGCAAGTTTTAAAATCTGCACCAATGATTTCGAATACTTTTACATTAAAATTTTCTGTCTTTATATTAAAAAAATCAATGTTTATAGTATAAAATTTCGTCGGGGTGGGGGGGGGGGGACAAAGAACGCTTATCCGGGAGCCTAGAATCCTAGCGCTGGCCCAGACTTTAGATATGAATAAAAGGTTATAGTTTACTGTTTCATTTATATTTTACTTAAAAAACAGGTCTGTTCCATGCGGATGATGTCACAGGCAAGATCTAGTAAGTAATAAAAAAAGTGTGGAAGTCGAGTCAACGGCAGCGCTGCCATAACTTTTCTAGAAACGATTCGGGCCATTTTATCACCTTCATGACTTCGTTCTCGGTGACTACACGTCTTAAATTCATAGATATCGGAAATCTTAGCAAATGCATTAATTTTTTTAGTTTTTATGCTTGCTGTGGAAGTTATTCATACGCAAATCACACCGATTTTATCACTTACTGATGATCATCAAAACTCTAAAGCACTTCCCGCAGTCGTAGAAAGCTATAATTTGGTACACAAATAAAGTTTTATCTCCGAATTATAAGAAAACTTTCGTAAATCTACCCCAAAAGCAAAATGGTTTCTGTCATAATTCCTTATATGCAACAGATTCTTATTATAAATGGAGTTTACGAAGGTTCTCTAATACGTTAAATTTTACTTGTTCCTCTTTTTACTTTGGAAGATAGTACGACAATGCATCATGGTTTCACTCCCAAATCATAAGTCCAATATTGGTGATTTTCCCATAATTTACCCCATGGCAACCTTAAGCGTAAACTATTTCGGAGCATATTCGTACGTTAATTGATTTGCTTTGGATAACACTGTATGCTTCAGATTTTTGTTATGCATAGAAATCAGTAAGCTTAACCAAAACGATAAATTTTACTTTCTTCCTCTACTCAGTTTGGAAATCGTCTACTTGGAAGACGGCAGTAATGCAGTCACAGCATCGATCGCGTAAAACGAGGCCAGCCCATTGTTTGAAATGAGCGTACTCATTGTCGAAGGCAGCATTCAATCGTTAAAAAATTAGGTATTATAGCAGGAATATTGGGAAATGCAGCTAACAAATAGTTGCTAATGTGAAAAAATTAGGGCTAGAAACGAACTCAGAATAAGCTATGAACCAACAAAAAGAAAAAATAATAATATCAACGTCGTGTGATCGTAATGACCAAGCAAACGACATTCATATCTAGGAATGACCAAGAAAATTAGAGAAATCAGGGCAAGAACCAATTAATTTCTATACTCATTTTCCCCACGAGCGATTAGGGAATAGAATAGGAAGGATTTATTGAGCGAGAAAACTTAGAATCCGATAGGAGTACTCCGGCCATCCTGATCTTGGTTTTCCATGGTTTTCCCAGATCACTTCGGACGAATGCCGGGATGGCTTCTCAGAATAACCCGTAGATGTCTCCTGCTACATCCCGAATATCCTTTCCTACGCACAAGTGATTACACATTATGATAGGTATAATGCACCTTCCGCCATCCACTTTTAGTGAATCGTGGAGTAATAATAATAGTAATAGCATTTTGCGGGCTGCGCAATCCGTCGCAAACGTAGCCGCCTTGTTAAGGATACAGGAATATTTCCTCCTCCTTGCTGTTACGTTTTAGCTGGGACGGAGGGCAGCCTAGGCGGACAGCTGTTGTGTCGAGCCAGAGCAGGATGCCCTTGTTAAGTCGGATTTCACACATCGTAAAAGCAGCTTGTGGTGAAACATTCAGTTGGATTCAGTGCGGCGCGGGCCGTGAAAGAAGGAAGTACAGACGGCGAGCGGACAGAGAGAAGCCACACAGCACATATCTTGGATCGACAGTGGTAGACACGGCGAGATGTGCGCTAAATCATTTGCGACTAAGTGTCTTAGTGTGGACAATTCAGTAGCACGCACATGGAGTCGTAAAACACGCAGTTGGTTAGAAGCCCGTGTACCGAGCGTGGTGAGTGAGCGGTAACTGTCCTCGCATTCGGGAGGACGCAGGTTCGAATCCCTGTCCGGCCATCCAGATTTCGATTTTCCGTGGTTTCCCGAAATCACTCAGGGATGGTTCCTTCAAATCAAGAGAGTACGTAGCGAGATACCGTTCATGAGATATTTTTACAGACTGTCAGTGACGTACTGCACTTATAATTAAAACATTAAACGATTCTGGCTTTATGGAAAAAGAATGAAAGGAATTAATGCAAGTTACCTCATTTTTTTCAAATATACCTAACCACAAGAGTTGTTCTACAACCCCAGTTTAATGTAGACTCTCCACCACAGAAGCGTTGTGACATACTTCACACATACGCAGCAAGTTGTGCTAGAAATGAAGGTCGGGGTAACGGACTTTGAAAATCTCAGCAAAGACGAGAAGGCCCTTTCGATCTCCAGTCATACTCCTTAACCACTGAGCCACTAGACTGATCTTACAAAAAGAAATAAAAATCCCCAAAAAAATAATTCTTGTAAAAATAGATCCAGTTCTCATAAGAAGTCATGAGATCTTGTTCTGAGCCAAGTCTACACTCTACAGTGTGTATTCACTCCACTTTCTGAAACAGAATAGGTTTTCTCGGGGTTGTGGATCGTTGATTTAAAAGTTAAAAAATCAAATTAAAAGTATAATGTGAGTTTGCCATTAAGGATGCTATGTTTTAGTAAACTAGATAGTAAAACTTCTATCTACGGAAACACCTTAACTGTGTTTCCTTATCAGCCTTACAAATACACAAGAGCAATGGTTTTTACCACACCTCTTTCGGGTTATACAAGTCTAAGAGAAAATCATACACTTTATGCCTTTCATTTTAGTAAAAATAATGACGTGTGTAATGGCCAAGTGATAAAATTTTTAAATCAGTGTTCCACCAAATACCAAGAGAAATCATTCTGTTTCAGAAAGTAAAGTGAATACACACTGTAGAATTTGCTCAGAACTAGATCGCATAACCAAACTTCTGTAATTACAACCACGATGTTTGGCAAGATTGATTTTTATTTTTCTAGTTTATTTTTATTTGTACTATTGCTTTATCTTCAGACGCGTCGTGCCATCTTTCTCCCAGAGTCTGCAACAGAACGCTAAGCTCCTGTTTTCAGGATGGTAGAATTACAAGCCGACCTCCGTACGTAGCGCGCTGGTGATAATACGGGAGTTAACCCTTCCATTACGAGCGCGCCATCCATCCTACGACCTGCGTCGACGAGCCAGGATATCTAAGGAACCCACCAACGCAGTATATAGATGAAAAAAAAAAAAAAAACCGATTAAGTTGTTAATCTCTTCAAAAATTAGATTTTTGTTTGGAAGATTAAAGTTAGTTTAAAATGAAATGTTCCAGGTCCTTATCAGAATAAAATCTGTTTCGAAAGGTATCAAGGACCTGGAAAATGATTGGAATAGAGAAAATGAAGACATCTACAGATTACGCAAAACAAGACACGCAAACACTAATGCAACTAACTGAAGAG
The DNA here is from genome assembly GCA_031002005.1 of Vandiemenella viatica. NCBI lineage: Eukaryota > Metazoa > Arthropoda > Insecta > Orthoptera > Morabidae > Vandiemenella > Vandiemenella viatica. Next base: position 309,463,402 of record CM061921.1, on the reverse strand, counting down.
CCTAATGAACGAGACTGTTGTGATAAAATATGGATGTTAGAAAACTTAATTCCAAAAATGCTTTATTTACATTAAAAAATTCGCGAATAACAAAATAAAAATAAAATAATTAAAATTATTGACTACTTTCACCTATTCCTTTCCGAAGAGTTCGTATGATTCGTTACATTTGAAACACATTACTTATCGGCTGAGAAAAATAACATGAATAATACAGAAAAAAACAGTATCAATCAATTATAGTAGTTTGCTGTCTGTTTACGAATGACATCCAACAAGAATGCATCATTACGGGAGTACAGACGCAAAGATAAGCTTCCATGGGGAAATCAATGGTGAAATCATAACCCGAGACAGTTGCTTTTGCTATGATATATTTCGATTATGAACTACAGAACATAATCTATATAACGCGAAAATCATTCAGTTATTCGGACAAGGAATAGTCCTGGCACAAAATAGTTATTCTTTGCGACTATTTGGCGGATACGTTTTTCAGGCTTGATCATTTATTACTATGGATATCGAACAAAAAGGACACCACAAAGCGTGGTGGGTGAGCGGCAACGCTCTGGCCTCGCATTCGCGCTCCAGGCATCCAGATTTGAGTTTTCCATGGTTTCCCCCAATCACTACAGGCAAATGCCGGGATGCTTCCTTCTAAAAGCCATGGCCGAACTCCTTTCCGCTAATTGTACCCAGTCCTTTCCCGCCTCTAATGACCTCAAAGAGGTGTAAAGCTAAAAAAAAATCAGAAAATCTGAAGTAACATTGTTACCATTTTAAGTGCAGATCTCCCACTCCGTGACAGACTACCGTCACGAACAGATTAATTGATGCGTCTGGACTGTTGTGTGTGTGCCGTATCTACATAACTGTTTGTGAAAATTGCAAAACCCAGAAGGTATGGTCTGAGTCACTACAAAACCGGAGGATGTGAGAACAGGGGAACCATAATAAATGATTAAGACTGCTTACAGATGGCGTGCACTTAGACCCAGCAGCGGCCTCTTTTCTGTGACCAGACAGTCTGCGCAGAGCCGTCAAACGAAGTGGAAGCGTGCAAGTAAAATTACGGGTTTGCCTCGTTGACGTCACACGGAGCGCAATATCAGCATGTGAGTGAGTTCGAACATACATGGCAGAATGAATGGTCTCCGGGCAGGGCCCGCTCTAAGGGGGGGCAAACCGGGCATTTGTCCGGGGCGCTAAAATTTAGGGGCGCCATTTCAGCTGTAAGTGTGAGAAAAATATTAATGTGTTAAATACCAATTAATAAAATAAAATCCACGTACCGATTTTTGTTTTCGTTGAAAACTTGCAGTTCTTAGCTATTAGCTATTTGGGTGCTTCGAAGAGACGGGGCGTGGACATCACAAGGGCGCGCCGTTGCCCAGCCGCCTCTGTGTGAATTGCGCCACAGGAGCAACAAAATGCGCTGCGTCCGCGCCACGTCTCTTCTGTGTGAATTGGGCCTTAGCACGCGAGTAGAACGCTGTTTCGACTTTTGTTGTCTCAACTTACTTATTATTGCTAATTATAAAAGTGGTTTCATTACACAACAGCATTAGTCTTACTATTACGTTATTAGTGATAAGTGGAAGTTCATAAAATTTACTTCAGTTTTTATAATTTCTAAAGGTAAGTACATCTATGAATAAACTGTTATTTAATTGGATATGCGACATAAGCGCACAACGACAAAAGCACACAACAGAAGCGCGGTAGGTGGGTGCTGTTAGACCTGACCTCGGCTACCTGCACTGATTCCGACGTTATACTGCCCACAAGTTACTAGACACGGCGAAAAGGAGTGTTTTACGCCATTGCAGTTAGTCTCTAATACATGTAATCGATAGTGCTTGGCGGGAGATGCTAAGTATTTATTTTATTGAATTGATGAACCAAATCAATATGGATCTTAGTTATTGGAAATCGAAGTGGAATAATTTGCATAATAATTTCTTCTCGTAATCCGGGCCTCCGACCAAGAGTTAGCGAAGAGACTGTTGAGCGAGTGAGAGAGAGAGTCGTTCACTCGTAGCCCAAAGAAATCTGTTCGGAAGGCTAGTCGCGAATTAGAAATTTCTAAGTCGACTGTTTGGAAAGTTTTAAGGAAACGCTTGCAACTACGTCCTTACCGTTTACAGTTGTTACAGGCTCTAAAGCCTGCAGACCATGGTTTACGTGCCAAATTCGCTAACGAAATGTTGTTACATGACGATGAAGATTTTCTACATCATGTTGTCTTCAGTGATGAATCGACCTTTCACCTCAGTTGACATGTTAACACTCATAATGTGCGGATCTGGGGCTCAGAAAATCCTCAAGAGATCGTACAAGTGCAACGAGACTCCCCTAAAATCAATTTTTTTTGTGCCGTATCCCGGCGGAAAGTTTACGGACCTTTCTTTTTTGATGAACCGACTGTAACAGGTACTTCTTACCTTGATACACTAGAGCAATGGCTCTTCCCTCAGTTGGAACAATATGAACCAGAGAACTTCATTTTCCAGCAAGATGGTGCGCCACCTCACTGGCATAACGAAGTACGCGGTTGGTTGAACGTAACTGTACCCGACCGCTGGATTGGCCGCAAGGGGCCCAATGACAGAGCTTGCTATGCGTGGCCTCCACGTTCGCCTGACCTAACGCCATGCGATTTCTACCTTTGGGGTTTCATCAAGGATCGTGTGTATGTGCCTCCGTTACCAGCCGACCTCCTTGAATTACGACAGAGGATTGAAGCAGCTGTTGCAACAATTACTGAAGACACACTGCTCAACGTTTGGGAAGAACTCGGCTACAGACTTGATGTGTGCCGTGTGACAAATGGTGCCCACATAGAACACTTGTAAGCTTGTATATAAAACTGTTTGAGTTGCTCTTTCATTTGACATATCATTTATAACTGTAAGGATAATGTAATAAATCTTATAAAGCATTAAAACCCCGATATTCATTTGTGGACACCCTGTATATATATATATATATTTGTGAAATTGGAACGTATTCCGTTTAAGCCTATAGAAATTGTCATTCTGTATACACGGTTTCTGTATTTGCAGCACATTTACGGATCGTATCCTCCGCGAATAAGCTTTGACTGTGTAGTAACACTAGACTTTCTTTATGTTCACAGGGTATGAAAAATATTTTGTGTTGTGCATGAATATTTTTTTTATATCGACTGAGAATAATGTATTTTGGTTATGGTATTAGCTTATTTAGAACAAGGATAAATATTTACTTTTTATGTTATTTCATAGTGTATATTGTTTGAGTTACGTGCGTGCCTCTTCCAAAATGTCTGATGTCAAAGAAAACTGTCTGGCTAACAGTACAAAAAAAAAGAAGGTTGGGAAGTGAAGCGGAAATGCAGAATGAATTTGGCGTGTTAAAAAAATATACTGTATTCAGGGTTTACCAAAACAAATCTTATAATCCAATATCAGGTCAGGATACAAAAGAAGTATGGAATCGTCAGAGAATAATAGCAAACAAATGAACGAAGTTTCTAAACCAATTGGAACTGACACCAACGTGAGACTCACAGAAGGCGTTCTAAAACTTTGTGGCCAAGAATTTTACGAGACGGCGTAAGAAGCTTTTCAGTAAGGCAACGGCCACCTAAACTACTGCATAATTACAAATTTCCTTCCAATGAAAGGTCGAAATTTTAGCGCAAAATATTACGCACGAATTTTAAGCAACGGAGAGCAAATATTGCGAGATTAGCCATTATCTTTCACAAAACTGCGTTTACTGCTTCTGTTACAAAATTTTCGGCTGTTTAGTTAGTTCTCTCTCAAAGGAGGGTTTTAAAAATTGGAAGCACCTCGGCGAAACTTTAAAAGAGCATGAAATTTCGAAAAATCATATTCAGGCACAAAAATCATGGCTAGAAATGAACGAAAGATTAAATTGTTGTAAAACTGTAGATGCTGCCACTCAAAGAGTTATTAATGCCGAAATAAATCATTGGAATGAGGTGCTACTAAGTATTGTTGCAATTACCAAAATGCTTGGTAAAAGTTGTCTGGTTTTTCAATGTACAAGCGATAAGTTGCTTGAGCATAATAACGATAATTTCTTAAAAATAGTTGAGTTACTGTCTGAATAAGATCCCATTATGGAAGAGCACGTCCATTGAGAGCTGTAAAAAGTAGAGACAAGCTCAATATCTTGGGAAAAATATAAAAACCGGGATATTAGATCTGCTGCATCAAAGTGTAAAGTCTCATGTTATTAATTAAATAAAAAAATTCAAATATTTTTCCATAATTTTAAACTGTACTCATGACTTTAGTAAGATACAGCAAATTACTCTTGTAATCAGATATGTTTCAAACAATAAATTTAATCCTGATGTTGAAATTAAAATTAATGAAAGCTTTTAAGGCTTCTTACCAGCCAAATGATCCACAGGAAAACAAATGTCTGATATTATAGTTGGAGAACTTAATGACTTGGGTTTAAATTTGCAGGATATCAGAGGGCAGTGACTGACAACGGGTCCAATATGAGGGGCAATAAAGCAGGAGTGCAATCTAGAATTAAACAATATAATCCGCGAGCATTCAATGTTCCGTGTAGTAGCCATTCTCTCAATCTTGTTATTAATGGCAAAAGCATCCTTGGAAGCCGCTAATTTCTTCAATACGGTCCAAAAAATATATTTATTCTTTTCGGCATCTACTTTTCGATGGGCAATACTTTTAAAGCATGTTCAGGGTTCAACTTTGAAAACATGGAGTGACAATAGATGGGAGAGTAGGATAGAGGCACTAAACCCTTTAAAATTTCATTTGGGAGATGTATACGACGCCTTGCTAAGCATTTACGAAAACCAAATAATTGATAATTTAATGATTTAGCCATTTTGGCAATTGAGTATGAAATTGCTATGAAGTAAATTTAAAGATGTAATAAAAAATTCGTAAACTGAAAGTAAGAAAAAATGTTTTTTTTTGTGATTTTAGCGTATTTGATGTAATCTCGTTTTATTTTCAAAATAATGTCATTTAGATTGTTTGTGTGATAATATCCATCTGTAATAGCATTTAAAAATGTAAAAAATATGGTTATGGTAATTTGTGGCTATGTACAGATATTTCATAATTAATTTCTCTATTTTGTGCTGCTAGATCAAAATTCAATAAGTTTATTTATGAATATATGATTTAATTAAAATTTAGATAAAATATTATATTCGATTAAAGAATATTTTTTAAAAATATATATAATTCTACATAATCTTAAGGGTCGGAAATTTGTCTCTTTGTCCGGGGCGGCAAAGCCGCTAGAGCGGGCCCTGCTCCGGGAAACGGGTTTATCATAACGTGACATTGGGGCTCGAACAGCGCAGACTGGTACTACAATGATGCGTGTGTTTAACAAATGGAAATAAGACACTCTCGGCGAAGAACGGTTACTGGATCCCATAATGTGATCGATATCTCTTCCGCATGGCCGTAAGCGATAAAACAGCTTTATCACAGTATTGGTTCGACATTGGAGCACTGTAATTGGCGCGGACATGTCTGTGTCGATGGTTCGACGCCATCCGCCGAGGGCTGGACTAATGCCGTTGCGTCGACTTCCTTTGACCAGAAACCACAAACGCCTTGGTCTGAAACGGGCTCTTGAACGTCGTCACTCGTGATCAGAGTGACAAAATGTAATATTTTCTGACGAGTCCTGCTTCAAATTGTTCTATAGTGATAGCCGCCTACGTGATGTACGCAATCGGACAGGCTGCATCGTTGAGAGTAATAGCGGACAAACTCCAAATGTCATGGTTTGGGGTGCCGTTGGCTCTGATATTCAATCTTGCCTCCTAGGTATTGATGGCAATGTGAATAACAACAGCTGCATCTGGGAGGCAGCTCCACGTGACCATATTCCAGCAGGGCATGTGGCGAGGAATTTGTAAGCCTTATTCGAATAACGACGGGTTCCACTGCCTGCACGTTCGCCTGAAATCTCATGTCTGGCATATGATCGGTCGGCAACTTGTTTATTCTGGCTGGTCCTCTTGCGACCACTGTCGATGCTTTGTGGACGCGCCTACAAACCGTGTGGCACTGTGTTACCCAGCAGCATATCCAAACTCTCTTTTATTCCATGCCACAACGTCTAGAGTATAGGTTCCCCGATGTAGCTTCACCGACCGTGTGGACGATATCCTAGATCTACACCGTCGGAAGTAATAAGTCGCCTTCACCGCCTTTTAGAGTTGAAAACCTTTATTCCAGCATCACATACGTAGTGAGTTTCCTCTGAGGTGTCATTGGTAGTACTGAGAAGTAGGAATTTATATTTTTAAAGATAACATTTTGACAGGGGTGGGTAGGGGGGGGGGGAGAGCGGGGGAGCTTGAAGGGAAGGGGACGTGGAAACTTTTTTGACAGAAGGTGTGCGGGATAAGAAAAAGGTTTGGGAACTCCCAGTCTAGAAACTTCGATTGCAGCACGTGGTGGCTTCACATCATACTCAATTCTCAAGGTCAATGTGCATGTACAGTTCTGATCATTTGTGTATTGTTATGTCCTTAATCTGCGGAATAAATTTCATTGTAATCAAATGTCTCCTTGGTGTTGAAATTTTCACAAACAGTAGTGAAAGTTTTAACTAGTGTTATATGAATTAATGACTTAAGGAAGTCCTGGCAATGAGAGCTTCACATTCCAAATCAGTGTGCAGTATTTTCCTGAGGCCATAAGTTGGCTGTGGGAAGATAACGTCAGAGTTGAGTGATTGCACCGGTATTAAGAAAAGATTAACTCATTCCAAACAGTCACCAGAGTGAGATATGATTCAGAGATATGTGCTTACACAGTCAAGTGCATTAAGCCACCACCGACAGTCAATATACTGATTTTTTTCTAACATCTGATATATGTTGCTTTTTTTTATTATAAGTTAAGAACGGTATGCTTCCTGTCATAATTCAGGGCCTGGGTTGTTCTTGATCATATGAACTACGCCAGGACGCTGCGAAACTGTAGCTTCAGCCACGACAGAGGCAGAATGGACTCACTCACCAGGTCGCAAGACCACACCAATTATTGTTATATTAAATAAGTGACATGGATGAAGATCATATCAATAAATACGAAAGAAGTATGTCCGCTCCTCTCGGCCACAATGTTGATAATTTTTAAATTTTCTTCTTTTTGCTTATGGCTTTACGCCTAGTCGACGACGAGGCAAATAGAAACGGAACAGGATTGGGGACAAGGAACAGGAAGGAATTCGGCAGTGGCCTTTTTGAGTGAACCATCTCTAAATTCATCTGGAGTGGTTTCAAGTAAACATAGAAAATCTAAATGGGGATCTGAATGTACGTCCTCCCTAATGCCAGGCCTGAGCGTTATCCCCCCTCCCCCCTTAGGCTAGATTAGTACGTACAGGGTGTCCAGAAAAGGACTCCCTGATTTCAAAATTAAATATTCCGAAAACAAAGATCGATAGAGGAATGCAGTAAACGGTATGTTTATTGTGACAGCTGTAAGAAGTGTATACAGCAGTGTGAAATAATAGTTACAAAAGCTGCTAACAGATGGCGCTGTAATCGGCATACGTAATGCCTAAATAGTGATCCGAAGCTCAGGGTAGTGCAAATGGTGAACATTTTGAAAACATTGTGATGTGATTGTTTGTAAAGATTGTTTTCATACGATTATTTCACTTATGTATGCTGATATGAGCTGTACAGCGTACAGCGTACAGCGCCATCTGTTAGCAGCTTTTGTAACTATTATTTCACACTGCTGTATACACTTCTTACAGCTGTCATAATAAATATACCGTTTACTGCATTCCTCTATCGATCTTTGTTTTCGAGATATTTAATTTTGAAATCAGGGAGTCCTTTTCTGGACACCCTGTAGCTACGTTTACATCCTTTTCGAATATATCTTTAAATCTAGAGAATACATTAGAAATTAATACTTTCTTTTGTTAGGATGGTGACTGTAAATACAAACTGCCTTTGTGACAGATAGATCAGTTAGATGATTACTCCTTTTGCTGACGTAAATTATTTGTTGTGCTAGTAAATAACTGTGCGCATACTGAAGACCAAGCTGTTGCTTCTACTAATATTACGTCCTATGGTCTTAGTGTCTTGTCGAAAGGACTTATATCAGGCTGCCGTGGAATAATAATAAATTAAACAATATGTCAGTATTAAGGGATAATTTCGATTTCGCCTGAAAAATTTCACAAACTGAAATTTGAACGTATAGTTGAGTGTGTAGGAACTTTGGTTAATAGTCATTGGACAGCAAGACATATTGATTTCGCTAACTTGACAAAGATACAGCAAGGAGGGCAGTTCACGTTATTGGACAGCAAGACATAGTGATTTCGCTAACTTGCCAAAGATAGAACAATGAGGGCAGTTCACGACACTGTGTGGTTTACACGACCTCTTTACGCCGTGCAAGTCACTCGCTTCCGCTGACCCGGTTCTAGTTACTGCTGAGTGCTGACTACTGCATAGCGTAGGGTAGGGTAGTGAACAGCTGTAGAAAATTAAGTCACCTTAATGTGGTTCCACTTTATTATTTTCCTTATAATCTGAAATACTCTTTCTTATTAAAAACTGTACTTCTCTAACATTTGATGTTCTATTTACCATCAAAGTCATCGAAACTAAGGATTGTAAAGTCTCTCAATCTGTCTGTACATTAGAAAGTAGCTATATACTTGCCAAACGATAAATAAAAGTAATAATAATAAAACAATCAGCATTTCATTCTATTCAAAATGGAGTGTGCATTCCATCTAAATTCTAGTGTGATGGCGCCTCATATTGGTTAGTAAGCCAACAAATTCGCATGATCTAACGACCGAGAGTCGTGGTTGGATCCAAACCACAGAGTGTCTTGGCACACTCATATGATCAATAGCCTATGATAATAATAGCCTGATCTTTAGATCTCGCCGATGTTACTACCACTATTACTACGATTATTGTCGGTAAACCAACCATCACTGGGATTAGTGAAATACCACATAAGTATATATACCAAAACATCCGAAAAGTTCTCGGCCTCAACCATCGCATGTGGTAATAATAAATTTACAAAATGTCTCGAGAAACTTTTATTTGTCTGAGGGTCAGCAAATCTTCGTGAAAGTCTATGTTTCGTAGTTTTTCGTTTCAGCAAACATTACTGTAACTGAGCAAGTGTGTTCTCCCGGGAAAAAGAAGCCGAAAAATTCATAGGAATTATTTTCCGTTGAGACTGGAATAATAAATAGCTAACAGAAAAAAAGTCGTGCAACTAATTTTTGTTTCGACAAAAAAACTGTCAATAGAAAGCAAGGAGAAGTTGGACTACTAATTTCTGGTGTGAAACAGTGCATAAAAAATTCTGTGTATGGAATTGCAGAATGGAAAGTATTTGGACAGGTCGTTACCGGAGAGAGCGAGCTCCGCACTACCTTTCATGACCACGGCACTAGAATGGAGGGGTCCGGTCGATATACCTCCAGCGGACTTACAGCGTTCCGTCAGGCTTAGTGACCGTACCGAAGTTCATCTTGGCTACGGCATGAGCTCGTGTTCCCCAGTTCTACTATGGGCCTCGAAGCTACTGCTGACAACAGAAATGTTCGATCGGGTGCGTATTGACTGTATAATTAGTCTTTGCGCTGCCGATTTTCTTGTATAGGGTATTCACGTAGAATTCAGTACCGAACATTAATCATTAATACCACTTCGTCAAAGATGACTGGGGGGTATTAACCTGATGCAGGTCTATCATTGTCTTTGCGTATCTTTGCAAACGGTAACTGCTATTTGCAATTCTGCAATCTGCGAACCGTCTAATCGCATCCTCCCGTTTATCACTCTGTCGTGGGAAGCTTATCTATTTATAACGGAATCTGGGGATTATGCAGCTGTGTAGCAAGCTCCGCCTTTATGCTGGTTAATTTCTTTTCCATAACACGTGTAGCTTCCACTATCAAGATGCAGGAATGTTACATGCGTCCTGAAATGTGTTTCCCCCCCCCCCCCCCCCCCCCCCGATATGGCATGCTGCTTCCGTTGCCCTTATTGAACGCCGTCAAGCATTTATAATTCCAGAACAGTTAATCTTTTAAAGATTAGTCTGTAAAGTTTTTGGCCGGACACTAAGAGTCAATTTACAATTATATTTATTTTTCAACTTGAACCGTCTTAAGATTATTGCGTTTATACCAGCAATGTTCTGTTCGTGAATTGGTTTTTCGTAAAGTCTACAAAATAATCCTCCTGATTACATTAGAGATGAAGGGAAGAGAAGAGGCAATGGTCAGAGGCCAAAGCTGACGTAAAAACAATTCGTAATCAAACTCTTAAAATTTTCTATTGGCAAACCACCAAATATTTCATATTTAGGTTTGTTGAAAATTGATATTTTTTCTTATGAAAATCAAATTTTTCCTTCGATTTGCGTACAGTCGGTTTAAAAGCTAATAATAATATTAGACGTTTACTGCCTCTTGGCATCCGAAAATACTGATACACTCTTTCAACTAAGCTTTGAAATGATGGATACTGGTCCACAGTTATAAACAGACCCGATACACAAAAAGGAATTCTACTGTTAAAGCGGTACAGAAACTGTTCAGAGATTGAGTTTTCAATCTGTTCTCAATAAGCGCCGCATCCACGTTCTTCTTCAGCACCTAGTGCTTCTGCAATTTCATGCAACTCTACTCGGAAGTCATCTAGTACAATATAATGTATCTATTCTATGATTTGTGCTTTTACTGTAGTTCTGGTACTTTAGTAGGTCATGTTCAAGGCTGGCACGACACGGGTAACTTTGATTTTATCTTTGAAAATTAAAAATACGAGGACCACAAATTTTCATGAATCTACAATGAACTTCGTTTTTCATACGTCGTCTTTTTTTAAAGAATACAATCAATCCCTTGTACTATGTTGTGCTATATATTATGAGCAACATACAACATATCTGCTTCTTAAAGATTTTTTTAAAAATACCTTATAGAATGATTTGAAATTTTATATGTATCCTTACGACAGCTGTGTCAAAGAATAAATTTTCTTTTTAGCTGAAGGAGAAGAGAAAAGTAGGACTGTCGTGGTGGTGTAGTTTCTCCTGTTCCTTTCTAATCTGTTAAATTTTCTAACCGGTACAATTTTAAAAACTATGTAACGTTGAATGAGTTTCGTGTGATTTCTTCTTTTTAGTTTAAAACAGTTTTAAGAATATAAAACAATAACTACACAAAAATTATTTTAAAGATGATTTCAAATACAGAGCATAACTGAATTAAATTCTAGACCTTAAATAATCCAAGACATTAGAAACTGAGCGGATAATTAGCTGGCGTCACTAAGAAAGAACGAACGTACGGCAGAACCAAAGATTGGAACTTTTACGTCAAATTTTCTGTTGGAAACTATGAAGCCTCAAGGAAGGGTATCTACGACGCTTACTGTTTCTCGAAAAATATTCACAGAAGGTGAGGGGACCCGGAAGCAGACAATGTAGTGGTGGCCTTTCACTTTCGAGAGCCAGCTGTTTGTGCAGTACTAGCATAACAGGACGCACATACAGCAAAGAAAAATAGCTCAAAAAATGTCTAATCAGAATGGCGTGACTGTACCATAACTTAAAATTACATATAAACTAAATCACATTAAAAATAAACGGGAGAGTGACACAGAATATGGCTGCGATATATTTAGTACTGACCTATCCGTCTTCTGAAAAATGAACTGCTTCAAAGTCTAATTAACGTACATCATTTGATTGCTCACAACTGATATAAATCAATGAATCTATGATCTGGACTTGTGATCTCTGGAGAGAATACCGTTTTTAGGAACATTAAAAGTATGTGGAAGAGTGACAAGGCGAATGCATTCCTGATTTAACACGTATTTAATATTTAGGTTTGTTAAAATAAGAACAGAATACAAAACTTTACAGCAGGTTTTTTCGCTCAGCTGACAGCTGGTTGAACCCCGTTAGGTTCAGCAAGGCTAACTACAACATTAAGCCGAAAATGCGATATGTTTCATTTCACACGCTCTCTACACTACCAAAGATTGAGAATTCTTTATGCGCCACTTTACCTTTACAAGTCGACAGTGTTGATTAGGATTTTCCGGTCCATACTAAACACAGTGGCATCTCTACCGCTGAAGAAAAACACACTAATTCAGTAAGATAGGAGTCCATCATTTAAACTGCACCTCTGGGTTTTTCTTCCGAGATACGTCAGCTTTGTAACATTTCCCACAATCTATCATACAGCGTTATCTCATTTACGAAAGATAAACGTTGTTGTTGTGGCAAAATCTCTGTATCATCATAGCCGCTATGTCAACAGTGTGATGAATTTGAACCCTGGAACAGAGCGCTGTAGTCAGCAAATACCATAACGTAAACGATCTAATACATATTTTTAGTTCATCAACTTCAGATAATGTGTTCCCCATCTTGTTCCAGACAATGATTTTCAACATTTTCTGTTTTGTATAAACTGCTCTCGGGTGACTAGCCGAGTCAAGAGTGCGTTGTCACACGATATTTCGGAGACTAGATTCATTGCCGCCATCTTCTGGTGAAATTTTCTGTTTTAAGTGTTCATAGTTACAATCAAAAAAAGTAATGCACCATTCGATTTTTTTTCTCCGTAAGACGACGAACAGAAAATTATGACCATTTTCAAGTAGTACATTACAAAAATCGAAAATGGAATGAAACGTAGGTGAGTGACATAAGAATAGTCAACCTCACTGTTTTAAGGGTCTTCATATGATACTATGTAATATGACGCGTCTCGCCATACTACATTCATATGTATTATCCAGGTTATTTTATTATTTATGATCAAATAGTTTGGTACTTTAGATCTTGAGCGATCCAACTTGTTAAATTAATACGCACGTTGCTCGAGTATGGGGAGACAATGCATCAACCATCGAATATATTTAAATATGGTGCATGTAACTGTGGCACGAAAACCGATAATTCAGCGTGCAGCATCGGGAGACGTCGCCCAGGAAGTCCCGTGTCGCCAGAGCAGACAAAAGGCGGGATGGGGTGACCTTCCGGCCTCTCCCCTTGGTCCCGTTAAGGTCGCTGTACCACGAAGGCAGTAGCTACGTGGTGCAAAATAACCACGTGCCAAACGTATCCGAGCCACGACAGAAGCGCGAACCGGGGTCGCGAATCAAAGTGTTAGGAGACACGTGATTTCAGTGACTACGACTTCTACCAATAATAATAGAATCACGAGGCACACGATTTAAAAATGTGGGTTTTTCTCTGTCCATGGGTGTTTTCGTCAACAACGGAGGCGGGGCAAGAATTTACCTGCTGGCAGGAGAAGGGACTTGATCGCAGAACGTGACACAGATATGACCTGGCTTGCCTACGCTTGAGGTGCTGATGGAAGATGGACCACCACCTCTGCGTGTGGCACACACATCGCTGATCAACATCTACGGTAAAGTGTTACCCAACCGGGCCCGCACTAGTTCCATGAGACTGTTTAATGAACTCGTAAGCTCTCTGGAGACAAGAGGTCTCCGCTCTTTGCACCTTGGTTAAACTGAGCTAGGCGGACATTTGTCACAGCCTATTCTTGTTCCCGAAAGCTCCTTGCACTTCTTCAAATTTTGTTTAACAATTTCGGATGGTAATTGTTCCCATTCCGATGGCGCCCGATCTATATCATTTTGATTGTTTAAGAACACGATTTATAATGCGTTTTTGACTAATCATATGTTCAATTTCAAGGTTGTCTCTTGAGTAAAGTTAAAGGCAACGAATATATGATTTTTTTTCTTTTTTAACGGCTTATTGTAAACCTGGCCTTGCTTGATATTGATTTTAACAAGTTTATAATAAAGATAAATGTGCCCAGAGGTGTATACGCCATAAGACACAATAAATTCTGATGTTTGTTTACCTATAACCCCGCAAAAACATGAGAGTCTTGCCCATAAAAACTTACATTCATGCACGTTAATCGAATTAACTTCCAAAAATCAATTTTATTAAGAAAAGTAGTGAGAAGCAACCACCCGCTACAACTAATGCTATTTGTATGCGTGCTTTGTCTTAACTAGTACGAACAATAGTAATAAGTTATAGATTTTTTTTCTGTGCCTGAATGGAGTTTATTTCTTCAATCTCTTTTTGGCCTCACTTTCTTTTCTTTCTCTCATTTTCTTGTTCCTAATTTGAAATTTCAATACCACCATTACAGTTAACCACCACTGCGCAAACAGCTGTTACTTACTCTGACTAATGCCCTGTGCCTCCATATTCTGTTGGTGGCAGAGGGTTTAAGCCCTAAAATTTCTATTACTATTCCATGTTGATATTCTTTCTGATTTTGCACAATCCTTTTGTAAGTGATGGTTCATCCAGCTTTGCTTATTTACACTGATTGCAAGTAAACAAAAGAACAATAAAAATTAGATAGGACAATGGTTCCCAATTAGTGGTACGCGTATCTCCCGGGAAACCTATAGTTGCTTCAAGGGTTACGCGCGGTAATTTCAGGGCTAAGGTAATCACTAAGACAATTGAAAAAAATACGCAAACATTACTATAGCCAAAATATATTATAAAATAATCAAATTCTGTGAGCGTGTGTGAATTATATTACTGTAATGCTGTGGTTGTGCGAAGCATGAGAGTTACGTAGCATGGATCGTCCTAGCTGGTATTTATTTACCTTTGCAAACGTTAAGATTTTTATTTGTCTTATTAACGATGAATACATATCAAATTTTAAATCTTAACTGTCAAAATACATAGGCATTAAAACGCAATAATATGGTACTACAGCCAGAATCGTCTAGTGTTCTCAAATAAAGGCTCTTTATAAAAGCTTGTATACAAAAAGTAATTTTTGTTTAAAAACTTATTTTAAATAGTATGAAAATGGTTATGATTTCTAAAAACCTGGGTAAAACATTCGAGTTTCTTCAGTTTCATACACGTTCGCGGTTTCTAATTTATTCTGTATTCTGAGCTTATTAATTTCAAAAATACAAAAGATGATCTAGAATGCATTTCTCTTTCAGATGGAACGGTGGCCGATAAAACGTCGTAAGACTGATGACGAGGTGTCAAGCAATACTGAGGAATCGTCTGCTTATGATGAATCACCCTCTACCAGCACTCATACACGAAAAACCGTTCATAATAATGAATCATCTCTCAAAAACTCTGTCGACAGAGCTAGGCAGCTGAAATACACTGATCAGCCAGCATGGCGCATAACAGCGGCGACGCGTCTTGGCATGGAAGCAATGAGGCCTTGGTAGGTCGCTGAGCTCTGACGCCACATTCAATCACATCCCAGATGTGTTCAATCGTGTTTAGATCTGGCGAGTTTCGGGGCCAGCTCATCAATTGCAACTCGCCACTGTGTTTCTCGAACCACTCCATCGCACTTTTGGCGTCGTGACATGGCGCATTATATTGTGGAAAAATGCCACTGATGTTAGGGAATATGGTCGTCATGAAGGGATGTACGTGGTCTGCAACCAGTGTACGATACTTATTGGCCGTCATGGTGCCTTGCACGAGCTCCACTGGACCCATGGATGCCCATGTGAATGTTCCCCAGAGCATAATTGAGCCGCCGCCATCTTGTCTCCATCCCGCAATACAGGTGTCAGGAAGCTGTTCCCTTGGAAAACAAGATATTCGCACTCTCCCATCGGCATGATGAAGAAGGTATCGGGATTCATCAGACCATGAAACGCACTGTCACTGCGCCGACGCCCAGTGACGATGGTCACGTGCCCATTTCAGTCGTAGCTGCCGATGTCGTGGTGTTAACATTGGCACAAGCATGGGTCGTCGGCTGCGGAGGCCCATCGTTAGGAGTGTTCGGTGCACTGTGTGTTCAGATACACTTGTACTCTGCCCAGCATTAAAGTCTGATGTTAGTTCGCCGCCTGTCCTGTTTTACCGGTCTGCCCAGCCTAGGATGTCCGTCATCTGTAATAAGGGATGGCCACCCAACCCCTCGACGTTAGGGCGTGGTTTTCCCTTGGTTACGAAACTTGTTGAAGACACTCACCACAGCACTCCTCGAACACACGACAAGTCATGAAGTTTCAGAAATGTTCGTGCCGAGCCTCCGGCCCATCACAATCTGGAATTTGCCCTCGGTTAAACTCAGATAAATCGCGTGCCCCATTCTAAACACGGATAGCACGCTCACTGATATTACATGCACCGTGTGTGTCAGCTGGCGTTGCTATCGCCTGACCGAGTTTATATCGATAGTAGGTAGGTAGTCATAATGTTCTGGCTGATCAGTGTGGAACTGGATAAACAACCCAATCTTACCCATCTCTGAACAAGAGTAAATAATAGAACTCAAGACTCAATAGTCGTCTAGCAGAGCAATCATGGGTAAATTTGTGGGTTGAACTAAAAGCCGTTTATCACCTTAGAAAAGCAGCAACAGTTTTCACTACAATTTTGCACAACGTGCATTTACGAGAGAAGACTTTCGGCCAAGATAAACATGAAAACTGTACATCGCTACTGACTTCAACTCGATTTAAAGTTGATTTAAAGTTGAAGCTCAGTAAACAGCAACCAAATTTCTGATTAATGCACAGAGAAATGTGCACATTTGTCCTATTAAACATTTGTGATTTTACTAAACTTAAATGAACATTTGTGATTTTCATTATTATCAGAATTGTTATAACACTATTGGACATAGGGTTTTCGCGAAGTTTCATGCGGGCAGTCGTTCAAAAAAATCACTGGACCAGCGCGTCATGACGCTCCCATCTCCAAAAAGTTTGCACTAACACCCATTATCACCAGAGGGAGGTTATTGAACTGAGAAGATGACGGAGGTTCTTGAAATGAGAAAATGAACTTTGCAAGTCGGCACAGAAAACAGTACCCTCTGCATCTCAACCTTGATCATCCAATGAGAAGCATCCAAGAGCTCGATGTTTCAAAATGATTGACTATTTTAATTTTGAAAGTTACTGGAAAGAAACGGTATGGAAGGTAAGTTGCGGCCATCTTACAATCATTCTGTTCTTGAAAGCGAGAGAGGTTTCCTAGTAGCATTGCAGTAGATACGTAAAAGTCTTTAATGATGCCCGGTATGGTGCAAACTTGGCCATTTGGTGCCGGTGGTGTATAAGTGGAAAGTTTTTTTTTTTTTTAACTGCTTAACGTCTCTTAACAGCGAGGTCTTTAGAGACGGATAAGTGGAAAGCTGGACCATTTCTTCCGGTGCGTATCCAGATAGCATCTGATGTTACAATCGCTCCGTAAAATTATCGAGCGCATTTTATTTAATCATCACATGCAACATTTTGTTACACGAGTCAGAGGGAAGAGCAGCAGATGGTTTGAGCTAGATGCTGTCGATGTATATTGCCGAATTCTGGCGAGGAAATAAGGATGGAGGGACGGTGAGTTTGATAAATGGGTTTCCGATCTTTATGACCAAAAACAAAAGAGAAATATGCATGCAAATATGACCTTAAAAATGGGTAAATATGACCTGAAAATGACAAAATATGACCAAACATTTAAATTTACTATACATCAAAATATGCTCAATTATACATCATTTAATGCAATGTTGTTGCACGCCATGTTTCCACAGTTGCTTAATTAATTACCAGTTGAAAGATAACGCCAATGCAACTGTTTAATTTATTTACTAAACAGTTGCATTGGCGTTATCTTTCAACTGGTAATACATCAATTATTTTATCTAGTAGTGTCGCTTTCATGTATACAGCATAATTTGCTTCCGTGCACTCGCTGCACCATTGGGAAATTAAATATTAAATTATTTTGTTGAAATCGCTTTAATTTCAAATAATTTATAGAATAGAACTCTTGCATCTGTACTAAAATACTCCTCTCTAAATTCCTTTGTGTAACTTCACACTTTCAAAAAAAATTATTTTCGGCATGGCGGTAGGTCTACTCACTGATCCACTGCAGATTTAACGATGACAGGATATTTAATTGAGATATTGACTGATGCGGATCGACTCAGGCATGCTTCTGTTGCACTGTCGAGATTAAAAGGCGTGCGGAACATTACGTTTAGAGAGCGATAATAATGTATAACGTTAATTCCTGACTGGTGATTTCTGACCGCAGTGAAAATTAGTCCACCCGCAGCCTCCCCCCCCCCCCCCATCACCTGTATAGCAGAAGTACAGTTCTGTGAATAATGATCTTAATTTCTTTCCATCTATATCTAGTGAATTCCAGGTACTATTAAAAAAACTACCAGATTTTTCCTCAAAATATGACCATAAATATTATCGAAATATGACCAAAACTAGGAAAATGGTCTGAATATGCATTTATATGCTATATAAAATACTTTTAAATACAACCCGAAACGTTGAATCAGTATTTAATTCAGCATTTCAGCTCAAAAAGAATGCAGGAAAAAAAACTTGTCCTAAAGATCCGAACCCTAGCTGATAAGCATCAGTACTAGGGCCAACCGTCAGCAGTCACGAGGTTATACTAGACTGCACCCTTCTACCAGGAAAACGAACTATCCTGGATAATGACTTTTTCGGACAGTCGCAAAACCATAACTCGCCCGTTAAGATCCCAGTTTCATTAATTAGCTAACTGGTATAATCTTGTTTTATTGCACGCAATTTCTAGGATAATTTTTTTTTATTATTATTATCGTTTGAATGAGAAAATATAATTAAGTATCTGATTTAAGTTTGATATAACGTATGATGTTATTTAAACTTTTAGCATTTGTAAAAGGTTTGGGGGAGGGGGACTATATCAGCCACTTCCAGCCAAATGTTAACTTCTCTTTCACGTGGAGGACCACGTTTGTAGCAGAGCTTTTTTTTTTTTTAAAATTCACTGATTAATTTTTTTGTGCAGAATTTCGAATTTAAGCCCCCAGTCAGGCCACTGTCGACAGGGGAGACCGCACCACACGTATAGCCTAGGGGCCCACCAAGCCTAAATGCGGGCCTGTGTCTAGGGCAGCATTTCTTAAAGTGGGGTACGCGAACACCTAGGGATTCGCCAGTTGATCGTAGGGGGTCCGCGACAAGATCTCCGTAATGGCGGACTACACGCACAATGATGAATATTGCTCATTGTTGCCCATTGTCGCTGGTAGTGGAGCTAAAAAAAAAAGATCGCAGTTTTTTCTCAAGGTGGTTCGCCAACGCCTGGGACATTTTATAGAAGTACGTGCCCTTAAAAGTTTGAGAAACACTTATCTAGGGCAGTGTTTCTCAAACTTTTAGCTCCACGTATCCCTATAAAATTTCCAACAATGAGTGATGTTCACCATTGTGCGTGTTATACGCTTGAGATAGCCAGTCCGCCATTACGTAAATCTTGTCGCGAATCAACTAGCGAAGGCCTAGGGATTCACGTACCACACTTTGAGAAACACTGGTCTAGGGCACCCTCTTGCCCTTGGGGTTGGACACGGTCCCTAAAGACGGATGAATCAGAAATGATCAGTGGCATGGGGATGCAGAAGGCAAGGGGAAGGTACTGCATTAATGACCCAAAGTATAAGCCGAGGACATGTAATTCTCACAAATTACGTATCGGATAATAGCTTTTTCCTATGTAAAATATTCTGGAGGAATCGGATCTCCGGGTGGGGGCTGCTCAGGGAGAAGTCATCAGAATGGATAAGAGGCATTCTAAGAGTCGAAGCGTGGAATCTGACGTCTGAATAGGGCAGGTAGATTAGAAAACTTCAAAAGTGGGATGGAAGGACTGAAGTTAGATATCGTTGGGATTAGTGAAATTAAGTGGAAGGATGCATAAGATTTTTTGCCTGGGGAGCACAAATAATTAACACAAAAGCTGTCCGAGGAGTCACTGGTGTAAAATTTGTAACGGACAAGAGATTAGAGAAATGGATGAGTTATTATGAACAGTTTAGTGAAAGGATTATTTTGATGAGAGTAGAAACTAAGCCCGCTATAAGTGTATATCCCAACGTCGCAGGAAGATGATGATGAAATAGAAAAAAATATACACTGAAATTGAAGAATTATTGCAAGTGTGAAGGGGGAGGAAAATCTAATAATCATGCGCGATTGAAATGCAGTTTTAGGAGAAGAAAAAGAGGGGAATGCTGTAGGAGGCTTAAGTCTAGGATATACGTTCCCAAACTGGGTGGCGCCCTTCCTCCCAAAGGGTGTGCGAAGACATGTCAGGGGGGGGGGGGAAGGGAAGAGGAAGGCACAGTGTTACAGGTAGCTTCACCGCCCGTGTGGACAATACCCTAGGTTTGCACCGTAGGAAGTACTTTGCCTCCTTCACCGCCTCTTAGAGCTGAAAACATTTATTCTAACATTGTATACGAGGGTGGATAAAATATAAATGGGACTTATTTTTTTTTAATTATTTACCATAGCAAATGAAACAAGTACATATTATTTTTCAACATAACTCCCTGCTTTAAAAATACACTAGCTGATACCCGCGACTTCGTATTTCGAATTTCGTTGCCAGAATTGAATATAGAAAGCTGTTGGTAACGTAGGATTGGTCCCAAACAACACCGAGTCGGCATAATATGGCAGGAAAGCCATCACTATATCATTTTACCGTCGAACCTGTCTCATGAAGATAATCGATTTCCAACATATTTAAAAACAGAAAAACAAACGAAGGTGCGGGGATGTGGGGGGGATTTAACTAAGGGCAGCTTTATTTCAGCTTTGTCTTTTCTTCATTCTTCACCATGAGCATCAGATTCTTGGGGTCTAATAACTTTAGCTGCTTGTGCTCTTCTAGAGCTACACCATAGGCCAGTTTTCGCCCGCAAGGCACGTAAAAAAAGAAGGCAAAATAAACTGCTGCCAGAAACATTTAAGCAGACACAAAGTAATAGTACAGAGAAAATCGACATCTATATTAACTAATACGTTTTGTTTTTAGACGAAATTTGTTAACAAAGCATACACTAACATAATGCGCGAGAATCACAGCTTGAGCAACCGACGTAACGTTACAGACTAACACACACTTCCGTCTCTCTGTCACCATTCGATAAGTTCTCAAAATTTCGTGACTACAACTATTATTCATACCGAAAAAATGTCCTGTGCCCTTCCTACAGATACAAAGTATTTCCTTGTCAAATTCCATCAATATCGGTATAACCATTTAGTCGTAAAAACATAAAAAAAGATAGAGACTTACTTCCGCTTTTATAGTAATATTAGTGCAGATCTCTCTCTCTCTCTCTCTCTCTCTCTCTCTCTCTCTCTCTCTCTCTCTCTCTCTCTCTCACACACACACACACACACACACAGAGACTGCGAGAAAGCCGGGACCACACGCTTGCCAAACCTCGTCAAACTGTCACAAATTGAAACGTGTGGATAGGGCGCTTGGCTTGGCTTGAGTAGGCTTGCAAGCACTTGTGGCTGATCCAACCGAGTGTCGGTTTTTTGGCACAAATGAAAGGTGTTTGCGGCAAGTGCTTGCGAAGCGGCTACACGTTTGTGCGGTCCTAGTATTGTTTGTGCCCTGACGGCGGACAAAACGTGCGTTTCTTTTTGTTGTATAAAATTGTTGCAAGAGGAATGAATAACTTGCCCAACGAGGATATTTTAAAATTCCTGGAATGCTTCCAAGTAGAACTCTGCAAAGACCATAAAAAAAGTAGCTCATGTTTGGAGACGTCTTAGTGAAGTTTTAAATAAAACTGTCACGCAGATTTTATTTTTTAAAAAATAATTTCTAACTGTCACATTTCGTAAACATTTAAAGAAAAAACAAGATTCTATTCGCTCTGGCTCAGGTATAAATTTATTAATTTAGCTGGTATAGTACAGCTTCTCTGAAGTTGAATTTTCTTTAGGAGTCATAGGTGAAATTTCATTCAGTGAATATTAATCAGCATATCTCATCAGGCAGAAGTTATCAAACTGACCATATGGCTCAAAAAGAAGCTCATTACATGTTTCTTCCAAAAATTCTCTGTAATCAAAAATTAATGGATAAAGACATCATAAAGCCGTTAAAGCAATAATTATTATAGAATTCTAATTATAAAACAATATACTTATGTCAAATGAAATACATACAAGAAGCTGCATAGTAATCATAGTTGCATGAATGATATTACAATAATTAAATTGTACGGTTTTTAAGGATTTTTAACATTCACGACCTTCTATGCCATCTTTCTCGTTTTTTTAATTTTATTTTTAAATAGAAATAGGTTAGGCTAAAAGTTATGGCCGACACAACCTAGACGTCCGTCATGCTTGCTTCTCCAAAACATACAAGCGCACACGCAAGCGTGTGGATGACGATGTTTGGTTCCTCAAAATTAACCAAGCGTTTGTAGAGGCTTGGAGTTTGTCACAAGTGCCAAGCGTGTGATTCCGGGGTAACAATCCCTGAGGGATCAATATAACGTAAAAATGAGAACACCCACTGAATTGCTAGACTACCTATGATTTGCCTCGCATTGCATCCCTAAATTTGTGGTATCTACAGTTTAACACGCAATCCGAACAACCGACGGTACAGGCGTGATTCATACAATCACAAATAATTTTTAAAAACCTTTACTTCCACCGGGATTTGAACCCGAGACCACACTCCAAACATCAGTAAGCAAGCGCTTTAACCAATGAGCTACCAGACTGCTATGTGCAAAGGTAGTACAGAGACTTACACGTCCTACGTGTCTGACTATCACCGCTCAGTAATTTTTTAAATTATATGACTATGTGAAAGGGGAGGAAAATCTAATAATCATGGGTGATTGGAATGCAATAGTGGGAGAAGGAAAAGAGGGGAATACTGTAGGAAGTTTTGGTCTAGGAGAAAGAAATGAGCGAGGAAGCAGGTTGCTAGAATTTTGTGAAAGATATAAGCTAGTAGTGGCAAACACACTGTTTAAGAACCATGCAAGAAGAATATACACTTGGAAACGTCGTGGGGATACTGGCAGATATCAGCTAGATTATATCATGGTCAAACAGAGATTCAGGAATCAAGTTCTAGACTGTAAAGCGTACCCAGGAGCAGACATAGACTCGGACCATAATTTGATAGTAATGAAGTGCAGGCTGAAATTCAAGCGAATAAGGAAGCAGTATAAGCAGAACAGACTGGAAGTGAATAAACTGAAACAATCTAGCATAAGAGAAAAATTTGCAGAAATGGTAGACTTAGGTCTAAGAATTAACTGTGAAAGGAGCTCAACCGAGGACGAATGGAATGCATTAAAGACCAAAATAATGAAAGCTGGCAAAGAAACATTAGGCTTTAGGGAACAAGCTGCCCGAAAACCGTGGATCACAGAAGAAATTTTGCAGCTGATGGATCAGAGAAGAAGGTACAAACATGCTCAGGATGAAGCAGGAAGAGAGCAGTACAGGCAATTTAGAAATCAAATAAATAGGAAATGCAAAATAGCAAAAGAAAAATGGCTACAAGAAAAGTGTGAAGAAGTAGAAAAGGACATGATCATAGGTAAAGTAAATGTTGCATATAGAAAGATCAAACAGAATTTTGGAGAAATGAAGAAAAGAGGTATGAAAAATAAAACTGCCGAAGGGAAACCTCTTTTAAGCTCAGAAGATAGAGCTAACCGATGGAAGGAATACATTGAGAAACTGTATGATGGGGATCACTTGACCAATAGTGTATTGGAAAAGGAAGGCGATGTCGACATTGATGACTTAGGAGATCCTGTTTTGAGGACAGAATTTAATAAAGCTCTGAACGACTTGAAAGCAAATAAGGCAGTTGGAATTGATGAGATCCCTGCAGAACTTCTTAAATCTCTAGAAGAGGAAGGAATCGAAAGATTATTCAAGCTGATATCAAAAAGTTATGAAACAGGAGAAATTCAAACTGATTTTAATAAAAATATCATCTTCACACTTCCAAAGAAAGCACAAGCCGACAAATGGGAGAATTATCGCACCATTAGTGTAACATCACATGCTTCAAAATTACTGACCAGAATAATATACAGAAGGATGGAAAGGATAGTAGAAGAGATAGTAGGTGAAGATCAGTTTGGGTTTAGGAAAAATCGCGGTACAAGGGAAGCAATTCTGTCTTTAAGATTAATACTAGAAGGGCGGATCAAGAAAAACAAAGATACTTTTATGCCATTTGTTGATTTAGAAAAAGCTTTTGATAATGTTAGGTGGGACAAGATGTTCAAAATTTTAAAAAAGTCTGGTCTAAAGTATCGAGATAGAAGAATACTCTATAAACTATATAAGAATCAAGTGGCTGTAATAAAAGTAGAGAAACACGAGAGACATGCATCAGTTGAAAAGGGTGTGAGACAAGGTTGTAGTCTATCCCTGTTAATATTCAACTTGTATATAGAAGAAGAAATGAAAAAAGTCAAAGAAAAATTTCCATGTGGCATTAGTTTTCAGGGAGAAAAAATCAGTATGCTACGATTTACTGACGACATTGTCTTATTAGCAGAGAGGGCTGAGGATATTGAGAAATTATTGAATGGCATGAACAAAATACTGAAGGAAGATTTTGGACTGAATATAAATCAAAGCAAAACAAAAGTGATGAAATGTAGCAGAAATGATACCAATAGTAGCAGATTATATATAAAAATAGGATCGGATGCTATAGGAGAAGTGAGTGAGTTCTGTTACTTGGGAAGCAAAATTACAACCGATGGCCGAAGCAGGAATGATGTTAAAAGCAGAATAGCACCAGCAAAAAGAGCTTTCATGAAAAAGAGAAATCTTTTAGTTTGAAATATTGATCTAGGAATTAGAAAGAACTTTTTAAAACTCTATGTGTGGAGCACAGCACTTTACGGTAGCGAAACATGGACTTTAGGAATACCGGAAAGAAAGAAACTTGAAGCATTTGAAATGTGGCGCTACAGAAGAATGCTGAAAATTAGGTGGACAGACAAAGTTAGAAATCAATGAGTTTTGGAAATGATGTGTGAGAAAAGAAGTTTATGGAAGAAGCTTACAGGAAGAAGAGACAGGCTGGTAGGTCATATTTTGAGACATGCTGGATTGGTTAATTTGTTAGTGGAGGGAACAGTTGAAGGTAAGAACTGTAGAGGTAGACAGAGATTAGAATATATGAAGCAGATAATTGAGGACGTGGGTTGTAAGGGGTATGTAGAAATGAAGAGGTTAGCACAGGATAGGAAGGGATGGAGGATTGCATCAAACCAGTCTAAAGACTGAGGACAGCAAAAAAAAAAAAAAAAAAAAATGACTATGTATTATTTATACAGAAAAAAGTATGCTATGTTCATCCTAATGTCAAATAGCATCTCCACGTCAAATTTCATTACGATGGGATTAGCCGTTTAGCCCAACAAACGTAACAAACAGATAGACAAAGTTACTTTCGCATTTATAATATTAGTATAGATACACAGCACACTTATAAAAATGATAATATACTAAAAATTCAAGAAACTCGGTTATGTCGTAAACATAAACACATATGGCGTGGAAAAGACTATATCATAAAGAAACCGAAACACAACGCCATCTACTGGATGGTTTCCCAGCCTAGATAACCAAGTGCTGTGTTGATGAATTAACATATCGTCATTTGTTAGAAACTTATGGAATTATAATAATAATTCCGTGTGGTCGTAATGACCAGGTGGCAGGGTTTCTATTGGTTGCGCATTCCGCCCCTGTTATAGCCGCCTTAACCAAGCCCGCCAATTCTGCTGGGTACCGGGGACTTACAGTTTACTTCACATTACACGGCAAGCTGCGCCAGAGGTGAAGGCCGGGTTAAGTGCCTATGAAAATCCCCACGGAGACAGGGATTCGAATCGGAAACCTTTCGATCTCCAGTCAGACGCCTTAACCACTGAGTCACCAGACCGCTAGAACTTACAAATAATTACAAAACATTGTCCTATGACAGACATTTAATGAACATTTAATTCGCAATAATAAATATTGAGGTCAATAATCGAGACAAAAGCTATTCTATCTTTTAAGTTGGAACAAATTACACACAGTAAGCCAATTTTCATCAAAATCGGTTAAGTAGTTTCGGAGTTCATCTCGGAGAAACATCATGACGCCAGATTTTTATATTTGTAATAAGATTTTTTTCAGCGTATCAGAAGCTTTTAGAAGCCGTCATCGTAAAAGAAATGGGGTTGCGTCAGAAGCGAATTGCGCACGAAGCCCTCCACCGCGTTGTCTCCAAATCGTCGGCCTGCCATTGCTCCTTTCAGTGGTCAAAAGAGATGGAAATTACAGGGTGATACTTTAGGGTTGGTAGGTGGATGATCGAGTGATGTCTAGCTCATTTTCTCCAATTTTCCTTGAGTGAGATCTGCAGTATATGGCCGAGCGTTGTCATAGAGCATAATCACATCACTTATCGGTTGGTCAAGTCTTTATCAGTGATAACCAAGCTTAACTTCGCCCAAAAGGTTGCAGTAGTATGCTGCATTTATCCACGCGTCCATGCAAAAAATCAATGTGCAAAATTAAATTCTCCAATTGTGGGAATGATCTGTGTAATGCACGTCCGTGGACGACGATCATGGCTCCCATTTTTAGCCTCTTCACGGCCTTTCAGGAATTCCTTATACTCCTCGACAGTGTACAATCCCAGATCTGTGCCTTAGAATATGTGTTGCTTTCTCGCCTTCACAAGTAAGAAATTAAACAATTACACGTTACGCAACTGAGGGATGCACGTCTTGCTGCGACATTGTAAGCTGTACTGCTGATTGCACGTGATCACTCTCCCCACTCCTGATTTCCCCAAGAAACGTGTAGACTGTAGAAGCGCGTGACCATTCGGACCATTATTGCGTGCTCAGTTAAAACAGTCCCGTTTATATTTGATCCTCTCTCGTACTTACTAAGTTTCCTGTGGAGGTTATTGCTAGTACTGAAAAATAGGCATTTATTTACCTTATTAACAATAAAATTTTGGTGGGGAAGGAGGCGAAGAAACTTTTCTTTAGACAGAAGAAAAAGTCTGTGAACCCCTAGTCCAAGAGAAAGAAATGAGCGAGGAAGCAGGTTGTTAAAATTTGTGAAAAATATAAATTCGTCGTGGCGAACACACTACAATATTTAAGAATCATGCACGAAGGATACACATCTGGAAACTTCCAGATATCAGCTAGATTATATCATGATCAGAGATTCAGGAATCAAGTTGTAAAGTGTAAAACGTATCCAAAACAATCTGATAGTTATGAAGTGCAGGCTAAAATTCAAGAGTATAAGGCAGCAGCCCAAGCAGAACAGACTGGAAAGCAACAAATTAAAACAATCTAACATGAGAGATATTTACAGAGATTGTAAATGTGATTCTGAGCAATAACTCTTAAAGGAGTTCAACTGAGGACGAATTGAATAGATTGAAGATAGAAGTAATCACAGCTGGTAAAGAAACATTAGGCTTTATGGAACAAGCCGCCCGAAATTTGACGAAGGAAATTTTGGAGTTGATGGATCAGAGGAGAAGGCACAAAAATGGTCAGGATGAAGCAGAAAGAGAGCAATCTAGACAATTTAAAAATAAAGAAAACAGAAAAGTGTGAAGAAGTAGAAAAGGAAGTATTCGTAGGTAAATTACATGTGGCGTATTGGAAGATCAAACAGAATTTTGGAGAAATTAAGAGAAGATGTATAAACATTAAAACTACTGATGGGAAACCTGTTTTAATATCGGAAGACACAGCTAACCCACGGAAGAAATAGGTAGAGAAACTGTCTGATGAATAAGTGTACTGGAAAAAGAAGACTATATCGACATTAATGACTTAGGTGATCCTGTTTTGAGGATAGAATTTAATCGAGCTTTAAATGATTTGAAATCAAGTACGTCATTTGGAACTGATGGAATTCCTACAGTACTGAAATCCTTATGAGAAGTAGGAATCCAAAGATTATTCAAACTGATATCATAAAGCTATGAAACAGGAGAGATTCTAACCAATATTAACAAAACTATTATCCTCACACTTCCGAAGAAAGCACAAGCTGACAAATGTGAGAATTATCGCACTATAAGTCTAACAAAATAATAACAATAACTGACCAGAATAATATACGGAATAATGGAAAGGGTAGTAGAAGAGATGGTATCTGCAGGTCAGTTTGGGCTTAGGAAAAACTACGGTACAAGATAGAGATGGGTCACAAATAACTAAACGGCTACAAATAACCGTTATTTTAAAAACGCCGTTTAGCAAGTAACGGCCAAAACGATAACTGGAGTTATTCAAATAACTGTCAGCACCTCCCTCTGACAGCGCTGTAATTGTTTGTCGACAGTCCGCTACGAGTGCATCAGTCACCGCTTATTGCTTCTCTCACCGTTATTAATTGTAATAGATACCACTAGATGACACTAACATCGCAAAATAATAGTTATTAACTACGATAGCGACCACTAGAGGACACTACCTATGTAAACCGCTTTTTAATACGTTTGACCGTTATTAATCGCGATAGCGACCAACAGATGTCACTACTACTGACGACGTCATATACTACTTTGCAGATATTATTTGCGATGGGGTCCAAAATTTATCATATTTCTACAAGTTAATGACCATTAAATGGGTTTTCAGCATCCATCCTTCCATAGTAAACAACGTGATTATGCTTAATGTTACAGCTGTTTACCCTTGTTATAGCGTCTTTGCCAGTTGAAGGCGTTATTAACTACGATAGCGATCACTAGAGGACACCACCTAAGTAAACAGCTTTTTAATACCTTTAACCGTTATTAACTGCGATAGCAACCAACATATGGAGAAACCATCGAAAAGCGCTAGTATTTCCACAAGTCAATTAGTTTCAAACAGCAAATCATATTTACATTTCAAATTACTTTTATGTACGTCTGAACAACATATTTAAATTGCAGCTGGTCTGTTATTGGGACACATTTACAACATATGTAAAGTATGCTATACATATAACTATAGCCACACAAAACTTAATGCGAATTAATAGCCAGACTGAAAAAATTGTTTACTTTCAGCAAAGTTAATTTTCTGTTCTTTACGAGTACGCAACGCGGAATGCTGTATTTGTTGCATATATTCATAAAAACTCCACAAGTTCTTTAGTTTCAAACAGAAAAATATATTAACACGTAATCAAAACTGCCCACTTCGGATTATTTTTATATATCGTACTTCCCTAAATCACTTATACTTCATTTCCTCCTGTTTGATCACGTCATACACTAACCGCTAAAGTTGGCCGTGTTAAAATTCTATATTAATTTACCAAGGCATCACTGCCACTTATTAAACAAATACACAAACAAAAGTCGAAGGCGTATATAATGTCTCTGACAGTTACTAGGAAAGCCGCTTATTTGAAAGCCGCTATTGGTGACGTATCGTTAAACGCTAAATAACGCTAATAAGCGGCTTATCGTGACGTCAGGGCTATTTCGCTATTATTTGGGGGCGTGGCCGCTATTTTCGTCACATCCGGTTATTTGACATTTCCGGCTTATTCAACAAGAGAAGAGCGTTTCTGAGCAGAGATTTTAGTGGCGTCACCACAGATATTACGCAAAAAATAACTGTACGCTATTTCTAACTGTTAAAAAAAAGCTGTTAGAAAGAAAGAAGCAATAACTGAATAACGTATTACTGGAAAAAAGCGTTTTGCCCATCTCTAGTACAAGAGAAACAATTTTGGGTTTAACATTAATGCTTGAATTGCGAATTAAGAAAACAAAAGATACTTTTATGACGTTTGTTGATACAGAAAAGACTTTTTTGATAATGTTGGTGGGACAAGATGTTCAAAATTTTAAAGAAGTCAGGTCTAAAATAACGAAATAGAAGAATACTTTATAATCTATATAAGAATCAAGTAGCTATAATAAACGTTGAGAATCATGAGACACATGAATCAGTTAAAAAGGGTGTAAGACAAGGTTGTAGTCTATACCCACTGATATTCAATTTGTATGTATAGGAAGCAATAAAGGAAGTGAAAGAAAAATTTGAATGTGACAATAGTGTTCAAGGAGAAAAAGTCAGAATGCTATGAGTTGTTGATGACAGTGTCGTGTTAGCAGAACAAACTGAGGATATTGAGAAGTAACTGAGTGGCATGAAAAATTTACCGGAAGAAGGTTCTGGACTAAATACAAACCAAAAGAAGGCAAAAGTGATGAAATGTAGCAGAAATGATAGCAGTAAATTCAAAGAATAGGATCGGAGATGTAAGTGAATTCAGCGACTAAGAAAGTAAAATTACTACTGATTGACGAAGCAGGAATGATGATAAAAGAAGAATAGCACTAGCAAAAAGAGCCTTCATGAAAAAGAGAAACCTTTTAGTTTCAAATATTAATTTAGGACTTGGTATGAACTATTTAAAACCCAATGTGTGGAGCACAGTACTGTATTGTACCGAAGCATGAACTTTAGGAATACCAGAAGTAGGAAAATCATTCGAAATGTGGATGCTATCGAAGAATATCTGTCACCTCAATTTTCAGCAAAGTACGAAATGAACGTCTTTTGGAAATTGTGAGTGACGGAAGAGTCTAACAGAAATAAGAGACACAATGATGCGTCATATTTTGAGACAAACGGGATTGGTTAATTTGTTAGTGAAGGGGAAGGTAGAAGATAAGAACTGTAGAGAAAGACAAGAGATTCGAATATTTTTTTTTGCTGTCGTCAGTCTTTCGACGGGTTGATGCAATCCTCCATCCCTTCCTATCCTGTGCTAACCTCTTCATTTCTACATACCCCTTACAACTCACGTCCTCAATTATCTGCTTCATATATTCTAATCTCTGTCTACCTCTACAGTTCTTACCTTCAACTGTTCCCTCCACTAACAAATTAACCAATCCAGCATGTCTCAAAATATGACCTACCAGCCTGTCTCTTCTTTCTGTAAGCTTCTTCCATAAACTTCTTTTCTCACCCATCATTTCCAAAACTCTTTCATTTCTTACTTTGTCTGTCCACCTAATTTTCAGCATTCTTCTGTAGCACCACATTTCAAATGCTTCAAGTTTCTTTCTTTCCGGTATTCCTAAAGTCCATGTTACGCTACCGTAAAGTGCTGTGCTCCACACATAGAGTTTTAAGAAGTTCTTTCTAATTCCTAGATCAATATTTGAAACTAAAAGGTTTCTCTTTTTCATGAAGGCACTTTTTGCTAGTGCTATTCTGCTTTTAACATCATTCCTGCTTCGGCCATCGGTTGTAATTTTGCTTCCCAAGTAACAGAACTCACTCACTTCTCCTATTGCATCAGATCCTATTTTTATATTTAATCTGCTAGTATTGGTATCATTTCTGCTACATTTCATCACTTTTGTTTTACTTTGATTTATATTCAGTCCAAAGTCTTCCTTCAGTATTTTGTTCATGCCATTCAATAACTTCTCAATATCCTCAGCCCTATCTGCTAATAAGACAATGTCGTCAGCAAATCGTAGCATACTGATTTTTTCTCCCTGAAAACTTATGCCACATGGAAATTTTTCTTTGACTTTCTTCATTGCTTCTTCTACATACAAGTTGAATATTAACGGGGATAGACTACAACCTTGTCTCACACCCTATTTAACTGATGCATGTCTCTCGTGATTCTCTACTTTTATTACAGCCACTAGATTCTTATATAGTTTATAGAGTATTCTTCTATCTCGATATTTAAGACCTGATTTCTTTAAAATTTTGAACATGTTGTCCCACCTGACATAATAAAAAGCTTTTTCTAAATCAAAAAACGCCATAAAAGTATATTTGTTTTTCTTGATGCGCCCTTCAAGTATTAATCTTAAAGCCAGAATTGATTCCCTCGTACCACGATTTTTCCTAAACCCAAACTGATCTTCACCTACTATGTCTACTACTACCCTTCCCATTCATCTGTATATTATTCTGGTCAGTAATTTTGAAGCATGTGATGTTAGACTAATGGTGCGATAATTCTCACATTTGTCGGCTAGTGCTTTTTTCTGGAGTGTGAAGATGAAATTTTTATTAAAATCAGCTGGAATTTCTCCTGTTTCATAACTTTATGATATCGGCTTTACTCATCTTTTGATTCCTTCTTCCCCTAGGGATTTAAGAAGTTCTGCAGGGATCTCATCAATTCCAACTGCCTTATTTGCTTTCAAGTCCTTCAGAGCTCTATTAAATTCTGTCCTCAAAACAGGATCTCCTAAGTCATCAATGTCGACATCATCTTCCTTTTCCATTACGTTATTGTTCAAGTCGTCCCCATCATCATAAAGTTTTTCAATGTATTCCTTCCATCGGTTAGCTCTATCGTCTGAGCTTAAAAGAGGTTCCCATCGGCAACTTTAATGTTTAAACCTCTTTCCTTCATTTCTCCAAAATTCTGTTTGATCTTCCTGTATGCAACATCTACTTTACCTATGATCATGTCCATTTCTACTTCTTCACACTTTTCTTGTAGCCATTTTCTTTTTTGCATTTCCTGTTTATTTGATTTCTAATCTGCCTGCTTCATCCTGAGCATTTTTGTGCCTTCTCTTCTGATCCATCAGTTTCAAAATTTCCTCTGTGATCCAAGGTTTTCGAGTGGCTTGTCTCCTAAAGCCTGAAGTTTCTTTACCAGCTTACATTATTTTGGTAGAAATACTTTCCAATTACTTCTTAGGTCTAAGATCTGCCATTTCCGCAAATATTTCTCTCGTGCTAGATTGTTTGAGTTTATTCACTTCCAGTCTGTTATGCTTACTTTGCTTCCTTATTCGCTTGAATTTCAGCCTGCACTTCATTTTGCTACTATCTTATTCATTACAAATCCTACACCAGTGACTCCATTGACAGCTTGTGTGCTAATTATCCTGTGTTCCCCAGACCAGAAATCCTGGGCGTTCTTCCATTTAATCTCACTAATCCCAACAACATCTAACTTCCCTTTTGAAGTTTTGTAGCCTTCCTGCCCTATTCAGACTTCTAACATTACACGCTCATACTCATAGAATGTTTCTATCCATTCTGATGACTCCTCCCTGAGTAGTCCCCATCCGGAGATCCGATTGGGGGACTATTTTTCCTCCGGAATATTTTACGCAGGAAGAAACCATCATGATATATGTAATTTGAGAGGATTACATGTCCTCGGGATACCCTTTGGGTCTTTAAGGCAGTTGTTTCCCGTTGTCTTCTGCATCCCCATGCCGTTGATCATTTTTGATTCATCCTCCTTTAGGGGCCGTTTCCAACCCCAAGGGCAAGAGTGTGCCCTGGACCACTCCCCGCTCTTCCACCCTCTTTTCGGAGGCCCAACCTGAGTTGTAAGGGGTATGCTGAAATGAAGATTCTAGCGCAAGATAGGAAGAGATTGCATCAAACCAGTCGAGAGTGATGACTGCGAAAGAAAAACAAGTAAGTGATTCAACATTACGTCGAAAATGCATAAAATAAGCTGTTCGGTAGTTATTTATATGTTAATTAAAGTGTACAGTTTACTTGATGATTTAAGCTTTTAATACTCTAAGCAGATTACTGGTCACAATACATTAGATGTACATCTGTGGGACGCTTACCTTTTGTATCACAGAAGTTATGAAATAAGAATGAAACCTGTGTCCTCTAATAAGGTAGATGATGCATCTAGAAATTTCAATGGATAGGGTAGAAGATTGACGGACACGGAAGGTAGATAATAATGGAGAAGAAATTTCTGAGGATTTCAGATATGTGAATTAATTGGGGGCTATTTTTCAGGGATAGGAGGATCTTCTCTACATAAGAAGAAAGAGCAGACTAATAAATTTGAAATAGATCCTGAAAAAATTATGAAGGAACTGCGGAAACTAATAAAGCGTAAAGGGGCTGCTGTAGATAAGATTATAAGAGATGTAATAAAGATATGTGGAAACGACATTGTACTTTTCATTGTTTAAATATTTAGGTAGAGTCTGGATAATTGCTCCTTGCCAGAGGAGTGGAAAAGTGAGACAGTAGTTGATAGCGCTGAAAATTACAGGCCGAATATCTTGTGTCCAGTGGCAGGTAATTTAATGAGGAGAGTGAAATGCAATTACACCAGGAATTTCTGTGAAGAAAGAAACTGGTTAGCGAATTGGCAACATGGCTGTAAGGAGGTATATCCATATAAATCTCAGTTAGTGGGTTATATTCAAGATATTTATGATGAAATGGACAAGGGAAGCAATGTTAATAATGCAGCACTAGATCTTCCCAAGACAAAATGAGCTATAAAATAGAATTAAATAATGTAAAAACCATTGGAGTGGGTGAAAAAGTTTCTTACTGTGTAGAGGAATTCCTAACAGGTAGGAAGAGTTAAGATGGGAAATGCGTATCAAAAGACATGTAAGTGATAATTTGCATGTAAATTTCTAGTACGAATAATTTTATTGGCTGTTTGTGCGAAGACTGGGGGATGAGGACCAGCGGAGTAAACAATACGAGAACCGTTAATGGAAACGAAAGCTGAGCAAGGAATGCGGAGGGCAGACTGTCACTCACCTTGACAGAGATAAGACCCTAGGGACAGCTCACTTACCTCACCTGACTCGTTAACTGTTGAGAAATATGCAGTAGAAGGAGAGTGATATACGATAGACACCACGCACACGGCAAAGACATTGCAAAAGATTTATTGCAAAAAAACAGCATGTTCGATCTTTACTTTATCCATAATAAATGGATTTATGAAAGTCTGTCACTGTTTTCAATTGACGGGTAAGCAGATAATTAATTATACTGCAACACAGTCACTTTTGCTGATGTTTTATTTACGCTGTGCGTGGACGGTGAAAAGTGCTTGTAAGCACAAACACTTTTCACATTGGAAATGTAATAATAATGCGTTTGAAAATGAGCATCATTTCTCGAAACGCGTCATGCACAGCTTAAATAAAACATCAGCAAAAGTAACTGTGTTGCAGTATAATTAATTATCTGCTTACCCGTCAAGTGAAATGTTCGATGTTTAACCGACATTACCAGTATTTTGAAAAAGAAGGAAAAAATCAACGTCAATTTTCGTAGAATTATGAGAGTGTGTCTGATCCTTTGGGCAATCTGGAGTGTGAATGTGAAGATGAAAAGCGAGGAAAAGACTTTACCCAATGACCAAGCAGCATTATTTATCATTATAAACTAATATTTAAACTTTGGCTTTTTCATTAGTACTGAAGAATGCCGTTTTCGGAATATCGCGATTATTTTACACGCGAAATCTGTAACGGCAACGAGATGATGCTGTTTCCGAAGTTGTGAAGCACGAGAGCGGAAATTGATCTTCTGGTTTCGGCTGTGAAGTCCACAATTGTTAGATTCTACAGTTCACGGCTGAACGAGGTACTACCTCGCTTACGTTTTATGTTTAGACAAGGACATCTAACCAGGAGACACTGTCTGGTCCAGAACTTAAGAGTGAACAGCCTAAAGCAGTTCGTTCCATTTAATCGACTCAACTGATGGCGAGATGCGAGTATCAGGTCATAAACCTGATTCAATTGTGGTGCACCATTGTAAATCGACGATGCAGTCATCGACAACAACTATCATGTGGTAAGCACGATTAAACAACTGCAATCCACCGGAAGCAACGAAATACCCAGTAACTACCTTGCTTGACTCACGTCACCCAGATTTGTCTCATGCTATGCCAGATGTCACTTCATTTTGCTTTGCTTGTTCGTTTTTTTTTTGTCAGTTGTTAATCAATCTTCAATAAAGTTATTTTGCATTCGTTCTGAGACAATATCAATAAATGTTGAACATAATTTGTTTTAGCAAAGTCATGGAGCTTGATTCACTGTAATATTATCCTGGTCAATTCCGTTCACTTTATATTATAGATATTTCACTGGCTTGTCTTGTTTTATAGGTACACACATTAAAAATTAAATATTTATGATAAGAGTATGTGGGATGAATAGCTTGTTGAAAACCTGAAGTATAAACATCTTAGCATAACATTTGATAGTAAACTCCGCAGGAAACAATGGGCAGGTGGTTGGAAGAGGTTTCAACCAACATTTTGGGAATCAAATACAGGAATTGGAGCAGCTAACCAGTAACTGATATGATAAAGTAGGTGGGATTAGATTCACTGAAGTCAGGAGGAGAGTGAAGAGAGTACTTGTAGTGTACAATGCTTGGAAGGGTATTGGTAAAAGAATTAGGAGTAGTGAATGGCAGGGAAAATATGACAATTACCACTGGCTGGCACTTAATTTCAGGCGGAAGGGAGTGTGAATATTTTCTTTTGTAAGTAAGGATATCAGTGATTGGAATAAGTTATGAAGGTAAGTGCTGAAAAGTTTACCCGAAACACTGAATGAATTTAAGATTAAAGTTCGTAAAGGAAAAAACTAGTAAGGTGGTCAAATTGCACTCAATGAATTTAAGATAAACAACGAGAAATGGGAAAATGGGTTTGTAGGGTAACTGCCACCCTAGAGGGCGTTCCATCTAAACTGAATTAAATAAAAATTAATTTCAGCTGGTTTCACTCTGTCAGTTATGTCAAATACCAGCGAAGGATACTTAAGCGACTTCATTAGATGTCGTGTCTTAGAATCATATTTCAAGGTAATATTTAAATTATTTCTTAAACTTCCAGAACAATGGAATAATTTACAATATATTTTACCTTTAACTGTGTTGAAGTAAGAAAAGAATTTTATTGCAACATGATGTGTTCCCCATGTGAGGGTAACGATTTATTGACCACACACTTACGATCATCGAAATGAAGATTTAAAGTTAATAATCATAATTCACAAGCAAGCCAGTCATATGACATTTTAATAGACGGTGTAGGATTAGTGATTACAAGCTTACAAGATTTTGATTTATTATTCATGAAGTAATTTTTTTTAACTGCTTAACGTCTCTTAACAGCGAGGTCTTTAGAGAAGGGAAAGGATGGGGGGCAAGGAATGGGAAGGAATTGGGCCATGGCTTTTTGAAGGAAGCATCCCGGCATTCACCTGGAGTGATTTGGAGAAACCATGGAAAACCCAAATCTGGATGCCCGGACGGGGATTCGAACGGCCATCCTCCCCAATGCGAGGCCAGAACGCTAACCGTTACACCACCACTCTCGGTATGAAGTAATTTATCAAACATTAAAAGGAATTGGTTTACTATTCATTAAAATCTACAAGACAAATAACTGAGAGTATGTGTGAAAATTGAGTCTTTCCCGGCGTACTGCTGATAAAAATTCTTCTCGGTTGTCCTGCCATATAAGTTCTGTCATACTCGACTTATCGACACCGATGAAGACGGCGCAGGTAGCTGTCGAAACGCCATGTATGACAGAACTTATATGGCAGAACATCCGAGAACAATTTTTATCAACTGATCGTACCATTTCCAGATCAGAGAAAAATAAAATTCTCAGGATTCTTTAACTGGAGTGAACGGATTTGCAAAAAATTAATTTCCATCACGACGGAGTGTTTACCGTTTCATTCACAACTCGAGCCAGACGTGTGTGACCAGTGCCGGCTGTAGGGAGGAGGGGGGGGGGGAGGGGTAAGCGGGGCAAAAAGGACCCTCCAGCCAGGGTACCTGACTAATAGAAATCAAATGCAAATTCTAAAATCCCCACCGAGCGTGGTGGTGTAACGGCTAGCGTTCTGGCCTCGCATTCGGGAGGACGGCGGTTCGAATCCCCGTCCGGACATCCAGATTTGGGTTTTCCATGGTTTCCCAAATCACTCCAGGCAAATGCCGGGATGCTTCCTTCAAAAGGCCATAGCTGAATTCCTTGCCCCCAATCCTTTCCCGTCTCTAAAGATCTCGCTGTTAGAGAAACGTTAAGCAGATTAAAAAAATCCGCACCTAAGGTTGTGAACAAAAGGCCAGAGCAATGGAGGCCCTTACTTAATCTGCGGGATTGTTGTTTTTTTTATTTTTTTATTTTTAAAAAACGTATACATATATAACTAGTGGTTAATTAATGCAAAATAGTATGGTTTTGCGCACGTAATATTGTAACGCAAAAATATTAATATTACATAGTGCAAGTATTGTAATATTTCTAGACGTATTCTAATTTAAATTAATTGATGATATGAGATTTTAATGAAAGTGTAAGAAAAATTAATATTTTAATCAAAGTTTGGATAATGTTTTAAATGTCAAATAATTTTATTTTTAGCCATATCGAACTTATATTTTACACAATATGTACGAGTATGCATGCACGAATTTTAGTCCCTCGTTAAGTTCTAGCTTCGCATAGTGACAGCTGCGGCCCTCGTTCTGAGTTTAAAACTTTCTTTTACTAGTACGTACTATATTACAACCCACGTCCTCATTATCTGCTTCATATATTCAAATCTCTGTCTTCCTCTACAGTTCTTACCTTCGACTCTTCCCTCCACCAGCAAATTAAACAATCCAGCATGTCTCAAAATATGACCTACCAGCCTGTCTCTTCTTTCTGTAAGCTTCTTCCACAAACTTCTTTCCTCACCTATCATTTAAAAAACTCGTTAATTTCTTACTTTGTCTGTCCACCTAATTTTCAGCATTCTTCTGTAGCGTCACATTTCAAATGCTGCAATTTTCTTTCTTTCCGTTATTCCTAAAGTTCAAGTTTCGCTACCATAAAGTACTGTGCTCCACACATAATAGGGTTTTAAAAAGTTCTTATAATAATAATAATAACGTAAAACAAAATCATTAGTAAAAGAATTAAGTTTCTTAAAACAATTTTTGTGTTCGGTAGCATTTAATTTACCATTCAGATAAAAATGTTAATTACTTATTACAGTTTAATCAATTGATATCTACAAGTTTTATGACAAAAATTCTTCTAGGATGTTCTGCCAGATAATTCTCAAATACAATTTTTATATTTAATACTTTCTTGTTTTCATCATTTTAAAACGATTTTCGACTTCTGAAGCATTAGGACGACATTACAGATGCAAATGTTCACGCTTTGCCATTTTAAAACTGTTTACGTTTCCACTGTTGTTTACTTAAGATGGTGGCCGGTCTGCTGAGCTATATATAGTAAACCTCAGTTGCCTTTTTTGTTGTATTTTGCTTTGTATTGTTGTGGCTTGTCAGTACTCACAAGCAGTGCTCAATAGTCAGTCGAGCTGAATGCGCGGTCTTCGATATTTCATGGTTGTGCAGACATTTACGTTTTTGAATCGTTTCATCATACAGTTTGAAGAGTTATATTATAATGGAAAAGAGAGACCCGAGTGGGAAAAAGTGTTACAGTGTTTCATCAGGTTATCAAAAATTAAAGCATGATGAAAGTGATAGTATTAGGGCAAATGACAGTGATAGGAACGATTTCCTTTTAGGAAGTGAACGTGTTTTAACGGCCAGATTGACAGGGAGTGAGCAGCTTTCGAATTTCGATATCGGTCTGTGGAGTGAAAAAAAAAAAAATCGTTTCAGTAGTTTAGAGGTAGAAGAAGCTGTTAGGCGACGACCCAGCAAACACTGAAAACCTTTCAGTTCAAATATGTTTGAGCACATCTTCCAAAGGGAAGTATTGTATTGTATTCGGAAAAAAGTACTGCTTTGCTTGCCGATAGTTATCTATAAGCCTGTTAAACCCATTTAGGAACAGGTTTAACCCACAGGAGGAATACGGTAAAGCATTTCTACCAGTCATTTTTAGTAGTAAAACACTTCTGAGTCAGACTTCAAGGCTGCCTATGTGAAAGATATAAATTTTAGTTTTCCAAGTGCAACGCTTTCTCTTGCGTTCATTTTCACTGCTAAAACTCATTATGGAGATCATTTTAAAGTGTATTCATTTTACCCAGAAAAAATTAGTTTATAAGATATTTCGATTAGTTGATGTCTTTAAACCATGCGGGCAAAGGGGTAATAACTAGTGAACGCGAAAAGTCACAGCAAAGTTTTTATCACCAGTTATGGTCAGCATCCTCTAGAATATTAAGAACATAAAATTAAGTAATTAGGAAAAGTAGGATTTCTAATTAAAAGAAAAAATCTAAAATAAAGACGGTAGAAACAATAAACTTATTCAGAGGGTAGACAAAATCGAGAGGGTTAAATAGATATATTGGATCCTGTAGAAAGTTCAAGGCGTCTGCAAGATAAATGAGATTTTTAGAAATGTTTGGTCGTGATTATTGAGAAATGCGCCAAGACTGATAACGGAAAAGAATTTAAGATTAATTTAATAGAAGCCTCTTTTACGACTAAACCAGTTTAAGACAGATAGAAGTAGATACTACGAAGCCCATATGTTAATTACGATTCAAGATATTAAGTACTTTTTGAGATATTGATTTTCAAAGTCACGACTGCTAAAAATACTGCTCCGCAGGCCTGGTCAGAATATTTTTCTTGCCAAAATCACGTCTCCGTTGCATAGTTTCTCGTGGACGTCCCATCAGATTAGCCAATCATTTTCTTGGTCGCGAAAATCCCATTCGGTCATTGCCGTTAAATATAAAAATAAACACAAAATGTCAACAATTTTCTCGTCCGGTTGTGATATTGGCTGTACGTATTCTCCTCCCACTTTCCGCACAGCGGTTACATGGAAGGAACCAAGAGAAACTAGTAAGGCTGTATACCACAAAATTGTCATTACTTGGGTGCGCGGATCTTCCAATTTTTGTTAAGTAATTCCGAACACGTTTCGAAACTTGGAAGCAGCTTCTAACGCCGTTTATCGAAAGACGAACATAAATATGCCGTTCAATCTGCTAGGTGACAATACGAGTAGGTTCCCAAACTGGGGGGGGGGGGGGGGGGAAGCGCGATGTCATGTCGGGGAAGGTGGCGCGGGGTGGGAGGTAGGCTCGCAGTCTGTGTGGACGATACCCTAGGGAGCGTGCACAAACTACGTGGCTCGGTCCGGGGGGGGGGGGAAATGGGTTGGCTGGAAGGCTACGCTGGGGCTACGTGGGGGGAGGGAGGGGTTCCGAGCCAGGTCACGTAGCTTTCCTTTCATAACATTTTTCACAACAGCATGTATAAATTTATTTCCCTCAGTTAATTATCTCCGTGTGTAATTTACAATAGTCTGACAAGAGAAAACAGTACAAAATGTATTCTGGAATCAAAAGAGAAAAAAGCTACGTGCTACGTGAGGGTGAGGGTGGGGGAGGGGGTAGAGGCAAAAGCCCCGTAGGGCTACGTGGGGGCGAGGGGGGATTCAGAGGAGG
The DNA here is from genome assembly GCA_031002005.1 of Vandiemenella viatica. Lineage (NCBI taxonomy): Eukaryota > Metazoa > Arthropoda > Insecta > Orthoptera > Morabidae > Vandiemenella > Vandiemenella viatica. The sequence continues at coordinate 309,422,222 of CM061921.1, read as the reverse complement.
CCAAAATGGAGCTACGTGGTTTATGCACGCTCCCCTAGCTCTACACCGTCGGAAGTACTATGTATCCTTCACTATCTTTTACAGTTGAATACCTTTATTTTAACATACATACTTAATGAGTTTCCTCGGAGATGTTATTGTTAGTACTTAGAAGAATATATTTACCTTTTTAATGATAAAATTGTGGTGAGTGAGGGGTGCGTGGAAACTCTTTAAACACTTTCAGTGAATAAGGATATCTGCATTACAACATCCGAAGCCACACAGCGTCGACTGGAATACGCTTTAAGATTAACACTTTTTATTAGTTCCGCGTCATTCAAGTTAAAAAGTGGGTTTTATGAAGACCATAATTGTTTAAAAGTAATATAACAGGTTATAATCCTCATAATGATAAAACTGTGTTAACTAGGTGGTAACATTGTTTAAAAGTAATATCACAGTTTATGAGCCTCATAAAAATAAAACTGTAACAGCTATGTGGGGGCATTGTTTAGAAGTAGTAATACAAGTTACGAGTCTCATACTGATAAAACTGTGATAGCTACGTGCAGGGGTTTCAGGTTACAGAGAGAATAATTGATCTCGAACCAGTTGTGATGAACAGAACAAAGGTCAGTAAACCAGTGGACAAAAAGGAAGGTGGGTATAATTACAAGGAGCAGGTTCCTAATTAAATACTCTCGTGATTAAATTATTGATTCATTCAGGGATATTTATTTCAGTTTCCGAGCACCATAATCACTTTTTAAATCCCATTTCGTGTATTCTATTTGTTTTTTGCAAGTATTAATAAACCTTTCCGGCAGTCTCTCATTCCTATAACTAGCTCCTTATATCACTATTACTTGCTCAAAGTAATATTGTACATAGTTGCTATTGACGCGTACTTTCTGTAAAACTAAATGATAGATGGTGTTATAGAGAAGAAAGTAACATGGAACAACAAACAAAAAGTCATGAAGCATATGGTGGCTAGAGCTGAACGTTGTAGCTAGTAACATGGCAACATTAAGAAGTGGAGGGGGAGAAGGGCAGTCAATTACGGTAAATGATGTAGAAGATGTTACAGAGGATACAAAAAGGCCGAAATTGTCTTGATAATACCGTTACGGACTCTCAAATTACGGGCAAGAAATACAGAAGTTTCTAGGGGTACAAGATTTGTTTGCGGAAATTAGCGTACACTACAATCAGTAACTGATATTACAAACGAGTTGATGCAAGACTGGAGAAGTGTGAGAATTCATTGGTGATGAGTAGGTTTCGGATCTACAGGACAAGTCATATTTTTTCCTGCCTACTTTTTGAGCTGTAATGCTGAATTAAACACCGACTGAACGTTTTTGAACGTTTCTGCTCGTATTTTAAAGTACTTTATATAGCATATAAATGCATATTCATGCCATTTTCCTAGTATTGGTCATATTGCGATAATATTTATGGTCATATTTTGAGGAAAAATCTGATAATTTTTAGTAATACTAGGAATTCACAAGAAGTTATAGATGAGAAGAAATTAAGATAATTATTCGCAGAACTGTACTGCTATTATACATTGGAGGAAAAAACAAAACTAACTGTCACTGAATTGGTCAGAATTCGCCAGTCAAGAATAAAGGTTATATACTTTATTGTCACTCTCTAAACGTTAATATTTACCCCCTTTTAATCTCGACAAAGCAGTGGCAGCATGCCTGTGTCGAGCCGCGTCAATCAATGTCTCATAGTCGCCAATACTTTCGACAATAATGCTCAGTGATCTGCAGTGGATCAGTGAGTACCACAAAGCTGAAAAAAAGTTTTTTCTGAAAGTGCGAAGTTATGGAGTTATCTAAAGGATTTAGGAGAGGAGTATTTCAGTACAGACGAAAGAGATATTTTCTGTAAATTATGTGAAATTAAAGTGACTTCAAAAAAGCGATTTAAAGTTTAATTTCCCACCGGTGCAGTGAGTGCACGAAGCAAATTATGCTGTCCACGTGAAAGCGACACTACCAGATAAAATAAATGATGTATAATTGAGCATGTTTTCATGTTTACAGTAAATTTATTTGTTTGGTCATATTTTGCCATTTTAGTTCATATTTGCCCTTCTTTAAGGTCATATTTGCATGCATATTTCTCTATTTTTCTGGTCATAAAGATCCGAACTCTAGTGATGAGGCTTGGAGGAGCATCGGGCTAAGAATTAGGAGATGGTCAAGGAAAAAATCACCACTGTTATAAGTTAGCAATTGGTTTCAGATGCGTTGGAGAGGGACTGGAAAGAACTTAAAGTAAAAATTTGGTGATCTGGTGACGTAGAGGTCATTGAGACAGGATGGCGACTATAGCCCCTGTCTGCAAAAGGTATAATTTTTGTCAAAATATGTTTAGTGTTATTTTGTTTTCGTTTGAAGTGTAGAGTGCTACCATCTCTATAAACGTTTAAAATCTGCAATCAGGATGGCGGAGCGTTGGTAATAACGCATTGTCGCTTTAACACCTATGGCCAAACTGACGGGTATCAGCACTGTAGGTATAAAGTTATGTAAACACTACGAACAGGTCTGTATGTAATTAAACCAAACCAAGCATGGTGAGTGAGCGGTAATGTTTTGGCCTCGCATTCTGGAGGACGCGGGTTCGAATCCCCGTCCAGTCATCCAGATTCGGGTTTTCTAAGGTTTCCCAAAATCTCTCCAGGCAAATGCCTGGATTCTTCCCTTAAACGACCATGGCCAAATCCCTTCCCGTTCCTTGCCTCTCCCTCCATCCTTCCTTTCCTGCCTCTAATAACCTCGACGTCGACGAGGCATGAAGCCATAAGAAAAAAAAATTAAACTATCAATATTACCAAAGCAAATATTGGAGCATACTAGACTTGTCTCGCACCCCACGGGGAATACGATACAAGAGCAATGGGGAACCAAATTGGATACTTACTTAACGCAATAAATTAGAAGTACCATATAACGAATATTCCCCTCTCGCTTCCGTTTCGACAGGACAAAATATACTAAGAAAACAATTATTTGAAGTCTGATTGTCTGCACTGTTTCATCCTGCATATGCCAAGTTGTTGTTGATTTTTATTTCAAGCTTTCTTTGCTTACAGTTAGAATAATTACTGTGTGTTCGTCAGAACTACCAACGAATTAAAATTACATTATGCTTAACGTTTTAGAAGATAAGGGGGCGTCCACAAAATTACGCGAGGTGAAATATGGGGGGGCGGTGAAATCTCACCAAGGGGGAGGGGGAGGCTCAAAGGAAATCTCACGTGACGTTTTGGAAATTTTTGTTGGACTGTCGGGCTAAAATAAAAAGTTTACAAATGACGCAAAATTTTAGGGAGGTATTTCGTCGAAAAGTGGGTGTGTAACCGGGGGGGGGGGGTATCACGGAACAGATCTAACAGAGGAGGGGGGGGGGGCGCGGACCAGATGCCAGATCTCACAAAGTCTCACCAGAGGGGGGAGGGGAGGAGGAAATCCGGAAAAACACCTCACGTAATTTATGGATGCCCCATGATTATATTAGTTTCTGACATACTGACATTATTCTCCTGTCGTTCGCGTACAGAGAGATTGAGATAAAATTTGATGTATATCCCAGGTAAAAGACTACATTTTGTTGGCCTTATAATCTGCCATATCTGGAATCCCGTCACAGCCAACACTCATGCGCGAACGTTGGGAATGCCCCCAGCGGTATCAGTTGCGTCACGCTGAATTACTGATTCACTGCAGAACAAAGCGAACGCGGCGTTCCATATCCGTTCATAAGTAGACATCGAACTTTCTTCGATCCGCAATGTTGCATGTGTTCTGCGTATATCTCACTGAATACTTCATCGTTCACAGGACGCAGCGCAGTGATCGATTGCCGATTGCACGATATATCCAGTAGAAACCAATGACTCTCTTGGTTTCCCCTTTCCTTATAAAATCTCGTTCAAGCTCCAGTACTTAATGATCTTCTGGCAGATAATTGACACCAGCTATGGTTGATCCGAGCAGTATTCCGGAAAGTTGTGACAGAACGTTACTTACGACACACAGTGGAAAACTTAACAGTTATGCAGAAGCCATGGATTAAGTTTCCGATTATACTTAGAGTTTTGCATTTCACACATGAACACGACATAATGAAATTTACTAATGCAGATAACGTGATGGCATTCGCGCCTAACAATCAAAACAACAATTTTCACAATGCAGTATACTACAGAAAATATATTAAACTGACGGAGCGCTAAACAATCTAATATTCATGGATGTATCCGTAGCAAAAAAAGTCACAAAACATCTTTACTCGTACTCTTATCCACATGACAAGCAAACACATTAAAAAAAGCTGAGGTTGAAACAAATCAGCTACACAGCTCTTCAGAAACATTAAGAATCAAATTAATAAGCAAACAACGTTCTATAATAATCATGCTAGTAACGTAGACTAAACAAAAGGATATTAGCAAAAAATGTAAATGAAAATACTCCCACAAGTAATCGTTAAGAAAGGATTAAAAACAAACAGTAAAATACATAACTATAAAATTACAAACGACTAACAACAATAGAGACATATGAAATTATTTGACAACACTGTCATAAGATATACATTGCTCATACAATTTGAAATGTCAGAGAAACATACAAACACATAAGAATTCTTCGTGTAAAATGGAATCTACATGACATAAGGCTTGTATCATTACTAGAAAAATCCACGGAGAAATGGATCTTTAAGTGACCATGGTTTTTTGGCCAATATCTGACTGGTTTGGTGAAATGTCTCATCTGCGCAAACCCATGTCTTGGTCTTTGTCTCTTACTGCAGTTCTTCGTTTCAACCATAACGTCTTTCAAACAGTGAACCTCATTTTGTTTCTTGATTTTTTTTCCATGAAGCAGTCAATCATTACTACTACCATAATCTGTTTTTTTTTAACAACATCTTTCAGATTTCTCTATTTTTATGAAGTACGTATAGTTTTAGAAAAAAAGTGAATGTTAGTCGGACGACTGACAGTAATGTTTTCTTTAGATCCTTCAGCAAGTTTTCAACTGCTTGTGATAAAATCCTTGTTACGACAATCGGTCAACGGAATTCCACTCCTGCCTCTAAATTTGCTCCTGTTTTGATGTTTGTCTATTACTACTTATGACACGCCTGTTTCACGCCATAACTTTTTTTTCTGCTTTTGTTTATGTGCGGACAGAATTCACATCCCTCTGTTTTCGTTCATTCCAGTAAATAATTTCTCTGTATCTTCACTCCTGTGTACAAAAAAACAGTTTCATCAGGAAATTGAGGAATGCAGATTCGTTCTTCTTGAAACTTTATTGAATTTTGAAAGTTTTCTTAATGTCCCCCAGAGGCTCTCTCTCTAAGTTAATGGCGATTCAGTATAGTCTAGCCGCATTCTGCATTTAACTAAGTATTCTCGCATTCTTTTTATAAAATTTTCTTCAGTTTCAATATTCGATTCCTGAATTCTTAAAAAAATAAATATATTCTCCCAATTAACATTGCCTAAAAAATGCAATCAATTTTTAGCTTTCTCTACAGGAAGGGACAAGGAGCACTATAGTTTGATAACGTGTCATAAGCCTATAACTAATAAGCCGAATAAGTTGCAGACCTCAAATTCGTACAAGTTGACTCAAAACCAGATATCACAGTTAAAATTTTCTAAAATTATATTCTACTAGCTGATACCCGCGACTTCGTAAGCGTGGATTCAGAATTTCTTTGCCAGAGAAAGTTGTTGGTAAAGAAGGACTGGTCCCAAACAACACCGAGTAGGCATAATATGACAGGTTAGCCATCACTATATCATTCTACTGTTGAACCTGTCTCATGAAGAGAATCAATTTCCAACATATTCAAAAACAGAAAAACAAACGAAGGTGCGGGAATGTGGGGGAAGGTGTGGGGGGTGGGGGTATTAACTGAGGGCAGCTTTATTTCAGCTTGGTCTTTTCTTCTTTCTTCAGCATGAGCATCCGATTCTTGGGTTCTAATAACTAACTTTAGCTGCTCGTGATCTGCTAGAGCTACAAATTATACCAGTTTACGCCCGCAAGGCATGTCACAAAAGAAGGCAAATTAAACTGGTGCCAGAAACATTTAAGCAGACACAAAGTAATAGAACAGAGGAAATCGAAATCTATACTAAATAATACGTTTTTTCTCTAAACTAAATTTATTAACAAATTATACACTAACATACTGCGCGGGAAGCACAGCTTGAGCAACCGACGCAACATTATAGACTAACACACACATCCGTCAACATTCGATAAGTTCTCACAATTTCGAGACTAAAACTGTTTGTCATACCGAAAAAAATGTCCTGTGCCCTCCCTACAGATTTTCTTGTCAAATTTCGTCAATATCGGTATAGGCATTTAGTTATCAAAACGTAACAAAAAGACAGAGACTTAATTCCGCATTTATAGTATTATAACACACACACACACACACACACACACACACACACAGACTGCAAGAGTACAACCCCTGAGAGATCAATATAACGCAAAAAAATGTACACCTACAGCATTGCAAGACTACCTATGATTTGTCTCGCATTGCACCCCTAAATTTGTGATATCTACAGTTTAACATTCAATCCGAACAACCGACGGTCCAGGCGTGACTCATACGATCAAAAACAATTTTTAAAAATCTTTGCCTCTACGGAGATTTGAACCGGAGACCACACTCCAACACATCAGTAAGCGGGAGCCTTAACCACTAAGCTACCAGATCGCTGTATAGAAAGGTAGTACAGAGACCTACACATCCTACGCGTCTGTTTATCACCGTTCAGTAATTTTTCAAAATTATAAGACTACATGTACTATTTATACAACCAAATGTAGACAGTATTTTTCTCCTTGTTTCAAAGGATAAGTGTGCAAAGTTTCATCGAGATCGGTTGAAAACTGTGGATTTGTATGATGAACAAACAAACTAACTAACAAACAAA